>JBBPDB010000040.1:4677809-4699496 GCA_037974465.1 Brachypetersius altus
ATTCGCAGATCCGGATCACTTTACTGAGTGACTCAGAGGGAGTCGGATCCGAAAAAGGATCCGAGTATCCCAGCTCTGGTGCGCACTGCTGTGGGTCAGTGCTGTCCTAAACGGAACACTAACATTTTGCACTTAGCGGAAGTGCCAAAATATCTGCCGGTTTTACTGCAGTGTACATCAGTACAATAATTTTATTAACGTTACTCACATTTATACGAACCAGCTGCCTCTGCTTGGGCTCGTATTTCACTGTTTGCCGCAACTATTCAACTCGAAAACACGTTGAAAGTCCCGCCCCCTCCCCTACGTGGTCAAAATGGTGCCCGTTTAGTGTGCATAGTGTGCATCATTCTGCACAGCGTTTTCTGGCCGATTTCAGTGCACCATCCGGGTACTTTCAGTGCACTGAGATTTAGCTTGATCTTCAGTGTCAGGGCACTACGCCCTAAAAGTGCACAAGTGCGCTGTTTCGGACACACTCACTTAATTGTGAACCAGATAACCACAAACCCCCCTTTCTACCATTGTGTCCTTGAGCAAGACCCGTATCCTCAGCTGCTTATGGAGCACTGTCCCTGTAACTAATGACTGTAAGTCGCTCTGGATAAGAGCATCAGCTTAGTACCCCTTTATCTGTATACAAATATGGCCCTTTAAGAACTGACTGTCTACCTGCTGCCTAATATTTCCAACCTCTTGGTTATTGTAACCAATTCAGTCATTTTAATGTTGTGGTTGATCAGTGTGTATATTCTCATGCTGACAGAACAAATCTCTACCCTCTTTTTGAGAAATTATTTCAACTTTCAAGCTAAGTTAATGTAACAAGGTGTTTTTGAAGTTGGCCTGATTCATTTCTATTGATGCGTTTGTCAAAAACAAATTGAAGCGTGTTAGGCAACTGCTATGACCAAATTATGTACAAATATAAAAAGCTACAAAAATGGAAATGCAAAATTATTATGATCACTGTATATTAAATGTCACTGACCTGGTCTTCCTCTGAGGGCTCAGGATGTGTCTCCACTATCACTGGCAAATCCTGGATGGGCTGCACTTCTTCTTGGACATCATCATAAGACGGTTCCAACAGCAAAGTAGATGGACTGGAGGGTGGGGGGTGGGCTCTCGTCTCAGAAGTGTTTGGACTTTGCTCAATAACTGCAACCATATTGTCATCCTCAAAAGCCCTGAAAAAAACATTAGCTTATAAGTTAGAACATAACATGGAAACACATATTTCAGTTAGCAAATAAGCATGAACCTTCTATATATTGTGTAAATGTAGTACAACACACTTGTTATCATAAGTCCGTTCAATCGCGAGACGTTCCCCGTGCCTGCATGGACCACCAAGGCCTCTTAGAGCTGTAAGAAGAGTATAATGTTTATGACTGCATCATATTTGAATGGCTGCTTAACCCCTACATTCAAATAATTATTTAGAAGTGCAAATATCAAGGGACATTTAGAGTTGTGTCACTGTCTCACCTGCTCGCCCTGTAGGTTTGGCATCGGGGTTATTTTTCCGAAATAAGGAATAGAAAGCCATTGTGATAAAAATGAATGCCAAGGAAACTCCAACGCCTACTACAATCGGGATGTCATGTTTTTCAAGTGCAGGCAACCAACTCTGAGAATTCTTCTTTTCCCTGAAGATTAAAAAATGAACGAACCAGACCGTTTTTTTCTCATGTAAGAGGGTTGTCAACAAAAACACGCCAAAAGCATTAGAACCAGTTCTGCAACTGCTAATATTAGCAGAAGCAATACAGATACATTTGCATATGCTGAATATAAAGTCAGATATGGACATGGTCTGAATATATAACCCTGTGGGACACCATAATCAACATAACAATAGCAAAATGTTAACAAAATATACTACCTGGCATTATGGTTGGTGGTCCTCATAGGAGCTTTGGAGGTGTTTTTCTTGAGTGTTTCAACCAGTTCTGTATTATTTGAATGTGATACTTTGGTTGCACTGAGTTCTTCAGTGGGGTGACTCCAGTTCTGGTATGCCTCCATAGGGGCTGTGGTAGTAACACCATTTTTATTGTAAGCTGTTAATTTAGTGGTCTGGTTGAGACCATTAAGGACCTGAGCCATAGAGCTTGGTGTTGAATGGACGTGATTTGACTTTGGGTGCTGTCCTGGAAGTGGATTAATGTCCTCAGAGGACTGGGTGTATGCAGACTGCGGCTGGGCTTTCAGGCTTGAATCCAGGGTGGGTTGATCCAGATGCTGTGCGTCTGGATTTGTAAGAGTAATATGTGGCTGTCTGTTTTGTATATTTGTTTCTTGAAATTTGGAGTATGGGCCTATGGGTTTATAAGGGCTATTTCCGTCTTGTTCTCTCATGTCAATGTTAGCGTGATCAGCCATGGCTGTATGTGCGATGTATGGGGTAAGAGCGCTGATGGAATGTGTTGGGGAATCCTTCACATAAACATCTACAGCTGTGAGAGGGAAAGGAGAAAAACATATTAAGTACAAGCTTAAGAGTGTCCATTTTGTAATTTAACTCATTGAGAAACTGGACGTATCATACTTGTGGTTTTTGGCAATTGGTGAATAGGATTCTCTTTATCTTTAGAAAGCTTTAAATTGCTGTAAACTGTAGAATTATTGATTTCTTCTGGCTGTATTCCTGGGGCCTAGAAGATAGAGAAAAACAAACTTAAAACAGTCGTCATCATGCATTGTAGAAACTTGATAGTGTGCAGTTGAAGAACCACTGAAAGCTTATCAGAATAATGCTGTGGAGACATCTGCGTGATGAGGTTTACACTTTTAATACAAAGATGAACAGCTGGGTTCAGTTTAGCAGCAGCAATGACCAAATGTGATGGGGGTACAACACAGACTTCCACGTGCTACTCACTGCAGTTATCACGTCTTCTCCAGGATCAGCTTCAGGTTAGATCAAATTAAATTGATTTGATTAGATCAAATTAACACTCACAGCTACAAAATCAAGTGGCAAGGTCGAGTGTAAAGATTTTGCTTACCAGGCAACACTGTTAGGACGGCTTTTCTAGTATCCTGACCCAAGTTATTTTCAGCGGTGCAGTAATACTCTCCTGTGTCTGACTGGTGGGCACTGAAGATGTGTAAAGTTCCATTATCTATGGGATGAAATGTTACAGGAGCTTTCAAAGACAGAACCCTTCAGGATGCATGATACCATTTCAAAAGGTTTGCAGGAATACGGCACTAAGGCTTCACAAGATTTAAATATTTTGTAGAAAGTTGTAAACAGTTGTACACTGTAAAAAAGAAGCTATTGCAAAGGTAATTACTGAAGCTACAGGATGCGTTCCCAAAGTTATTTTCAAGCCTGATTCTGCTGGAGGAGGACAGCAGCTTAACCCATCACACCATAAGTACTGTAATCTAAAAACAAGATGTCTTAACAAGTATTGCATTAATATTGGGGAATGTAAATGACCTTTAGGAATGGCATGTGAGTGTGCTATTCATCAGACCTCCTAGCAATACAAATTATGTATTAAATACCTGTTGCGATACACTATATGGACAAAAGTATTGGGACAACTGACCATTACACCAACAGGGACTTCAATGTCATTGCATTCAAATACATGGTCTTCAATATGGAACAGGTCCTGCAGCTTTAACAGCTTTAAGTCTTCTTGGAAGACTTTCCACAAGATTCTGGAATTTTTTGTGGGAATTTGTGTGGTCAGGCACAGATATTGAACGAGAAGACCTGGCTCGCAATTTCTGTTCCAGTTCATCTGAAAGGTGTTGGATGGGGTTGAGGTTAGGGCGTTGGGTGGTCAAGTCCTTCCACACAGAACTCATCCAATCATGTCTTTATTAACCATGCATTGTACACTGCGACACTATCATGCTGGAATAGAAAAGGTTCTTCCCCAAACTGTGTCCACAAAGTTGAAAGCATGGCATTGTTTAAAATGTCTTGGTATGAGATATGGTGTGTTCATTTGAAACGGCAATGGCTTGTTTAGCTTGTGGTTTGTATAGAATTGTGGATCGCAGCCCTGCCTTGGTTTGATTCTCTGCTGACTAACATTAAATTATCTCATGTTAATAATAGAATTAGACTGGGTTAGATTCTCTGCAATACGTGTCCTCTTCAAAAAATAACTATGTTATAATACATCCAAGTCTCCGACTTACCATCAGTGTATGTCCGTGAGGAAAGTGAGAGAGGCGAGTGAGGATCAGTTTTGCTCCAAGTATACTTCAGTGGTGGGTTTCCTACAGCCCGACATGGGAGAATGAGACCGGCTCCCTCGGACACATTCACCGACCCCAGAAACGATACAATGACCGGTTTTGCTGCAGTCAGAAGGTAAGACTTAAATGTAATAATTCTGATACATCCAAATCTTACATGGCACTGTGGCTAGAAGGGCATTTACCGGCTATACGTAGAGTTGAGGTTTTCTTATCCTGTCCCAAGGAATTGGTGGCTGTGCATGTATAAAAACCTTCATCATAGATTCTTACTGAAGAGATGTAAAGAGTTGCATTTCGTAACCTGTGAACCAAAACAGTCAAGACTGATGGAAACAGCCTCAGAAACGTATCTGTAACAACTGAGGAGGAAACTTATAGCACAATAAAAATGAATTTTGTGAGAGAGCTCATTAGCATATAGATTTATGTTTATGTTAACTGTAAACATATTCAACATAAACATAAATGTATAGTTTGTGTCATTGAGATATTTGTCTTTGCATACTGATAATGAAGAAAACTGCAATATGCAAACAAGCCTTCCATCAAAATTCATTTTTATAATGTGCAACATAAGCACATTTGATACGTTATTATCTATGTTTACCCGATAGCAACTTTGCCTCCTGTTCTCTGTGAGTAGCCCTGCTTGGTCCACTCTATGGAGGGAGGAGGGTGTCCTGAAACTTGGCATTGGATCAGCACCTCAGCTCCCACCGTGGAAGTCACTACCAGGGGCCGGATAGTCACGGATGGGGGAGCTGTCAAAGCGTAGCAACCAGAACCAGAAACAATTAATCCATAGTGATATACAGTATACCCTAACTTGGACAAATGAAATAGGAAAAACCTATTTGACTTTGAAATGACAGTTTAAAAGAAAAAAAATCTAATTTACGCAAACATAGATCAGTAGATATATATGTGTAACTGGTATATTAAAGGATTTGCTATAAACATGGAAAAAAGTTTAGATTCAGGCTTCAACAAGGCCTCTAAAGCTGTTCTTGTCTATGCAACTTACATTTGTGCATTAAAAATATGATTTAAACTCTATTATTTCTGTGTATTTAACAACACGTTAAGCATTTTACACTGTGCTGTCTGGGGGATGAATAGGCTTCCTTTACTTGTGAGTTATTAGCTTTGTAGTTCCAGTGCAAAACCATAAGTTAGTTAAACAAGTGATTAATATATTAGTAAGGATCCTTTAAAATGGTTAGAAAGGTACAGTGATGCCATGTTGCACTACAACTGAGTGTACTGACAACATACCCAGAACTTCCAGGAAGATTTTTCTAGAGGTCACAGCCCTCTGTAGGTAAGTATTAGATGCCCGACAAAAATAATATCCCCTGTCTGTCTCCTGTATGCTGGAAAAGAGAAGTCTTCCTGTTACAGCAGTTCTCTACAAACTGAAAATGTAAACTGCGAGATGAGATGACACTAAATGTAGACACCTGTGGAAGCACAGGTCTCCAGTGGGCTTCATGCTGAAGTGTGGCCTGGGCCGAAGGAGTCGATTGTTTCTAAACCAGGACACTTCTGCAGGGGGTCTACTGTGTGGGGGTCTGCAGGACAGGGTCACTGAATCTCCTTCCCTTACGGTCTTATTGACAGGCTGGAGAACAAATGTCCAGTCCATCACTATGAAAAATGAGAGAAGCAACAATAAAAACTTTAGCATGATAATTAACATGGTAGCTTTCGCAAGCATGGGAGGATGGAATGGATACTTGTTTTAATGACACACTGTGGTACAAATCTCAATGCTTATCATACACTGTGAAATTCATAATTCATAAAAATTCCAAAAAACAAGACTCCTGTCTTTTTAAGTCACAATGAATGTACTTAATTCAACCACAATATTAAAACAACTAAAATAGTGGATATTGATATTTATCTTGTTTTAATGACACCTGTCAGAATATGTTTAGGAAGTTTTCTTCTACAAGATTTCAATTTAAATATGATACTTTCTGCCCCTTTATAGCACTGTTTGTGCTTTTCACATATGGACAAAGAAAACATAAATGAAACGTGCCATAACCTTTCCACAAGCAACATTTCGCACTTTATTTGTTCTTGCATGTAAAGCCAAGCAATATTAATTGTGCATTAAAATATGCAGTTCTTCAGAATGCTCTCTTATTTCACTTATACCGCTTGCACAAGTCACTGAAGTTATGCAAACATTTGCACTAGACTGTAGAAGTGTATGCTCCAGTGCAGATAAATAGCGGTACCTGCGGGAAGGAGGTATGCTGGCTGTGATCTCACTCTTTCTTTCCCATTGCTGGCCTCACAGTGGTAGAACCCCTCATCTTCTGGCAAAACTCTCCTGTAAAATATTTGTCTCAGGAAAATGTTTCTGCATTAAAACTAAAAATAATAATTTTAGAATCCCTTTTACGCTTAAACAACTTATTTGTGTGTAAAATATATTCCTCAAATATGAATCTATTAACTAAATCTATAACTATTAAACATTGTTATGAAACTAATATACAATTTAGTTGTAAAAATAGTAGCGGAAACATGGAGCCCCATACATGTCCTTAGGGTTTCAGGTGTTAAAAAGGAGGGCTTTAAAAGAGGTGTTGCTCTCACTCAATCACAAGCAGTTGTCCATCGTCTTGCAGGTCCCATCGAGAGGTATTGGGCAACATTTGGACATCTTTGAACCACTGCACCACTGGACTCGGGAAGCCTTGCACTACACAGTGTAGAACGGCCTCTGTTTCTGCAGGAACTGTGAGATTCTTTGGGCTCTGAGTGATCTCAAGACCTGAGTTGACCCCTGAAAGGTAAAATAGATAGTTCAAGCTAGAGAAAAAGAAGAAGCAGTGGGTTTGTATCTTCACTGGAAAGAACAGACAACCACATACCTAATACTGTTAGTGTGGCCAGCCCGCTCTCCTTGCTTATGTTCAGTAAAGGATTGTGGGTCACACACACATAAATGCCTTGGTCTGCTTTGGTGGTATTGACCAGGTGCAAAGTGCCCGAGGTCTTTTTCTGGCTGCCCCCTCCATACTGACCCTGGCAATAAAAAACATGCTGACAGACAGGACTTTTACATCACTTCTGGTAAAACGAGGAAGAAAATCTCTGCTTCTGGAGGAAATAACAGAGAAAGTGCTATTTTTGCCTGCCAACAGGTTTATTTTCACTACCGGTTTTCATTCTTGCGGTTTCAGAATGCATGCCTACATTTCCACACATTATTGGGTAATTTTACCTATGATGGTTGAAAATCTGCTTATTTTATTTAAAGAGCAAAATCATAACCATTAATGATGTGGTCCAGAATCAGTTTGTAAATGCAATAGGAATCAAAAACATTGTGATGCACTAAAAACAAGAAGTAAAGCACATAGGGACATCTTGTGGATTAGAAATGAATTGCATGTGTGGATAACGTGCCCTGTTGCCCAACAGGGGCTCCTGTTGAATTTGTGGTGTAGTAGCATTGCTAAGGGTTATAATAAAGTGAGAGCTAATTTTTATGTCCAAATTGTAACTGGTAGGCTGTATGTTGTTCATTTTAAGAATTTTATGCAATTTTGTAAATGATTCCTCAAGTGATGTTAAAAAACCCTTCTGAACCATATAATCTAAATAATCCAAATAGCATCAAAGTTAATGGGAGATTTCGTGATTCACTGAATCATTGTCTTAAATCTCAAACCATGCAGGCATTAAGACTATTGGTGGCATGTTCTCTTTGCTTGTACCTGAATCTCTGCCCCTCTGGTAAGAGCTCTGCCGTTCTTCAGCCATGAGATGTGGGCAGGTGGAGAGCTGTCCCCAGACACACACCGGAAAAACACGTCCTGACCCTCATTAGTGCTCTGAGACTGAGGACTGAAGAAGACCTCTTCCAAATCTGCAGACGGAGAACTGACACTCTTACACACTATAATGCCACCCCCTGTCCTGTTTGTCTTACCCTGTTCTGTTTAATTCTCTGCTTTCCATGTGCTGTGTGGCTTTGGTTTTTGTTTTGATCCTCTCTCTCACACCAGCCTTTATTTTCCCTATTCCAAGTGGTTTCTGTTTTATTATACATCCTAGCTCCGCCTCTGTCCTGCCCACCCATTTTTTAATGGGTGGTGGTGGCCTCGAGGGTAGAATACTTGTCTCTCAACCAAGAGGTCATGGGTTTGAATCCTACCTTCAGCACACCACCACTGGCTTCCTGAGCAAGACTCTTAACCCATAGTTGGGAGACTGTCCCCTGTATTTCGGTAATGGAAGTCACTTTGGATAAAAGCATCTGCTAAATGCTGTAAATGTAGTGTAATTCTCTCCTGTCTATCCATAATCTTACCTTTTCCCAGCTGCTGCCTGTTTACTGTTTGTATAAGTATCCTTGTCCTAGTGCCTGTGTTTGTTGGTCCGCCATGATTCCTGCCATGACACCTGCCTAGACTTTCTCCTAATTACTCTATGTTATGTTGCCCTGGTTGCTTTGTTTGTTATCCAGTGTATCATTCAGTGTTTATATTTGATTTCTCTCTTACATTCACTTAAAGTCCTCCCTACCTACTGTCACACACATATGCACAAATTCTGTATTTACCTGAATGTCCCTGTGTGTCTTTAACCTGAGGCTGTATTTACATAATAGAAACACGAGTCACTTTTAGTGCACAGTTTTTAGTTCAGCTAATACTGACAGATACTACATTTTTGTGTGTAAGAGAGTTGTCAATTAACATGAGCTGAAAATTTTCAATTACTAAAAGATTTTGAACCAAACTTTTTTGTGCTTCAAGCTTAATGTTGAGTTTTTAAGAAACACTTCCCCCTAGTGTGTGTAGGGTTTTGCATCATCTTTCTGTCACAGTTCTGTTTTAGCTATAAGATTTTGTTGTTCGTGCATTTTCTCCATTTAAAGCCAGCCTTATACATGCAAAAAAAGGCCAAATAATTCTGATGATATTGCCATTTGAAGAAACAATGACAGCTGGAAAAAAATAGGCGATAAATACTAAAACACATTGCATTTGATTTCAAGTAGTCAAATAGCCATAGCATACTATGAGCTGCTAATTTGGTTAACTGGAGCAAGCAAATGACACAAAAATGTCATCACAACTTGTCCCATGTTACATAAAAGCTTTATGAGGCCTTATAGCACTGGATATGGACAATAGATCATATTTTACTGCACAGTCACTACTGCTACTAGTGACACTGTTCATACACAGATACATACATGCTTTGTTGACCCTGATGACGTTTCTGATTTGATTGCTTCCTTTCTTCGCACTGCAAATGTATCCTCCCAGGTCTTCCTCTTGCAAATGGGCAAAGAACAGGGAGCCGTTGGCCATCTGATGAACCCCCACACCCAGGCCTCCACTGTCTTTTTCCCACTTGACCGGTACCACTTTCTGGAGACTGGAGTCATAGACTGCACAGTGCAGCATCAGTGGACTGTCCAGAATACCAACACCATCTTTGGGTAGTGTTGAGAACACTAAAGGAAGAAAATTAAGCCAAAAATAGTGTTATATGAATAGTTCACAGTTGCTGTGCAGTATATGACATATGGAATAAAAATCCTTGTAGTCATAGTTAATATTAATAATAATTCAACAAGTAATGAAAGCCTACTCTACCATTAGCAAACTTGCAGGCGCAGGAGAAGAGCAGCCGAGAGCACAAAAAGAAATTACTGAGGTGGCAAAAAACCTTCACCCAGCCATACAGGTGGTATTAGGGATATTATAAATGGAGATATGCATAAATAAGGGTATTATTGGGCTTAGTATTGCCACAAACTTTTTCCACTTGAACCTAGTGTTTGAGATGATCTAACTTGATGTGCTTTGAGGTAAATATGACTGTGCCATTTACATGGTGCTCCTTGGTGGTAAACGATCCTCATAGCTTCACTAGGAATTATGATATTTTCTTGATACAGAATGTGTATCATTAAATTGGTTGGAAAAACTATAAATACAAGGATTTTTATTCCACATTTCATATCTTCTATTGCAATTACAGAGAGTTTTAGGTTTTCATTGATTTTGAAGGTTTTGGATTGATTTTATTTAAATAAAAATAACTACATCTAATGAAAAATATTTCAATAATTTGAAGTCCACTTCCCCTAGTCACTAGTAGGCCTGCAAAATTGGGTGGAACTTTATAATATTATATTACAAAACAGGCATGTAAAACTCTTCAAAGGGTTTCTTTGATACTGAACCCAGCTGGGACCTATACACCCATCCATATCTATATAATGCACATTTTAAAATCAAATCAATAACTAAAGCTGTTTTGCTTTAGAAATCGTAGAAATCCTCTATTTTGAAAGCTCAGCGTGAACAGACGCCACACTTTGAGGGAACAGGTAGTTTGAAGTCTGCTGTTGCTAGGTTACAGGTGGAGCAGCACAATGTTTTGGCGAGCCTCCTGTCAAATTATGCAAGCGAATAAGGAATTAGCATACAGCACATTCAGTTATCTGGGTCTTTATCATTACAAATGAAGTAAAACTCTCTGCACAGACGAGTGGTGGACAATAGTGTTCACCACTCAATACAGTCCGGGATCAGAAACTGCCTTGGCTTGATTTTTTGCATCAACAGCTCCAGGATAAAATGAGCAACCCGCAACGAGGCTCTTAGATTTTATTAGTAGTGAAAACATCAATAAACATAAAAACATGCCAAAATGAAAATGCCATGATTTTTTTTTTAGTGAATATTGCTGTTTTTGCTATTCATACCTAGTTCAGATTCAGACGGTGTAATCCTGATTGAGTAGGAGAAAATGAGCAGCCAGACTGGGCAGGGCATCTGGGCAGAGATCCACAGAGGAGACACCATGCTAGCCCTCTCCCTGTGTGCCTTTCACATGAATATCCTGGTCCATAGCATGGCCCCTCATCTGACCAGCAGCATTTGTGCCCTGAGGGAACACAATTATCATGGTAATCAGTGTACACTATAAAGTAGTGCACTGAATTAACCTAATTCAGCTGTGTGCACTATTTCTACATAAATAAAATACTACAGGAACACAGTTCATCTTTAAAGGAATCACATTGGGATCAAATAAATTCAGTACATTATTGATGTCACTTTATATAAGGGGACATTTAAAAAAAAAAAAACATAGGCAAAAGCAGTAAATACGCTTGAGCATTAATGAACTCAAGGAGGTCATACCTATTTAAGTTCCATTACTTGGTAACAGTGTTACTTCTTCCAGATCCTGATATTAGCAGTAAATGCTAAAGCATTGCTTGTTATACATGTTATTTAATAAAAATGTCTAGTTTGCATTGCATTTGCTGGTCAATGAAAAAAAGAATGGTAAATAGTTGATTAAGAAAAAAGTGTGTTTTAGTATGCCCTCAAAATCTGTTCTGCCAGAAGAATTTGCTTTCACAAAATGAGGCAGCCCACCTTTCCCTCACTGCCTTACACCATATTCCTATTTTGGTTGTGTTTTACTGGCACCATTATCACAGCCCAGTGCTTTGTACACTACAAGCCTCTTTAGTCCCTTCAATAGACTGACCACTTTATGCCGCTCAGCAGCACCCCCTCCACTCGCCGATTGTGACATGAAAAGAACAGGGCTGCTTTGTACCCAGAGGATCAGTTAGCAAGCCTGTTAAGAAACGCTCGCTGTCTGATCATATGAGCTTTCATAGCTGTGTCCATGTAAGGCGGTCATAGACTTAATGCTTACCAAATTTGACTAGCAAGACTGTATGGCATGTTTCAATGCTTCAAAGATCGCTGAAGATAAGTGACCAAATAGTGAAGTGAAGCCTTGTCTTTAAAATCTAATAAGGCTTGGAGTCCTGCATGTGCTGGTTTTAATAAGATATACATAATGATAAAATCCATCCATCCATGCATCCATCCATTCATCCAATCATGCACATCTTCCTTTTTTTTAAGCGTCATCTAGCTGAGTAATCAATGCATTACCGAAAAATGTAGATTTAATATTTTTTATATTTAAATATCTTTAGTGCAGTCTGTTACATTTCTGTGGTTTTACGTGTCAACTTGTATATATACACATATATGAAGGATATATATTTATTATAAAATAACACATGAACATAATGTTTCTGTGCCCCTACTGCCACTTTAATATGTTCCCCTTCAAAGAGACACCTAAAACAAACAGCTACCCAAACACACCTCAGCTGCCTCACACAGTTCTTTCTCATGTGTATCTAAAGGACTTAAGGAGATATCTTGAATGCTATTAGGCACAAGATGCAGGATTTAACTGAAAATGAAGTTTCAAATATTAAAAATACTTGTGTCGTTTTGTGGCAGCTAGAGGCCGCCCTGTTCTATTATGTTGTTTATATTTTGGTACTTTTATCATGATGGCTGAACACACCCTCTTGTATTTGGTTCATAATGTGTTTCAGCTGATCGACATGCTTAGCAGAGATGTGTTGATTGGTTATTTGGTTTTATATTTTTTGTATAAATGGAAGACTGCCTACAAGCCTGCCCTCATTCTGGAGATAAGGGGAACATGACAATAATGGGACTCCTAACAGCTGTGCAGGTGATGTTAGACCACTAGAACTGTCCCCACCAGATAAACTTTAAGATTTTCAGCATTGAGAAATCAAAGCTGTACTCTGTGAGAAAAAGAATAGCTAACATTTTATTACAACACTAATAATGAAACATTGAGATCAGAAGAATAGATTTATGCACTGATGGGTGTACATTTGTAATTGAGATTTCTTTAATAGTGACAAGCAATTTTATTTATATAGCGCTTTTAACAATGGTCATTGTCATAAAGCAGCTTTACAAAATGAAATAAATGTGAAATAAATGTGTGTGTGTGAATGTGTGTGAATGAAGTGCCTCTGATTGCAATAAGCATAGAATAATATCCCTGCAGGTTTCTTCAAAAGAGTGGAAGCTCTTATAAAGGTACACATGTTGCACATTTGTGGTTAAATACATGTTTTTTGTTTAATAACTTGTGCTTGATGGTAGCTGTAACTGTAAATTAACTAAATATCAGGGTGATCTGGTTCAGTGTGAACTGACAATGTGAATTGACAGGTTTTTGTAACATCTGAAACACAGTGAATTGAAAATGAGCTGTTTTCGCAGCTTAATGTAAGAACCACATGGACTGGTGAGAGACTACATCAAACACTTTATTTTCAAATAACGAAGCATAAAATGTTTAGCATAAAAATTAACAAGATAATTAGAAAATACTCTAATCCAGCAGTGGTAGGAGAATATTAGTAGTAATAAAAAGGCCAGATAGAGAAGATGCCGCTGTTGCTTTAGTTAAAAGAACTTTTAAGTTGACACTGGGGTTTGGTCTTGTTTGTGTTTCAGGTGTTTTGTTTGGTTTATTACATATGTGAGTATTTAAGTTCCACTGTTTGAGGGTTTTGTGGTCCGACTCTCTTTGAATGGATGGGTGTCTACAGGTGTGTATTTATTTGCGATTCCTCTGAGGGGTTTTCACAGACATGAGGTCGCGTTCACTGTATTAGCCACATGTCTTATGCCACCGTTTGCTTGGTTTGATTTGTTCATTTGCACGCAGTGAAGCACTGATTAACATCCTGACTGTGTGTGCAACTTTATGAATTTGTTGTTCCTTGTACCTCTAAATTGATACCAGACATTCATTTTAATGCCTTCATTCGCCTGTGTGGTGAAGCGACTGGTGCTGTCTGCACTTTTTTTGTATAAAAGTGCCAGAGCACAGCTTTATAGGCTGGAATGTACTGAATTTCCAGCAGTCAATCAGTCACTCTTAGGTGAGTACTAATCTCGATGATGGTTGATAACACAGCCATGAATGAGTACTTGAGCGCTATGACTCATCTGGCATGAGTCAGGGACAACGGGTGGGTGAGCTAAGGGGACTTAATGCCAAGGGCCGTGGGTGTGTGTTTGCTTTGGTTTCACAGCACACCATTAAATGACTAAGCTGTTGTCAATTCATTAAGGTTTTAATTAATTTAATCTCTTCAACAATACAATTTAGCACCTATGAGAAGGTGAGGCATTTTTGCTGTGGCATTATCATGGTCTCGATTACTTTGACAGCTGATGTTAAAATCAGGACCTGTCAAAGTTTGTGGACCAGTTTTGAGTATCACAAGAGGTGATTTTTAATAACAATGACATGTCCCCCTTGCATGCTAAATATCTTTTCATGGCATGAAACCAGTTGTGGGGCATTCATGGCATTCTTAATGACTAGAGACACATCTATTAACGAACAAGGAATGAAACAATGAAAAGTCCATCATTGTTACGAGCATAATGGTGACAGTCCAGTAGTAAACAGAGTTTAGACGGATCTCATAACACATGTAAGACACTGATTGGATCGGGAACTCCTTGTAACAAGCAGGTGAATTGCTATATGCTTTCCCATAGTTCACATAGTATTTTCTTGGAGCATGAATTCTGGGAGAGTCAGAGTCCCAACTCAGTTTGGTGACTCCTCTGTTCAAACACAAACACAAACTAAACCTGGCTGGTTGTGAGAAGGCAAACCTGCAAAGTGTGCTGGACCTTCAAGACTAGAACAGAGTGTCCTGAAAATAGCACACCCAGAATATAACCTGCAAAAATGTACCCTTTTGCCAAAATGCCTGTTTTCTGTTATAAATAGTCATTCATTTTAAGAATTTTAAATTTTGGAGGTAGTGGAGGACTGCTGCAAATGCAAGTTCTGAAGTTTCTCAGTAGCAGATCATGGCCAATGCTTTGGCCATGCTTTGGTTTCTGAACAGGTCACAGTTTTGACAGTTTGCACACATGACACAATCAACCAGTGCCCTAAACAATTCCTGTATCTGCTGCTGACACCTTCTGGGAACTAAGGATTCAATATAAAAACATCTGTCACTTAATGCTACTCAACCAGCTCTAAAACTGATCTTTATTGTCAAACATTTTGGTTAATATTTATTAATGCATTTTTATACATTTAAATCTCAATTTCAAACTGGGTTAGCCCTGGAAAATGAGGAGAATCATTGCATTCATTGCACGGGATTTATACATTAATCTCTGTACTTTCAGAAAGCAACAATAAAGTAAAGCAAAAGCATACCAGTTAAAACACAACTACCATATCCACTACTTCTGCAACTAATATGTCACATGGTGGCTGATCATATTCATAGGCACCCTCTTTAGAATCCTATTTATAGCATCTGGCTAATTGTAAATGGTAATATTAGCATATGCTTTGTAGTACAGCACTGCAGTGTATGTGCATAATTACAAATAGCCAATACATGCTGTTTTAAGCCACATACTGCAATAATACACTACAGAACACACATTCTGTACATGTGCTACAATATTAGAACATTTCATTGACCTTAAATCTGCTGATTCAGATTCAAATGTTGCTGTGAGGTGAACAAATGAATTCAGTCATGGCATTGTCAAGCTATTGTTCACTTATAAAAGGAATAAATCTGTACCATGTTAGACTTATGGAGCCGTTTTTTTTTTCACTTTCACACTTATTTTTTTTACTTATAAACACATCTAATTGCACAAAGCCCTCTTAAGCCTAACCATATACTAAAAAACTACCATTAGTGATTGGGATTGCAATTTAATCCAAGACTCAGCATCATCCATAAAACTGGTCAATAAAATTTCATCAAATGAGCATTTTGACAGACACATTATGAAAAAAAAAGGTGTTACATAATACCGATTGCACAGTTATAATCTTGCAGTAAATGCAAGAAAGCAAAGAATAATAAATGAAAATATAATATGTGGCTAAAACTGAAGTGTGCTCACCTGCGAGTGAGAAGCCGCTCAGCTTCAGTGCAGCACCTCTGTGATCAAGCTCATTCTGCATGTGCTCTCATTGGAGCGCTCAGGTTAACCTCACAGGGCACACACACACACACACACACACACACACACACACACACACACACACACACACACAAGAGACGTGTGCATCTCGCAGCCTGCACAGCCTCAAAAGGCTTGGAACAATACAAGCATACTAAAGCAACACAAAACCATATAAGGCACTGGTTCAAAGTAACAGACCCTGTATTCAGACTTATAATGTGTTTATTCAGGTAGTTAGAGATGCATATTTTTTCTTCTAATTCTGAATGATTAGCACCACTGCATAAATGAAACTGTTTTACACCATTTCTGCTGATTTGAATGCTAATTTTAACTTGCATGGCAAAAATCCTACCTTGCAAAGAGATCAATCAGGCCATAGATTTATTATTTTTCATTCTAAGATTTCTGCAAGACAATTGTATGATTATTCAAGACATGAAAGACAATTTTAAGGAATTTTATCAAATGAAATTACAATCGCAATGGGTTTAAAACAACTAATGCTTGAATTTATTAGCTAGTGCAACTAGATTATTATGAACTTATGTAGAAATATTACCTATATTTAAGATATTTTCACTTGCCAGTATGTCATTATTTTGCAGGGTAAGTCGAAACTAAACAGCAAATAAGCTTTATAGCCAAAGATGCATTTTTAGAGGCTGCGATTTGCAGACTGACCACTGATTGATTTAAATCTGCTCCATTAAACACAGACTGATGTAGAGCCACTCAATGGGGATAATAAGAGTTGCATAATAAAAGGCCTAGATAACTGTAACACATATTCTAATAGTGCAGCAACACCTGAGCATTCTACTGTGCTGTCTATTCTCTGCGGTAGATGTGTTCAAATACAGTTTCTGATCCTGAACTGCTGTATTTGAATCCATTACATCAACATTGATTAAAAAGTCCAGTACCAAGAACTGGACTAAAGGCTGGGACTTTGAAGACTCCATTGCATCATCATTATCACATGTTTATTACAGTCAGATCCAATCTGCTACCTTGTGCTACCTTTACTGCTACCTTACCAGTCAGGAATATCTTTTAACTTCACCCAAAACTATCTCAGAACTGATTGAGATGCTGTGCTGCTGATGATAGAAGTGTGAAATAATGTAAACTGTAGAAAAGGAGTCAAACCATGGAAATATTTCTGTTACCAGTGTTTGTCATAGCACATTTTAGCACCTGTAGTAAGTCTTTGCAAATGTAAATAGCCTTCTTTTCCCCTCAATTCAGCACAATCAAATGTAAATGAAAGTACAAATAGCCCGATTTCTAATCTATGCAAGATGGTGGTTTTAATTAACTGAACAAAGACCAGTTCTGCTGGCCAATGTGATATTTGCAATGTGGAACATCAAACACAGAAACTCGCCAAAAGAGGAACGGCCCAGAACCATTTCATGTTGCTGCCACAATTATCTGGAAAATTGCTCTGGTAAGACGTCTCAGTCTCGTTTCTAAAAATTGCAAATCTAGAAATGAAGACATGAGAAGTACGTTGTTTGCGGCCGTGCTAGTGGTGGGAGAGGCGGGGGGTTCGGATGTGGAGTTTAAACCTATAGCTATTTACATGTGAAATGCTGAGGTAACCTATTTGCATGTTGATGTTTATACCTTCATTCAGTGGTGCTCTGGAAGACATTCCGTTCTCTTACAAGGGGTTGTAGAAGCAGACATACTACACAGGTTACACAGGAAGACATACAGTCCAGTATTTTAATGCAGTGTATCAAAATCTGTTTAGAATTACAGCATTTTCAAGACAAAATGACATAACAAGGTATTAACATCTGGTCACTGCCCCAAGAACATACGGCCTCAGTTCAGTCACCAGTTCACTCTGTATGTATATGAATTCAGTGGTGTACTGTAGGAACAATCATATGGTCATTCTACACCCACACATATGTATGTGTGTGTGTGTCTGTGGGGGGTGGGGGGTGGGGGGGGGGTGTAGAATATTACATTATAAGTGCATGTATATTACATTTCAAATTCTATTATTGAATATTATTATGACAAAAGACACCAAAATAAAAAAATACTAGTACAAGTCCCATTTATCTATTCAAATATTATACACAGAATATGTTTAACATATTACATTGAATACCCACACATGGCTATAAGACTAAAAACGTACATAAGATGACACCAGACAGAGGAAACAAAGAGTTCACTGAAAGGTGCAGAACAGCAGAACTGTGAAGGTCAGTCCAGCAGAATGCTTGTTTTAACAAGAGGTGGGTCTCAGCACTAATACCTGCAGAAACAAAATGCAAACATTCGCCAGAATCTTTCAAAAATCTTTCAAAGATAAATAAATGTACAAAATGCTGTTATGGCTTACACTCCCACATGTAAAGACAAACTCTAATTAATAATTATAACTATATATAAAACATTTCCAAAAAATATGTATGGAATATTTGCTAAAAGTTTCCTCACAGAACAAATGTCAGCCAAGAGCCCCATTTTGTTCTGTGAGAAACTTTTCAGCATTTTTAAACCATTTTTGTTGGTTTTTTTTACCCATTTTAAGGTTTCAAGAAGCTAAGCATAATTTAAAGGTTCTATACTAATCAAAGGAGGTTTTCATGGAATCAAACCGAGACCAGTCTAATACCCTTTATATTATAAAACTATACAGATGTATTGTAACGTATCTGTTGATTTATGTGCAGTAAAGCCAAGGTTTAGATTTTTTATTGACACAAAGTCAAAAGCTAAAAACTGTAGAAGAAATAGTAATTTGACCATTACGAATCCATTCATTCCAGGCTTGCAACTGGTCGCTGTCTTGGTCCACACTGGCCTCTGTATTCAACAAAGCCAAAGAGACCATTACATATCCTGCATTTTCACAAAGTACCCATTTTCAAAGACTTATAAATGGCCTTCACTTAACATTTCAACACCAGATTCTTAACTCAACAGCTATAACAGGGACGACAGCAGAGAATTATTTAGTAAGCGACGGTTACCCACCTCTGGAATGATCCAGGATCAGTCTTTTCAGCTCACGTAGTGCTAAAGTGAGGTTTTCCAGTCGGTGGTGAAGGTACGTATTTTCGTCTCTCAGTTTCTGAATTGTGTCCTGCAGATCATACGTGGAGGCTGTTTGTACTATGAAAGAAATGGTCAGCACCGTGATTATCAATTGTAAAGAAAACATTTCGCCTAAAATCAGCTACAACCGAACCACAAAACAGACCAAACCCAGTGCTGTTGATGTCTATTTATCAAGCAATTCCACTAGAGTACGTCAATTTTGGGGCCCTCCGGTCGTGGGTGTTCTTTGTTCTAGGACCTACATTTACAAATCAATTCAGATTTCATGCACCATTAGCTGAAGTTGCCTGTCTAAAATATTACAGTTCAGTCAAACGCTGGTAAACTAGTAAAAGTGGAGTAAAATACTGAAAGGTGTACAAAGTATAAAGAAAAGATAAGGATAGGATCAAGACAATATAGGGAAGTGCAAGAAAAATATTAGAAAAATCAAACTTTTATGTAAAGACAATTTTGTTGAGGAAATTAAACACGCACAAGAAAAAAAAACACATTAGGACCCCTGTTTTTAGTACTTTGTGCAATTAAGTTTCATCTAGAAAAAATAAGTACCATTATGAAGTGATGGTTTACAAATATCATTTGTTCATATTAACTTGTGCATTGTAGACCCAATTAATAGATTCCACAAAGACTGTATTAGAGCATATTTGCATTTCAATGTAATAATAGCAGCAGAGCTTGTGTGCACATGTATGAATTGGATACATACCTCAAAGAATAATGTGGACACTGTGTGCATGCTTACAAAAGCAGCATGCATATTGGACAAACCCCCTAAAAAGTTCCATACATATATGCCATATAGAACATAGATACCATGCCATTAAAGCTGCATTAATCTAGTTATCATTCTTTACAACAGTAGTGTGTGAGAACGGAGCTCTCTTCTAAACCAAAAAAATGGGATAATCATTAAATAATATTAATTTACTTTCTGCTAAAAAAATCTGCAGTATATGATTTTGGAAGACAGTACCGGTGATTACAAAATTAAAAGACCATCAACTGAGCCTTATTTAAAGTGAGCTGCAGGAGTGCTGGTTTTTGAAGACTGAGGCAGTGTCTCCATCTGGCGGCCAAATCCAATCACACCAGTTCACCGTGTGCAGATGTACAGTGTGCACTTAACTCTGACATTTCTGCAGGAACTTTACTTCAAATGTATCATGAGTCAGTTTATCTTGTTGTTACTAAGCTCCCCTTTTCTCATAGTGCACTGTGATGGCGTACATTTCAACTGGCTGTACTGTTGTTCCTTATTCAAAAAGCAGCATGAAAAACACACTAAGAAGTCTAGCCGAAGTGGGTAGGATTTTGTGAAATCACAAAAGATGTAGGCATACGCTATTCCAGCAAAAATGATATTCCAGTCTTCTAATTTTTGGTGGAATATATAATCTACATGGACTTTTACCATAAAATCATTTAAAAAAATTAGTAAAATATATATATATCACGCCCTAACCACACTGACCAATAGGTACAGACCATGCGCAGCTTCAGAACCAATCAAAATCTGTATTTCAGCTGGTGGGTGGGATATTTCCCGCTTCTTCATGTTGAGTAAGTAAACCTGTGTTCACTAGTTCAGTTAAAGGTTACACTGCAAGTTAAGAGCTAATATTTACACATGGCCATTTTGTACTGCTGTATTGAGGTAATATCAGTTGCCTTTTAAAGCGTTTATCATTGTCACTGCGCTAAGCTAAGAGGCAGTGTTCAGGAAAAAGTGTTGTTGTGGGCAAAGGGGTAGATATGGGTAGACTGGATGGATGGATGTTATGTGATAGTTTAGGCTGTATGCAGTGTTTAGTACTCAGTAGTTTGTTTTGTATTATTTCGTTAGTGGGCACTATAGGCAGTTTCCCACCACTAAATTATCAGTCAGTGAAAGGGAAGACTATCATGAGCGTTTGAAAAGTAAATTATTGGGACATCTTGTTTTTCAGGATCTGGGCTAGGCACCTGACGTTCTGTAATGGCTTACCAAACATTTTAATTATGCAGTCAAAAGAATATTTGTGAAGTCAGGAACTGATGTACAGTGTCTTTCTGGACCTTGCTGTGTGCAGATGTGTACAGTAATGCGAGAACAGGTAAGGGCCTTCCCCAAATTTTTGCAACAAAGTTGGATGTATTTACTTGCATAAGTAGATACGGGTGATGTTCATGTTTGCTGTGAAAAAATGTTGAGCTCTAATTGGCCACACCCCATGATTACAATTGGCTGTTATGTGGGTGGCGGTAGCTCAGTGGATAGGATACTTACCTCCGGACCAAGAGGTCATGGGTTCGATTCCTACCTTCAGCACCACCACTGGGTCCCTGAGCAAGACTCTTAACCCCAAATTGCTTCAGGGAGAGACTGCCCCCTGTAGTTAAGGAATGGAGGGCACTTTAAGTGAAAGTGATCATTCGGTCATACGTGAACACACCACTGCACACAGTGTGAACAGCACGAAATTCAACCTCTGCA
>JBBPDB010000040.1:4699596-4716440 GCA_037974465.1 Brachypetersius altus
TGCTCAGGGTACCTCAGCGGTGCCTAGCGGTCTTGGGGATCGAACCTGGACTTTCTGGTCGCAGGGTGGATGCCTTAGCCACTAGGCCACCCAACTGCCCCCTTTGGATAAAAGCGTCTGAAAAACGCCATTAATATTTAGTTGCGGGCTGGACAAGGTGCTGTGATATCTTCTCACCAACGTTTGCCTTAAATTATCTTAAATCTAAATGTTGAATATGAAAAATATATCTCGCACTCTGAAATGTGAAACTTCACCGTTAGATAGAGCTCGGTGACATCCGGACACCTAGGCAGGGGAACGGTTTTCGGCTAATAACTCCGGATTGCTGTGGGGGGGTATTATGGCAAATGAGGGGTTGTTGGAAAGGTGATGATTTCGTGGAGAATGTTGGTTGCCCCGCCCAGAAGAGCCGTGAGCACGTTCCTTAGGGGACTAAAGTATTGGGACACCCGGGCAAGGTGAACGGGTCATGCTATTGTTTTTTGTCTGTGCGCGTCCCGCTCTTATGTCTTTGGATTTTTTTGGTGGTATTAGGGTCGATTAACCGCAGTGTGGAATTGTCAAACCGGTTAATCCCTGCAACACTAGTGGCTCCTAGTGAATACCATCAATGCAAAATTGAAGCACTTCATAAGCCAGTATCTTTCTTTGGATATACTTTGGATGTACTATTCTTTGGAAGCATGTCAGGTTTAGTAACATTTTATTCAACGTGTCACGTGTCATACGCTTAAGTATTTTAAAATTTTGTTTGCTTACATTTGCTGAAATATCCTGTCCTGTTGTACTGGTGGTTAGACAGTAGCCCCTGCGATTGGAAGATTGTCTGTCGAATCCCAGGACTGCCACCTCCACCACTGAGGTACCTGTGAGCATAGTACTGACCCCACCTGTTCCTGGGGCAGCCCACTGCTTCACTTGGTGAATGAGTTAAATGCAGATAAAGAATTTCACACTGTTCACTCTGTGTGGTGTACTGTGTTGTGTTCACATGTGGCAATAAAGTCCACTTTGCTTTATGTATGCCATTTAGCCAATATCAAACAAATCAGCTATAAGATGTCACTACCACAGCTACAGCATGTCTTCCTATGTTTCCTATGACATTGTTTCATCTATCATCGAAATTCATTTTGTCCTTAAAATTTGTACGGAACATTTACACATCCTGCAATGCAGAACATTTTGTTGTAGTTGTTTTGTAGTTGTTTGTCTTATGTGAGTCTTCACATAAGACATAAAATACACAAGATGTGTTCCCCAGCATGATCGATGATATGGCCTGTGCTTCAGCCAATCAATTATTATTAAAGCGAAAAGTAGACCAGCATCGTCTAGACATTCCTTAAAGTCAGGACATTTCCTCCAAATGATTGCACCCAGACCTAAATTGTTATCTCAATTGAAACAGTATTAAGTCTTGGAATCAAAAAACATGCACATTGATGAAACGGGTTTGTTCTTACATCCTTGCCGGGGGAAAAGAGAAATAGACCCTGCTGTGGTCAAGAGCAGTCTTTATTAAGATTAATGAACAGTTTGACATTTTTAGTCCTCTGCATGAGATCGATGAATGTAATACTCCCAGGGACCAGTATGGAGCATCGCACACACACACACACACACACACTGACCAGCCAGGGGGGTGCATGTTAAATGTCCAATGGTAATCAATGCAGAGAAATTAGCTATTGATTGCGTATAGTTCGGTAATAGGTAACCTATGGTTTTGCTCTTTCAGAAAATTCTGATGCACCCTCTGTGGGAATAAAAGCATAATAACTCTGTCTGGCTATGTATGAGGCCGTGAATGCAGAGGCCAGCGGGACTTTTGGGGTCAAGCTGTAATTAGTATAGAGGGCATAAACAAAGGGCAAACAAATATTGATGAACTTTCTATGAGAAGTTCATTAAGTGCTTTAAGAACAGCTGGACTCTGATAGTTCTTGATGTCATCTTATATATACCAATATATTATATATACCTTAAAACCATGGACAGGTAAAAATGAACAGCATTGATTATCTCATTACAGTGGCACCTGTGAAGGAGTGGGATATATTAGGCAGCAAATGAGCGGTCAGTTCTTGACGTTGATGAAGCAGGAAAATGGACAAGTGGATGGTCCTGAGTGACTCTGAGGGCCGTAGTGTGATGTCTAGGTGATTATATCAGAGCATCTCAAAGACAGCAGGTCTTTTGGGGTGTTCCTGGAATGCAGTAGTTAGTATCTACTAGAGTGGTCCAAAGGAGGTCAGAAGACGAACGAGCGATGCTGTTCGAGTGTGACTTACCCCTCCATAATTGGGGAGTATTGCCATTATAAGAGTGTTAAGAACCCCTGAACCCCAAACTACTATTTTCCCCCAGTACCCCACGTAATTCGAACCATGGTTGTGGGTGCCCAAGGCTGAAAAAGTTAATGCCAATGATACATCACATCTATGTGGTGGCGTAGCTGCAACACCAGTCAAAGTGACCATGCTGACCTCTTCCCACAACCAGAAGTTTTTACAAAGCATCAGAAGTCATCATAGTCTGATGCATGACATTTTCTTTTACATCATGTGCTGGGTCAGGAGCGTTTACTTCATGTACCCAGGGAAGAGATGGTGCTAAGATGCACTATGGGACAAAAGCAAGCCCCATGTAAAGGCAGCGTCATGCTCTGGGCAATGTTCTGCTGGGAAACCTTGGTCCTGGCATTCATGTTGATGTTGCTTTGACACGAGCTAAACAGTGCTGCAAACCAAGCACACCCCTTCATGGCAGTGGTGTGACCCTAATGGCAGTTGTCTCTTTCAGCAGTATAATGTGTCATGACAGTCTGCATATATTGTCCATAAATGGTTTACAGAACATGAGAAAGGGTTTAGGTTGTTGACTTTGCTTTCAAATTCCCCAGATCTCGATCAAGCGTCAGTGGTATGTGCTGTGCAAACTAGGCATTCACAATATTAGGCAGGTGATTTCAATGTTATGTACCTGTGATCACAGGTGAAAATATGGATTTTTGAAGAAGCTGAATAAGCTAATTTTAATGAATTTGTTAATGCTTGTTCTTTATTTAGGGAATGCCACATGGAAATGTAGGACATCGTGATGATGGACAGTCTTGAGTTCAGCCCATAAAACCAGGACAGTGTCAAGCTTGTGTCCTATGGCTCCACCTAGAGGTATGGCATAGAGTGGTTCTTTGCCACTGAAACGAAAAAAATGTAAAATGACGATTTACTAAGATTTAAAGAGCATTCACATTATGTTAAAATTCACTTCCAGTGAAAGTTTTATCAAAGAAACCAGCAAGGACCATTTAGGAACCTTTATTTTTAACATTATGGGGCCGTACTGCTTTGGAGATTAATTACGTGAAGAGAGAAGCGTCACCTCCTCCTTTGGCCTAGAGGATTTACTACATTACTTATCAGCCACTTTGATAGAGTTGCAGTTTCTAGGTAGAAGACTAAACCTCTAGTACGTTTTGGGAGGGCAATCGTAAATCAAGTTCCAGATAAGCCTTTCTTCATCCACTTAATGCTGGATCCTTCTACTTTAAGATCATTACAGTAAAAAAAGTGACAAACGTGATTGATTAAAATGGTGCCAGGCGACGTGGGGTAAATCACACTAAGTGATATGACACCGCAGTTCCCAATATCATATTTCTGTCAGGACAACGATGGTAAAAAGCTTTGTCACTGCATGATATCTGACAACACAAGCCATCCGCTGCAATACAAGGCCAGATTTACTGCCAGGTTTTAGTGGACTCTACTAGTGGAGCGGTTAAAAAAAAAAAGCCATTTTAGTGCATTGTCACTTTTCACGCAACTATAAATTTCATTAAAGGGACATTTAAGCTTTTTGCCAAAAAAGGTTTTTTTTCAGTTCTGTTGGGAGTGTCACCCACTACTAGACGGGTCAGTTCTCAGAGGCAGTGCAAGCCCCGACTTATTTGAATGGTAGCTTAGCCTAATTTTTTAAGGGTACACTAATATAATTTACCTTTGATTACCATCAGACTGAGAAATAAGATTTACAGCATCAGAAACCCAGACCAGGGGTCACAAGCTCCAGTTCTGAAGGGATGGAGTCGTGCTCAGATAATTTTTCTGCTCAGACACACTTGATTTAAATCAACAGCTAATTGCCAAGTTTTTTGGGTTGTTAGGAGTAAAAAAATCATCAGTTTCTGATGGGATAAAAAAAATCTAGAGAAAAAAGATAGCAGGTGAAACAACTAGTAATGTGATGATTAAAAATAGATATATGTACTTGATATTTAGTCTTATTGTGACAAACTACACTAAAGCCATCATAGAAAGTAACCCTGACCAACTTTGTTTCACTACAAAGTGAGCATAAGTCATTGTAATGAACTATGTTTGGTAGCCTATTTCAAATGTGTTTTTTTTGCCCCGAAAATAGTAAATGTTATGATTTCATGTGTATAATATTATATTTTTCATGTCAGCCAAACCCTTGCTTCAAGTTTTAATGCCAAAATTCTGTTCAAATGTTTCCTAGACAAACTAAAACCCTAGAAGAGCACAATCACATCACTCACTCAACACTGGGCACTGGGTTTCCCACAGAACAGTTGCCTATTGTCCCGCATTGAATTGATGGCATTTATTGCTGCTTTTCCTCTGGTTTTGCTAACATTGCAACTGCATTATTTCGATTGGGGAGCCTAGGAGAAAGTCAAAAGCCATGGTGCCGTCATTCGTTTGGAAGAACAATGAACTCTTCTTTTGTTCGATTTTCAGTTTGGTTCAACATTTTGAACCCCAGAAACAATATAAAGCAGATCATTCTCGGTGGAGGATGTCATGATGAAGTCGTGGAAGGTGTGTGTGTGACTGTGCTTCATCTGAAAGTGTTAATGAAATGTGGCCAGCTCAGCAGGGGTTAAGTTCACTCTCCCCATTAGTCAGGAAATGTCTTTCTTTTGGACAGCATTAATTGGTGCTGTTGCTAGTGCAGTAATTTTATTGCCATTGTTCCTGTTTTTGTAAACGTCATGATAATTTGTAGGCAGCGTACTATTGCTACAATCATTTGCTATTATTGCCATTATTTAGCATTGATTCAAATTAAGGTGACTTGCTCAGATGTGTTTATTTGTAAAGGATGTAGCTCATTGATCATTTTCCAGTTGCACTAATTCCGTTATCTGTTATACATCATATAATCAAAGAAAAAAAGTCGTGAATGAATCACTGAACTGATTTCCTAGCACAGCCCATCTAACACTGTCTTTGGTATTTCTTTTCTGATTTCTGGCTTTACTGCTGCCGGAGGAAATTACATTTTAGAAGGTTCGGTTTGTGCAACAGCTGAGCCTCTTTTTTTTTTTTTTTTTTTTTTAAGGCAAGCCATTCCATAGAAAAACACGGTGAAAGGAATGCATTTAAAAAACCCCATTAGCCTAATTTTTCAGGAAAGAAAAAAAAAATCACACATGTCCACCTCATATGCCTTTTGCCAGTCATATCACCATCGGAGGGATAATGAATCTCAGTCTTATCATTAAAATTTGCCTGAGGGCTGTCACACCAGCCTTGTCTCACGAGGCAAGTTGATTCTTGCACGTCTCGTGTACATATTTTGCCCGCCGTTATGTCTAATTGCCCGTTTAATTCTCATAACCAAAGTAGAATTAGAAACAAAATAGGAGATAAAATGAATACGTGAAAGAGATGCATAAATGGTCTTATTAAATATGTTGCAGAAAATACAGTGTTTAACGTAAGGTGAGGTGCATTTTCCGGAATAGAATAGAAACAAAATCTGAGCGCTTTAATTGTCCATCACCAAACAGGAGCCTGTCTGAACACTAGATGACACTGTTTGCCCAGCAATCTGGAGTTAGACCCCTCTCCTCAGAGCGCAGCCAGTGCTATAAATTTACTAATACATCGGGAGCCGCCATTGCTGTTATCTTTTAATAGATTTGTATGGGGAGGAAAGCAGGTGCCTCTTGTTAATGTGTCCAATTGGCCGAGTTGCTTGTGGAATGTGGCGCATCCATCACTGTCTGCTGTTGTGACACCCTGTCGTCCGCCCTCAGCGGCACGAGCCCTGAAGACGCTGCTGAACAGATGAGGCTCCTCACGCGCACCCTGCACACTCAACACAATCTGCACACACACACACACACACACACACATACATACACCCGCCATATACTTCACCCTCTTCACTTTTGGGATGATAATGTTCTTCACTTGAAATGTTGTTATATGTGTTTTATTTTACTTTATTCCATTGAAATTATTGTTTGTCGTTTTAAAAAGTATAACATGCATGTAATCGTGTAATGGTATAGCATAAATGAGTGTGGGCAATATGGCAAATTATCATAATACATGTGATTATACATGTTTTTTTACAAGCTTAGCAACAGTGGAATGGAAAGATGCAATATAAGTAATATAATATAATAATAATATATGAGTAATATAATATATTCCTAGCCGTTTTATATTACTAATATAAAATGGCTATGAATGGAGTATGAATGCTAAAAATAATACTGCAAATATTTAGGTCTGTGTAGAACATGTTTGGGTTTAGCACAGTTTTTGGTTAAGCACTTGTGAACCAACTGTTTTTGTCTGTAGTCCTTTGTTTCTCTATATGTCTTTTTGCAGGCTCTGCAGCAAAGACACGGCCAGTCTTTTTACCTTCCTTGGACATTTGCCCCATCAATAATGCCTGGAATTATATTCAAATCGACTTTAAATGTCTTAAATGGAATTACCTTTGCACCTGCTGAGTGCAGATTGCCCTTTTAGAAGGGCTGTGTGCAAAATATCGATATGGCAATATATCTTGGAGCTCTTGGTCTGATGACAGGTGTACAGAAATTCCTGAATACACTTTTACACAGAGCATAATATACATCTGAGAGAAAGCACTACTGAATTAAAAGGGTGTGATATTTATAATGTGCAAAAATACAAAAAACAGCTTAATGTGGCGCGGCTGCTATCCCAAACTGTTGTTCAGAGGCTTTGGTTTTTATGCAACACTCAGTTCAGTACTGAAACTTTTAGGAATGATCTGCAAGCTGCTTAGTCAAGTGATCATAATCATAAATGTTCTGACACTTGTTTTAATAATGTGAAGTTCCTGGGCCTGTTTTCTAGGTGTGAGAGAGAAAGAGAATTCTGTTTTGGGCTCACTGACTCTACTAGAACGACCCTGAAGAAAAGCACTTACTGTATTAAGACCTTGTTGGGGCTCAGTGAGGTCAGTGTCAATACCACTTAAGCGTGTGGTCTTGATGTGGTGAGCTAGAGCCATGGACATGTACAAGCTCTACCTTCCCATACATCCCCGGGGCCCACCTTTCTATGCTTTTTCAACTCTCTGAACGTATCAAAAATATATTCCCGGTCACAAGTGATTTACCGTGGTTGGGCCGCGCCTTTAGAAAAAGCAAAAGGTGAGGCACCGACAAAGTAAGACCCGGCTTTTTTCCTCTTATTTCACGTTTTTTTTTTTAAACTTCAACCCGAGGCCCCTGAGCTCAGGTTCGGACCTCGTTTCAGGTGTTTCAAAGCAGAGGAGACCCTGGGCTCAGAGTTCCCGACCTCGGCTTCCTTTCTTTTCCATGTTTCCTCGTACAGTGCAGTTTTTTTTTCTTTTTAACTTAAGAGCATGCAGGTAATTGTAACCATCATTGCAGTCTTTGGGTCTCTTCCTATTGAAAACAAGCCTTCCAGGGTGCTATCATTGTAGGCTGCACACATCATTGTGTAGAGCACTTTTTTTTATGTATGCTAAATTGCCAAGTGAGAGTATTTTGGTAAAGTCAGTATTCACAGTGAATAGCCAAGACTTGTTAAATGGAAATAGCAGTAATAGAACACCGTCAGTTACACCACTTTCTTGTGCTGGTGTCTGTTTCGTTTAAAACGTCCTTCAGTTTCCGTCAGCTTATGGAAACTCGTAGAAGAAGACAACATGAGACAGATAACGGCGAAACATTCTGTGATAAAACTTCTAAATGAGGAAATTAGACTTAAGCAGTAGTTGTTTGCAGGTATTTTGTTGGTGAAATCCAATCCATTTGAATAATAAAAGTACTGTTAAGCCAGAGTGCTAGATGGTCTAGAGGTCTAGATCTGCCTACTCCTTTGAAACAAATGAATTGAATGTGGTTTTAATTTCAGAAGAGGTTCGTTTTGAATCAACAGAGGACCATATAGAAAGTTCTGTAGTCTTTAAATGCCGTATGAGTTATAATAGAGCTGGGAGAAGCTTTTGTGGGATATCCGTGCCCTCTGTCAAGTTGGTAGGGAAATTGCAGTAATGGTTCACCATTTAGCAATGTTGATGTTTTTCTTTTCCTGGTATTAGCCATTTGGGAGAAGTCCGTGAATGAGCATGGAAAGGAAAGCCCCCCTCCTTCTATCTTCAAGCTAATTTGGTCGTGCAGGTTGAGTGCTCAATTTTGCACTCAGTTGCTTTCTGAGGTTAATCGTGGGACAGCAGTGTTTATGTTACAGTAATATGGACTGTACTCCCTTGCTGCATCCAGCAGGCTCTGAAATATGTGCTCTAAACCCCCAGCTCCCCATTGTCTTGAAGGGGGGTGGGTGGTGGCGGTGGTGGTGCTGTGGGGTGGGAGGTTTGAAGAAGAAAGACAGACAAATGTAACATGGAACAAAAGACAGAGGAAAGTTGTGCCAATTAGCTGCTAATGAGACAAGCTCATGAGGATTTCCAAGCCCGCAACGTGTTAACGTTTACCTCGCCCCACTCTCACGAGCGCTGCTAAGGAAACGCGCTATAAGAATGTCTCTGTCATGATTGCTTACACATGGCCGCGGGGCTCTCGCTCTCGAGAGGTGAACAGGAAGGAACGCCTTACTTATGGTCAATGTAAAACTGGCAAACTGACATGCAGAGACTGCTCCTTTCTGTTTTTCTATCCTTCTACAGCAACCACCCCTCCGCCCCTTCACCTCCCTCGTCCAAAAGTGTGGCCCTCAATGAAAGAGGCGAAAGGGAAACAAAGTTCCAGAGCATACGATCTCAATTTTCTCTGGGAGGTGAGTGGGGAAAATATATAATAACTGAAAAATAATATGTCAAGAGAATAAGCAGCACTCCTTGTGGCCCAGGCCTTTTATCAGAAAATTATGACGAAGACATTTTACTCTGAAATTCCTATAAGAAGATACTAAGACTTTTACAGCACTGTATTTTTACATGTGTTCCTTTTGTAATTTCTTAATGTAGCTGAGCATATTTTATGAGGAATACACGCTTACAATTGCAACACTTAAAATACTTCAATATAATAATAACACATTTTAGGACTAGTTTGTGTTGGCATTGCTAATGGGGTCTGGAACACAATCTTAATATTTCAGACCTTTTAGTTTCTTTTAAGGCTTTACTTTAACGACAAAACTTTGCCTCTAAATAAAAATAAATAACACTCTTATTGTAAATGGCAAGCTATATACCCTGCTGAATTGACCCTACTTATGAGCACCAAGATTGTAGTATGTGTTGTTTATCCCTGCAGTAATAATAATTTAATTGATTTGAATTGAATCAAACTTTAATTGCATTCAGCGGCTGCATATTTTGTACCCATTAAATGCCACTGGTCGTGTTACTGATAAGATATGAAGGCCAGTCTTTCTCCCTGGGACTCTTTATTATTAAGACTACATCTGTCTAAACAAATAATGAAACAGAGAGTGGAAATATTATTTATTTTTGCAGGCGGCTTGTTTCACATTTCCTCTTGGCCCATGCCAGGTTCTGTCTAGATGGCTTTCTATGGTGTTCTCTTTTTTTTTTTTTTTTTATAAATTGAGTTTCATGGGTTAGGGAGGTTGTCAGAGAGCTATGTTTTTGTTGATTGACAGCTGAACAAAACCTCTATTTTTTCCATCTTCATTTTTGTCAGTTTTTATTGGTGTGTGTCTGTTATTTATTTATTTATTTTTTACATAATTAGAAAATACCAGCTGTCATTTATATTGTGTCAAAATGCACAAACGGACTAAAAAGTCAGTCAAGCTACATGGACTTACATTGGAAGTTAAGAATTTATTGCTGTCATAACAAGACTCTTTATCTCCATAATGGTCAATTAATAGAAGATGTTGTTGTACTTCTAGTTCTTGCTTCTTATTCAAACTTGTTGCTGGGATTTTGCCTCATTTGGGAATTAAATTAAGGTTGCAAATCTCTGCTCGGCTTAAAAAGTCTTATCAGTCATTCAGTTACTAAAACCTGTGACTTGGGCCTTCACCCTCACTCACACGTCCTAAACACCCCCACCTTGGGGTCCCACCTTCTGCCTTTCAAAGCCGGTTGTTAAAAAGGTAACAGAGGCTTGGGCACTAGGTAGCCCCAACTTTTTATTTGGGGTTTTTAAGGGGACCGTAAACCTTGAGCTCCAGGAACAACCTCGGGCACCCCGGGCACCCCTCTCGCTCGCACTGCTCATTAGAACACCGGAAAAAAAGAGCGAAAAAAAAAATCCTGTTCAAACGGCTTCTTCCTCCGCGATGCGTTTACTGTTAATTAGTTTGCTTTGTAAGGTTAGACGTGCGGACGGAGCAACTTTGAAAGTGTTTGGCTGCCATCTGTGCGAGTGCGGCGCTAACTATGTGCAGATGGGCCGCACTCAGAACAGGTTGCTTCTGAGGGGGGAAAAAGCAGCGAGACGGTTTTGGTTATTTTAACAAGATTTATGGCCTGACTCGCAGGTAACCATTTCAGCCATAATGATGATTGTTAGTCATCCGTCAGGGAGGAGAGGGGGGAAAAAAAAGCTATGATCGAAGTCAAACATGAAGTGAGCAAAAGTGTGGGTCTGTTCATGTATAAAACATTTCTGAGGTAAATCCCTCCGCCGTAAAGGTACGCTTGAAGCGGCCTTCTTTGAACGCAGGCTGTTATTATTTTAGCGCGTGAAAACAGCAGCACCGTGTGTCGTGGCACATATTGAATCAATTGCTTGGCAGTGACTTGAGGGAGGAAAAAAAAATACTTAATTTGGCCAAGTTAAAACGCCATTACTTACTCAGTGAACCAGGTAACTGAAGAAAAAGGTAAGATTGCCAGGTAATTATTTGACAAGGTCACAAAATTAGCAAACATAATCAAATAAGCGGACTGACATTGTAATTTATGCCTTTCCTCCGTGGTAGTTCTGGGCCTTTTCCTTTATACAAAATGAGGATGTAGAAAGAATGCAACATGCAGTTTTCAAACAACTTTCATAAAAAACGTTCTGTATCAGAATCAGAAAACATTATTGGTACCTGTGGAAATTGCGTAAATGTGTGAGTAAAGAATCTTTTTGAAGTAATATCCTTCCAACTTTTAAGATTATCTGGAGGTTCTCCGTGACATTTGAGTTTCTTTAGGTTTTTGTAAATGAGATGTGAGAATAAAGAACATTTTCAAAGTACAAAGAACCTCCACTTTATGTAAAGGTCAATTACCAGTTTTTATTTTTATTGAAGAAGCTTAATATTATGTTGAGGTTTTTTTAATCTTTAATTTTTCATACTCTTATTCAGACATCTTATTTACAGAAAAATAGTTCTTTCATGCTTTGAAAGAATATATAGGGAACCAATAATGTTTTTTTTTTAAGGGATTACACAAAGAAGCCTTTATTTGTAAAGACTTCTGTATTCTTATGGTGACTAAAGAATTTAGTAGTTAAGTATAAAATGACATAATTAGAAAGAATTGCAGGTTGTAGAACGGTTTAAATGAATTGTAGGATTTTTTTCCTTTGTCTTAATGGCCGCGGTACCTCTGGTTGTTGGGAATGTACCTCTGTCGGCTTAGCGCCTTTTTCTGGGTGTTAAAACCGACCTCTCCAACAATTATAAAAGGGTTAGGTGAATTGTTCTTGGCCCGTAGCCACATACTTTGTGCGGCTTAGTGCTGCAAGAGTGAGAAAAGCCGTGAACAAATATGAGACCAGACACCCTTTGGTAAAGTATTTGCTTTCGCTTCGGCTACCGTGTATCTTTAACCGCAGCTTCCATGTGTTTCAATGAACCTCTTCATGCCAGCATGATTAGCTCCTTCAACAAATAAACTTCTGGTAATGAAGGTGTGCCAGCAGTCACAGTCATATTCTGCCTCACTGCTCTTATGTGGTGAAATACTTTCTTCTCTTTTATTCCTAGAAACTACGGCAGTTGCTTTCATCCATTGGCCTCCATTAGCACTGCCCATCACTGCGTCCTGTCCTGTAAGATGGTAGCTGCACGCGAGCTGTACTCTGAAGCTTTTGAGGGGTTTAGAGTGTTTTATACCATAAGAGAGCTCGACCAGAGAAAGCTTTATTAACAGTGGATCGGTTTGACAGCTTTTCGTGGCGGAGCCATGAGTGCCTATATTGAGCCAGAGAGAAAGTGTCAACTCAGCAAAAGCTCTCGCTAAAGGATGGGGGGCGTGGGTGCTGAAGATAAAAAGGAAAAATAAGAAGCAGAAGACTTTGAGAATAGTGACAAAACACTACCTTCACATAAGGGTATAAGTGGATAGCTTAGAGTAATATTTCTGCTGTCCAGTTTGCTGTGTCTGTCTGTATACCGGCAAAAATCTGCTCCGTGAAAGAGCGTATGCTTTAGAGGGAAAAAAATAACATGAATTTTGTACTGCACTGACAGCTCTGAGTTATCTTAATATACTTTTTGTTGTTTAAAATTGTCAAAAAAAATCTTTTCTTTTAAAGATGAGGCTTTAAAAAAATATCCCTCATTAAGCACCAATAAAAGGACAGCACTATCTCCCAGACATTGGAGGGGAAGCAATTATAAAGCTTATAAGGTTTATTCTTTCTACATGTTGTCTATATCCGCCTATTGTATGAACCAATACAAAAGAATGCTGTCTGCTTCCTCTGGCTCAGTTCTGTCTCCGTCTTTTTTTTTTCTTTTTTTTTTTTTGAGGTTTTATTTGGAAATGGTTCCCAGGTGTTTGATAAGCCTGTACTGGACATGACAGCAGTGCAATCAAGTGTATAAATTTAATTGCAGACTCATTTGGGGCCGTTTATTAGCCAGTTAGGGGCACCCCGCTCCACTTGAACCTTGTTATTGTGAGGCAGAACATCTGTTTGGCTCTTTTTAACTGTTTGTTTCATAGCATAGTTTCGCAAGCCTTTAATGGTCACGGTTTAGGCTAGTTAAGGGTCTATGGGCTTTAGTGTGTTATACTTGCGTTTTGTAGTGCATTTCATGATGTTTAAATGTTAGTTTGTAGTCTGTGTGTTAAACGGCAAGTTACCGTCGAATGCTAAAGTTTGGGGAAAGTGAATTATTATTGTGTGCTAAGGTGGTTTGCTGTCAAGTGTCAAAGTTTGCAGACTTTTACAATTAACTGCAAAGCATGTTTTTTCATTCCAGGTAATAGCATTCTGATGACTTAAAAATGACATTTTGCAGCAAATTTTAGAGCATTGTTTTTATTTATTTGCCGAGTTTTAAATATATAATATAAAATGTTTCGGAACTTTTGCACAGGAAAGATTTGATGGTTTTTTTCAGGCTCCTAGGTTAAAATCAGCACAATAATTGTGCATTAAAACACTCATAAGTGCATGTTTTCACTTAGAACATGCACAAAAACATGGGTGTGCTAACCTCTGCACTCGACTGTACATTTGAACCATGTTGGTGCACTATATAATAAGGTCACTTAGATTTAAAGGATAAAAGCATGGGACAACTGACATGCTAAATCTTTTCCGTGATATTTCGTGTTTTTAAATGTTCCCCAACACTGCGGCTGTGGGAAACATTCTCAAACACATCTTAAGATGAGAAATGGCTTCAAAATGCATGCTGCTGTTGTTTTAATTCGTCAAAACCCTATTACTCCACCACTCCCTTCCACCATCTTGATGAAAGAAGTACAGATTGTCTAGTTAATAGTGAGGGCCACAGTTTTACCTTCATGAAGCTTGCCTCATCCTACTGTACGCCAGCTTTGAACTCTCTCTCCTTTGTTGAAAACACAGGCTGGCTGCACACCATTAATAAAAGCCACAGAGCACAGTGTTAATTGTTCCCATGCACAAGGCCCCGAAAATCCTATAAATCAACTGGCTAATTGCAACAAATTGTGTCCTGACATTAAGCTATGATTCCACACCAACAAATATTCATCAACGTTGCGAGCAGCCCATAAAACACAAAGCTGGCCATTTCCCAATCCCCCATATATATTTCCCATCACCATCCCGCCATTAGTCATCCATATTGTTTATCATAACTGATGGAATAGGGTTGCTGTATGCGCTGAGTCGGAGGGTATGTTAAAAGTGTGCTAATGCTGTGCAAGAGACTAAACATGCCTGGTATGATCAATTCAGTTCTTAAAGCCCGCGTGCGTTCTCGAGTGCTTCTTAAATCACAATTAATATGTTATTCCAGTGCATTAATTAATACCAGCTCATCTGCTCTGCTCTCCAAAAGGATACTGTGCTGTACAAGAGCCACTTTTGGGTCCGTTTAAGCCCTTTGAGTGGATCTTTAGAGATGGGAGATGTGTGAACCTTTTTATGTGATATAATGTTAAGGTTCTATATCAGACAAAGGGGTTTTACAATATTTAGATGAATGGGAGATTCATCTATGACTCCAAATCAGCTATTTGACACCCTATGTTTAAGACGTGTACTGTGTGTGTACTGTGTGTACAAATTTGTGTGCGTGTGTGTGAGATTTAGGCGGTAACGCTTATTTTCATGTAGCTTCAAGGGTTTAGTTAGAAACGCCATTTTTAAAACAAACTAAACTTGGCGGCTTGGCTGACATGGTCTTTTGTTATACTTATAACTGTTGCATATTAATGTGTTTTTTGTTTGTTGTACATGTAGATAACAGAGGTGCCAACTCTCACACATTGAGCCTGAGACACACGCATCAGTGAGACTAATACGAAAATAATAGTAGTATTACAACAACAACCTTATAATGAAAAATATACATATAATTTAGTTTATCTCTAGAACCATTGAAGGTAGGAAAAACTGATGTGATTTCCTGAAACAGCGTGCAAAACTTGACTAAGAAACATCAAAAATTGCAATGAAACCGACCCTTCATAAAAATGTGTTGCCCAGTGTTAGCAAAGCTTAAAAAAACAGATCCATCGGTTCTAGGTTCTTATATATAAGGGTCATGTGTCAATGTCAATAATACTTTTTTTTTTTTTGTTTTTGTTAGCATAGGTTATAAAATGCTTACACTGTTTTTCTCTAGTGTGCATCAAAAGGCTAAATATGCCTTAGCAAAGGTCATGGCTCTGATTTGTTATGGGATTGTTTTGCAGGGAATTTTGATTCTGCGCATTGATCAGTTTCACATTCCGCAACACGCGCATAAATCGATGCTGTATCAAGAAGAGCCCTCCCACTCTACAGGAAGGAGAGAGAGGGTATGGCATGATAAATCCTGCACCCTGTCATTTTCTGCCCCCTCCACCTCCTGGATCTCAGCCAGCTGATAGATCACAGTACACTGCCTGTGCTGTTTTGGTGCAGGGGGGAAAAATCCACCCCACATGCTAACACTCTTTAGCATTGATGGCTTATTAACGGGTACTGTGATTTGGCTAGATGTGTTCAAGGATCTCCTGCGCGGAGGAAAAGGTCAGCAGCTTTTAGCCGCGGCTCCGCTGGAATACTAATACTGTCCTTATTCAAATCATCCGCTACAGTGCTTATTAAATAGATGGGCCCTGGCGCTTTAATTTAATAGTGCTGGAGCCTGGGCTGACGAGAGGCTGCAGCTGCAGGCACGGCTGGATTAGGTGCTTCTGGAGCCAGAGTTCAAGCAGCAGAGGCTGTGCTTTTGGGAGATGTCATTCCGCTGAATTAGACAGTGATGGCCAACACACACACTATGTAGTGGGGACGCACACAGAATTTCTGGGCCAGTCTGCTAAAGGATAATTAGCCCTTTGTTGTGACATACTGATCAAAATTACCAATGATTTTTTAAAACATTGTTTCGTGCTATAATCCATGCATGAAATGCAAAGAAATAACATTATGAACTGAAGTTTCAATGATGAAATTTGACCAACGATTAAGTTGACCAATGATGAAAGATACAATTGAACAGACATGACAAGTTACGTATTTGATATATTGGTTGACAGTATAGTTGGACACTGCATAAAAAATTACAATCGATAAAGTTCACAATATTGTCCAGAATTTCAAAACGTTTGTGTCTTATTTTTGGTCGGTACAAAAATGAAACATAGGGGTAAATAGGGGGTCCTCAAGTTACGACACACCTTCGACGGTGATGTAGCCCCATTATCTAGGACCTAAAAAAACAGACTGATGGACGATGATTCCTTACTCATACGCTGCGTTACTGCATATCCTTCCACCGTGTGCAACCAGACTAGTTATTGTAGTTCTTTTGCTTGAAATGTAGCTGGTCACATTAGTGAGTTTTTAATCATCGGTTGAAATTTTACATCAGTTCATCTCTCGAGGTGAATATTTCACGCTATTTAGCATACGCACTTATCCAGCTCCACTTTCAGTGAACGTGTCATCCACTATGCTATCCATTTCAGTAAACTGATCACACAGTTCTAGATTATTGGTTATAATTATAGCAGAATTTCCCATATTGAACAGATAACAATTTCAGTTCCGTATTTGATAACAAACACCCATGTACAGTACCCTGTAAGAGTCAAATACATATCTGCATAATTCTGTGGGATTCAGTGTCTCTCTCTCTCTCTCTCTCTCTCTCTCTCTCTCTCTCTCTCTCTCTCTCTCTCTCTCTCTTTCTCTCTCTCTCTCT
>JBBPDB010000040.1:4722847-4727847 GCA_037974465.1 Brachypetersius altus
ACAAAATGTGTATACGTGTGTCTGTGTGTTGTATGTGTATATGGAGATATATAGTACTGTGAAAGCAAGCTTGTGTGTATGCTTTTGTCCTCAATTTGAGCAGTTTTTCTTGATCAGGTACTGTCTTTAAAGGCCGGTGACTTGTACGTATTTCCTGCACCGCTCTCTCGGCTCTGGCACATTTGGTTTGATTCACTGAGAATTATCATGAAAAAACTACTCTCATGCGTCCAGCTGTCTTCATACAGAAAATATGGAAATTGCTGCCGTCTGCATTCTATAAAGTTTAAATCTCAGGCATTTTTCATTCTGCACTACTTTTATCTGTTTGCACTGTGTGCCCGGCCAAGCTGAGTCGAGGGGCTAAAGACTGCAGAAAAGACGCACATTAGTGTCTATAAAAACAGGCCATTTTGAGGCATGCAGGTTTACTTTTTAGGACAAGTTAATTTGTCTTTCTATTAAAGGATCCAAAAAGTCAAGACAAAGCATCTGTTATAAAGATTGGTTATGAAGTTGCACATTTATCAGTTTTATAACTGATGATTTATAACTATAAAAGCTGTAGAGTTTTTAAAAAAATCTTTTTTTCTTCACTGCAAGCAGTTAGTGTTTTGATTTAAAGCTGAACCAGCAATAAATTGTTTGTAGTTGTACAGGAGGGGGCAGCCTTGTTCCATCCAATCTGACGGAGCTCCTGTAGTGAAGGGTACAAATTGAAACAAGTCCTGAAACTCAGTACTTGTCTTTGTAGCTCTGAGTTGAGAAAATCCAACACTGAGCTTGATGATATTAAGTGTAGCTTTGATTCTTCTCTTCAAAAGACGGCAAAATGAACGTGGTGTTAAATGTTTAAAAGGTAAAAAGAATTTCAGACAAATACAGTTTATTAGTAGTTTTTTTAATTATATAAAGTTGCATCCTTTCAGAACAGATATATCTTTGTTTATATTATACCATAATTCAGTTTGGTTTGTTATAATGTCTATGGGATCTTGTGTTAATAGATTTATAATAAGCAAAATTTAACTGAAGTACAACAGCATATATTGTACTAATGCAATTATTAAAGTTTGGATTGTTTAAAAATGGCCTTTATTTCTCTGTTTTCATGTTGAGTACTGATTGTAAATTAATATTTTTTCTGTTTTCCTTTACCAATGGAAAAATCCACATGAAACCTAACACATTTTGGGAGGGGAGGTAGAAAAAAAGGTTAATAAACTATAAGGAATGAAAGAAAAATCATAAAAAATTCAAAGGTTTGTCTAATTTAATGTTCATTTTATAATATTTTGCATTTAAATGCTGGTAAAATCACCTGCACATATCAATAGCATGTGATATATCACACAAAGCCTGCAGTTATTTACATTTTACTTAATGTATTAATGCGGCTGGTTAATAGGGACAGCTCACTCAGACGCCCCTGTTAAGAGGTGCGACAGTGTCCTCTATGCGTCTCCTACCGCCTCTATGTTACTTTGCCCACTAAACATTCACGCACTCTATGCCCTATCTACACACACACACACACACACACACACACATGCACACACATGTACGTACTCTACCCTTAACCCTTCCTCCTGAGTAATGGCTGGGTTGTGGTGCTGGTCAGCATATTGTCACCTGGGTCCCATTAAGAATATTCTTGCTTCAGCATTCACCCCATCAGCCTCTGCCCCTACCCCCACTTCATCCCACCCCACAACCATCTTCCCTTTCGCCTACAACCATTTCTCTTTTATCGTCCCAAAACAATGAAATTGGGCAGCAACTACTGCACAAAAAAAATCACTCGCTGTGTTCTAGCGATGCCTAAGCACCATCTCTTTAAGTGGAACTCTTTAGTCCAGGCAGAGATGTTTGGGGGGAAGACAATGGCTGTGGGACAAGCGTTAGAAGGCCGTTTGAATGAGCGGGCTCCAGGCGCAGGGGCCTCTGGGTGGCGGTGGCCCCGGGTCAAGGCTAGCTGCTGCAGAAACGGCTCTTTGTTTCAGGATCCAAGCTGCCAAGAGGCTCTGGGGACGGCTGCTTAACTGTGTATTCTCTGCGCCCGGGCAAAACCGAGGCCTCTTTCTGATATCACAAAGACACTCACGCTTTTTGGGCCTGTTAAATACAAGGTGTGATCCAAAAGAGCCAGGCTAATTATGAAAAAGATCCTATTACGTCTTTGTGACTTTGTTCTTTCTTGTTTTTTTTTTTTTTTATATGAACATTGGCGAGAGCTGAATCTTTAATGTGTTTTTGCTCTTGAAGTTCTTGAAAAGAGACCAGTGTTTGGTTTTACAGTGCTATGTGGGTGAATTTTCGACTCGCATAACTCGACTTCCAAGCTACTTTGCTCGACACTGCCAAACTCTGCCGCCGGCAGACAACTTTTAAATTGTTTCTGCATCGGCGAGAAAGTTCTGCTACAAGTGTTCAACCTTACTGAATCATTTATCGCACCTTAACAAAGCTTGTTCTTTTACACTATTTCTAACTCTTGGCTACTCTAATACCATCCATGTACCTTTCAGAAACAAACTGGATTCAGCATGCCTGCAGACAGATCTCTGAATATTGCAGTACCCTAGCACTCATCAGGTGTGGACATCAGTGTCTGCTGGTGGTTTGTATGGTCATGTGTACAAGAAGGATGGGGAGAGAGAACCATTATATTGCTACACTATGAGTGTGGTATACCTTCGTTTAAAAAGACAAAAAATGTGACAGTAAAGAAAAACTGTTGCACATGAACACATAAACATGTTAATTCTATATATGTGTGTGTGCATCTTTTCAAATTGGTATATTGTTTCACTAGTAGTATAGTAATAACTGGCTTTAAGCAGAATGCATCAAACAGCAGTTTATATACATAATATATATAACTGTATGTATATTTAATATATATATGTATAGAATTGTTCGCTCCGCGGTCTCCATGTGTATAGACTTTATCAGGCAGCAGTATATATGTGTATCACGCAGCAGTCATATATATTTAACTGCTGAGTTGAGTTGAGTACTCATGTTCTACACTGTGGTGCATATTCTTGGTGACAGTTGTGCAGCTGGTGAGTTGCCAGTCGTCTGTCACTCATCTCACTCTCAGCAAAGCAAATGATCACGTTATTGTAAAGTCAGTCACTTCTTATTAGGCCCCACCGAATTGAACCAGCGCAAGATGGTGATTTTTCCGTCAGGAGATGCGTACGGTTTGTCTGAATCCATTAAACACTCTCCCAGTCTTCCTCTCTCTTTCTGTTCTCGCCAGACTTCAGTGTCATTGTTCCACCAAGAGCGGGGCCCGTCGCCCCCCGTCCCCCAGAATATGACACGCGCACCACGGGACATGGCAGCTCCCTTAGAAAAGGCTGCTGTGCAATCATCTACATGCTGTAACCTTACGCCTGCCATTGTCCGCGCCTCCGTCGACATTCATTTGTGTCGGCGCGGGCAGCTTTGACCAGCGAACAATCCCCGGCCCAGGCGGTGAGGGAAAATACATTTCACTGATTAAAGAGATGTGATGACTGCGCTCAGCTACTGTCAGCACTCTGTTAGCGGCTCCAGCTCTCGCCTCACGCGTGTGAGCAGCCTGGCTAATTCCCCCTCTGTAACTGACCACTGCATCAGACAGCTTGCAGTGGACTAGACTTTAAATATGTTCTAATGGGAAATAAATGTGTGATAATGTTGGGGGATTTTTCATTTAAAGTGGAGAAATATTACTTGTAGTGTAGGTGTACACACACACACACACACACACACACACACAGTGTATAAAAGTTTGGATATTTCCAGTCAAACAGCATGTTCTGAAAATAACACATCCTCTCAAGGGAATTTCAGTGCACAATTTCAAAATAATTTTAACATAAATGCAAAACATAATGAAACGTACCATTACTTTTGTACATTTTTGCAACAAAACCTGCAATTTAACCAAGTTTTGTTGCCCTCAGTTTTGTATGCATGTCTACATACAAAATATATATAGACTGTAGAACTGTAGAATATATACACTACGATAGTTTGGAACAAATGATACTGCCCTAAGTTTATGGTAAACTTATTGAATTTGATTGATGATTACTTTGCAATTTGAATGAGAAACAGGGAATCTGCTGGTGTATTAAAAACTGTGTTCAACCTGAACTCACTCCAAAAGGGGGAGCTATTAGCACTCGCATCATATTTGTGGCACGGAAAGAGAGGAAATGTACACCAGCAGGATCTCATGGATGCACAGATTTCGTAGTTACAAATCTCATGCCTATAAAGTAAAATTAGTAAAACTAGATCATTTCTGTTATAAATTGTCAAAATTATGTCTAGATTACTTGTTTCCTTATTCCAGCAATTAATTTAGCTTTTAAACCAAAAATGAGAAGCACAGCCCCAACCAATCTTCAGTTCCTGTGCTGGCAGATCCTGGATGTACTGAGAAGTTCCACTGCAGTTCTTTAGTGAACCCTGTTTTCAGACATGAAACTTTTTCACTTCAGCTCCAGTTCACTCCTAAAAATAGACACCAGTGGGATCTTTACTAGATGCCATAGAGGGTTACAGTATGCGGTTCCCAAAAAATACCTTTCAGTGGATGGTTCTTAGAGAACCGCTTTTGTTAATGAGATGCTTAAAACTCCACATAAAGGAAAGAGCCGAGTAGAAACCATTTTACACCCCATTTTAAATGTCTCACCTCAGGGAACCCCAGACAGATCAGATTTATTCTCTATCCCTGTATATTGTGAGTTAGGTTAAATAGATCTGGATCACCTGGGGGAACCCTGAGGCCTCGTAACTAAAAGTGGTTCTTCTGTTATCGCTCAAAGAATTTGATAAACTGGTTTTTGGTTCATTTATTCTCTGTCAGTCATCTATGAGTAGTAGTTTTACCGGTAGAACAGTTTTAGCCAGTTCTACTCATTGTAGTTTCTATTTCAGCTACAGTCTCGATATGGAATAAGTACTCGTCTATATGTAGGTGTCATTGACACATC
>JBBPDB010000040.1:4732847-4734366 GCA_037974465.1 Brachypetersius altus
ACGTTTCATCATGTAAAATCTGTTTTCTCTGAGCGCCGGCCAAAGGTAATTTACTAGTAAAACTATTCTTGCGTGTCTGACTCACGGCCGAAATACCGGAGAAGCTTTTTTCTGCGGCCTGAGCGGCCGTCGTCTCGGGGAGCGATCCGTCAGGATTAGACATAAACAGAGGAAGAAGGGATTCTGGCATCGCTCGGCGGATCTCCGTGGAAAGGAAAAAGGAACAAATACCGATCGCCAGCAGGAAGAAAGAGGCGCTCGCCGCCGGCAGACCTGGCCGGAGTTAAAACGCGCCGCGTGACACGTGACCCGCAGGACTGGCGGACAAATACGGCGCATTGCTTCTGAAGCGCGTTCTCTCAGGAACCCTTCAGGAGGGCAGGAGACACTTTATACGCTACTGAATCTGACGAAAAGTTATTTTTGTCGACACACAGGAAGAAAAAAAAAGGCATTTTTGCTGCTTTTAATGCAGAAACGAGGTCAGGAGTGCAAACCTGAACCTATTAATGACGTAATTAATTATCTAATTACATAATAACGCGTATCGCTTTACAGTAACACGAGCCCCTTAAGGAGCTTACCAGTGGCTTCAGGGAATTTCTCAGTGGTTATTATTCGTTATAAAACAAAATAAAATCATAATAAGTGGTTATAACACATAAAACACGAGGAATATTTCAGTTGTGGTGAAACTGACAGGTATATTATTTTATTATTATACAGGAATATTATAGTGCCGAGCTCTAACAGCACAGACGAAGGTGAGTTACACTTGTCCCTTTATTTACGTCAGTATAAGAATTATTTTAATGATCTAATCATTAATCACCATTAATAAACACATGTACAGTTTTGTTATAACATTATAACATTAACATTAATAAGTAGATTGTACTGCAGTAATTACTGATAACTGCTAATGTGCTGCATGTATTTCATTCAACTTTTCTTAAATCTCAAACAAATCCCTTTGATACAAAAAACAGCACTTTTTACTTGAAAAAATAGTTTACATACAGACAGTAAAACTGGTATGAGGCAGATAAGCTAAAGCAAAAAACAAAGAATTAACAAATAAACAAACAAATAAACAAACAAATAAACAAACATTGTACAAAAATCATATAAACTGAGGCTAAAAGCGGGACGAGGACAGAGTGAAGGGTTTACACTTGATGCTGTTTTGGGCATTGTCTCATACACACACACACACACCACACAGACACACACAGACACACACACAATAACGCACACACACATCACACAGACACACACACAATAACGCACACACACACACACACACACACACACACACAATAACGCACACGCACATCACACACACACCACACAGACACAGACACACACACACACACACCACACAGACACACACACAATAACGCACACGCACACACAGACACACACACACACATCACACAGACACACACACAATAACGCACACACACACACACACACACACACACAACAACGCACACGCACACCACACACCCACCACACA
>JBBPDB010000040.1:4734466-4757490 GCA_037974465.1 Brachypetersius altus
TTTGCACATACATATGCACACACATTTTCATGGATTTCTGTGAAGTTTCCAATTCCAGTCACTAGCTATAATTCTTCTTCTGAGTCACGTAAAATCTTTTCAAACTGCGGCTATCACACCATTATTGAACAGCGTTATGCACTTTGAGGTCAGCGCTAATGGCCAGTTCTGCTATGTAAGCTCGCAGACACCTGCACTGGATAGTATTGTGTATAAGGTGGGAGAGGGAGGGCCGTTCTCTCTACCCAGAGAATGTGCGTCTACTTATATTCTGTTCTCCCTTCCCTGGATGGCGTTGTCACTCTGTGACAGGACCTGCTGTTTCCACTTAATTTTAATTAATTATATTAATGTTAAATCTCAAAAACAAAACTGTGATTTCTCACTTTCTTCAGATATTTATATAGCGCCCATAAGATCTGCAGAACGTTTATGTGAATATCTGTAGCAGTTTTATCCTGGTTTTAGAAATAACTGTTAAAACGGATATTTTACTGTGACACAGACAGTAATAGAATCAAATTGTTTTGTGCACATTGGCAAGTGTTTCAAAAGAGTGTGCCAATTACACTTTCTGAGGTCTCATTCTTTACATAGTGGTGGGAAGATTTTTATTATTATTGTGTTAAATTCCTAAATATACAATATACATTTGTATATTTAGTGGTTGGTATAACTGTTGTCCTTCATGCAACAGGCTGGAGTTTGATTCACCATTCATGTGGGCACCAGTGCTATATGCTACAACATCAGTGCTACATTTGTCTCCATCTATAACATGATTACATTATAAGTCACTCTGAATATAGGTGTCTGCCATCATACGGACATTAACCGACTGCATGTTTCTTAGCCTTAGTCTTATTTAAGTAGCTTTATTGCAGTCCATGAAATGGTGATTAAAATAACTATCCATTTCTTGAAATATTGTTGATTGTTTTTTGACATATTGCCAATCCATAACTATACACAATGGATTTAACCTCTCTTGAATTGCTATAGTTGTGCTAATTCATGCAAATATATTTCCATAGTCACATTTCGGATTTTATAACACAAAGCAGTACATTTGAATTCGATTCACATTCAGTGTCGCAAAGTCTTTATCTCTGACATTTTTCAGTTTGGTCCAATGTCAACAAGTGACAATGTGTCCAATATGTAAAATCTGTTTCCTTCTTTTTGCAAAACAAGTCTGTAAGCACAGCAATAGCTTCTCAAATTGAAATCAGTGATAATTCCCCCCCTTTTTGTAAGAGCATTGTTACAAATATGAAAGGCCACTTGGATTTGGTTCTTTTTCCAATCAAATTCATGACTTTGTCAAATGGAGGACTAGCACTACCACCTCAAACACCATGTCACTCATGTCCCTCACCATTCGCAACCATCGGTCTTTTAAATCATTTTTTAAAAAAATGTTTAGCATTTAAATTGAGCGTGTTTAAATATTGATACTTCTAACTTCTATTTTTTTGCTCTGTACTTCCTTTTCTCTTTTCACATTCAGGCTATGATATGCTTTATCAGCCGCATGCATTATGTTTGTCAGTCGCTTGAACAGATCAACAATAGCTGTTTGTAATTCTTCAGAGGAGCTTACAATTCGGTTGGACAGTGAAAGGTTGTGGTTTATGTGGGGGAAGATGAAAGCAGAGGAGCAAAAACCGTTTACTGTCTTTTACACTAATTCCCACTTGCCTGTTTACTTTGAAACCTAAATTCACTTTAGGCCTTACACACTCAGAGGTTAGCCATGGATGAACTGTGTGACACTCATCTGTAAGGTTGTGTTGCTTGCCTGGGCTTTAATTGAAGAGGGTTTGGCTGGGATGTGTCTGGGTATTCCTCCCTATTGCCCCTCTCCTCTATGGGTCAGTGACATCCAGAGACTCCGCGGCTCCAGTCGCAGCCCAGTGCCTTACTGCTATTTGCCTCCCGCCGTCCACTGAGAATATGTTGGATTGAAGTTATTTTATGCTTGGCTTCCCACTCCCACTTTCACTCTTCTGCATCAAGTCTCTTTGGCTCTCCCCTCTTTTCTTATTCCTGTTTCCTCTACTCCTGTATTTTGGAATCCCCTCATGCAGAGAAAGAGAGAGAGAGAAGAAAGCGAGGGAAGGAGGAATAGCCGAGGGTATTTTTTTTCTTGAATGAAAGTTGAATAAGGAGTTTTTCTGAATATACATGTGTCCAAAAGCCAGTTTTAAACATAGTAAGTTGTAAGTGTAATCTCATATTTTGATGAAGTGGAACATAATGGCCTTTTAGGGCTGATCAGTGAGTTGCAGAAAGCAGCAAAATGTAAATGAGCATTCTAAACGGCCCCAAAGTTTTGCTTTGCGCAATATAACCAATCAAGTTTTTTGGGGGGTTTAGATGATTTAATGGTTACAGCAGTGCTGCCCAGTGTTTAATCATGTGCCATTGCCATGTGCATATAATGCAAGATGTATAACTTAAAAAAAGATCCTTTTGTCATATTTATTAACATTTGATGTACTTAATTATGCAGACACAGACCCACATAGGTGGGGTTAATTGTAACAGACCATTGTAAGAGTCACAAAAAATCTGGTTGTTCAATACCATTCTATGTTTCTTCATCCACAGCGTTCTAACCTAAATACATTAAATTGAAATGAATTAGTAAAAACGACCATTGCACTCTGCTGAGAGGTTGAAGAGCAAATATTTGCAAGAGAAAACAGAAATATTGTAGATTTGTATTCTGTGAATGATGTACACAAGCAGTCAGACGACACATTGCACACACAAGTTAATCTTAGGATAGAAAATCATAAATCTCAATGTCCATTGAATAGTTGTTAGAATGTATAGATAACAATCCTACAAGAATAAGAGAAGATAACCTCAGGGGCAACCTCATGAATCTAAACTTTTATGTAATATATTGCATTTTCCTCTATGTTATGGTGTGCCCTGCTCTCTCCTACACTAACAATATCATTGATTTGAAATTACACAGAAGTCAGTAATGCATTTTCTGGTATGTTTTGTTTTTATATGACTATATATTTTTGTGTGATCCTCATACTACTAATATTAAGTGACTGAGGAAAAGGAATGGAAGTGACGCTCTGGATGGAGCTTATTTGTCTGTGAAAGTACTGGTTCTGCCCAAACTTCTCCATCTAGTCTGATGGCAGCAAAGTATGAGTGAAAATACACATTTATTTGGATCAGTTTAGATAGTCATACATGCTCGACAGATAGTATATGGTTTTTAAACATGAACTAAAGCATGTTTGCACATAAGCAGACAAAGCTGAATCTGAACAGGACAATGTAATCTCTAGTGCTGGCCAGACTGTGATGTTTAACTTGAGCTTCTGGACCCTCGCGGGAAGAAACCTTCCCACCACACAGAAAGCGACAGCCACATGTTCAGCGTGATCTTGCATCTCAATTTGTTTTCTTTACTGGCACACTCTGATTGACATGGACTCTTAGAACTGCATGGGGTGCCGAACTGGTGAAAGAATCTTGAACAAGTGCCTGTGTTTCGAACGCACCCCCCCCTTCCCATTACCCCCTTGTAAAGTTCAGCTTTCTAATAGGCCTGGGGTGATTGCTCTACTCTAAACAGCACTGCCAAGATTTTTGAAGAGATATTAGAAAAGCGAATGAAAGGACAAAGATGTGTTATGGAATACAAAAGTTAATAATTCTGGGTTTTGATGAATGGTCTGGCAAATGCTTCCTGATTTGGCCCTAAATTGCATTGCTTTTGCGCCGTCTTAATTTATTCATTTCCTCGTTGACTATGTGAGTTCTTGGGCAATGCAGAGGACACCGTTGGTAATGTATGGTAAATAATGCGCGTTAGACTACACCTGTCCACTCCGTACAGTACGCCCTTATAGACTCGACATAATCCCCCTTTACCCCCCCTTTGCTCAACCATCATCGCGCACCTCCCCAAATGTTAGCCAGCGGCAAGACAAGCTCAAGGCGGTATAGTGGCTCGCACATATCTTTTTATTGCCGCATACATCAAGAGTGTTGAGACATCCAAAAGAGACTGCGTGATCTGCGCCGATCCATTAATCATCATTCATTGTATGTTAATAAATTCAGAATCCCCCCATTTACCATGCGGGGCCGTTCGCACGTAGCGGCGACGCAACCTTTCCAGAGCCCATAAATCACGCAGCCCGAGTCATCTGACAGAGCAGCCCAAACATACTGCTACAGTCAGTCCCGCGGGCACAAACACATGATCTAATGTGCCGGCATCAGACCTGGGACTAGCGGAGGCTTCAGCAAAGCCTGGCATGTGCCACTGACACGAGAGAGAAGCGATGGCAGTGGTGGGATCCGGGGAATAAACCGAAAGCCGAAGACCCTGTCTCCTTCCACAGCGTGCTCTTTACAGTGGAGGCCCTCTAGGCTGTGTTGCTCTGAAGGAAGGCTTGAGAGGAAGACTTGGCTGACATTGTTCCGTGGAAAGCAGAACCTTATTAGATTTCATTTCCTCCTTGCCAACCTCAAAGAAAAGGCATGCAGTGGTGGTGCACATCCTGTCGATAGCTGAGTTTTTTTTTTTGTTTTGTTAACAGTATCTCAAACCCCAGCGAGGAAGAGCTGGAGGCAGAGCATGGCCAAAAAAGTGTAGTTAGAGCCTTTCAAAACATTTCAAGTTTATCAGATAGGGACCTGCTGCAGGCCAATATATGTGACAGTTAATTACTGCCCGAGGTCCAACGGGAGCAAGCTTTTGTTTTCATTTGGCAGCCGATCCAAAATAGTCACCTGGAATCACGCAAGTCATTCAGATCTTGGCATGTTGCATCGTACTGTATAGATTGGTACCCAAGCAGCTGTCCTGCATTTAGAGTAGTTTACTTCAGAGCTATTGTTGGTCGGTTCAGGGAAAGCCTGGTTTTACAGTCTAAATAAACCTGAGTACTAAGAGCATGCTCATCCGCGATAATACAGTCCACAATACATGGTAGACGTACATTCTTTCGCTAATAATCGAGGATGGCTAATGATAAACAGCGAGCGTGTTCATACACAGGTAAATCAGATTAGAATATTTTTACCCCGAGGAAACCGTCTTTATTGTCCCGAAATTTTCCCTGTAAGAATAACACCATCTCTCTTTTTCTCTTTCTCTCCCGATGCCAGTGGCACCCATTCACTCTATGCAGCAGATTAGCCGATTAAAGGCTCTCCCTACGCAGGGACGTCCTGTAAAACCTTATAATTGTCACCCATGCAGCGGCTGCTACAGCTGTGTTCTATACATAATGCAGAGCCTCTTCTATGGGGCGATTAGAAAGATAATGTCATCACACGTTAATCACCGGAGTGTACTGCAGACGCGCTGGCCTCTGATATGCAAAGCGTCCCAGTGCCTGGTAAATGGAAATGGAGATGCCAGAGAGGAGAACACACCGCATTATTTATCCGTCTCTTCCTGCGGTTGCTGTTCCTGACGGAATTTCCCTGATCCTTTCCCACCCTGTTGGACGAAGCGGGCCTCCCCTCCCTCCTGGGACAGAAGAAGACTTTCACATAATCGTCCTGTGATCTTTCCTCCGAAGCGCTGGCATGTTTGAGAGTTTGCCGCATGCAGCATGTATGAAGCGAAGGACTGTTTGTTTCTGTACGAGTCAGATGTTGGTAAGAATTGCTTAACAGTTCTGTCCCCGTGGGTAAGACTGAGACAGAAAAGGAATTCTTGCTGGTTTTCATGCCAGTTCCCTTGTGAAACCTGTGTGGGTCAATTCAAAGGTCCAGTATAACATGTTTATTTTAAACAGCTGTGGCGTAGTCTGGGCTTTAGACGTGGCTACTTTATCTTGGACGTAGCCGTGTAACTAAAGCATGTCTGAGTAGCAGTAGCTTGTTGTAACGGCAATTGTCAAGATACTGTGATATTTTATTTCACAGCTGTTTTTCACATGTTGTTTAGATTGTGACATCAAATGAAGGATCTGACGTAAAGACCCTTTAAGGTTTTGATTTGTCCTCCAGCTTAACAAAAAGTTGCCGAGCTGCTCAGAAATGCCTTTTAATGGTGATTCCTTTCCATAATTTCAGGATAGTCAAATACATTTTCAATGTATCCTAGAAAATATATGAAGCATACCTGCACATCTCATAGACTGAATATTATACTTCCAGTATATGCAGCACAGGACCCTACATGGAGTCTATGTGATATATATGTGATAGGCTGCTACATAGATAATGTTGCTGAATAATTTTACTGTTAGAACCACTTCTTTAGCTGTTCTAGTGATTGTGCTCATGCTTCTTTGATGTCTGTGGGGCAGTGGACTTGGGCCAGGTCCAGTAGCCTAATGAGGCAGTTCTGATGGCCCCATTCCCTCAGGAAAACACAGACTCTGTCTCTTTCTCCTTCTCTCCCCCCTCTCTTTCTCTTTCATAGGTCTTGCTCGAAATGGCTTAATTGATCTAATCACTCACTCGATTGGTCAGAGCCATCCGTCTTTTTCGTGCCCAAGCCTCTGGACAATGGACAATGTCTTCTGCTCCTGTGATTCTGCTCTTCACTTGGGCCATGGCAGCGGCGGCCCTGGGCTGAGCTCCACTCTGTACTGGTTTTGCCATCTCGCCCTTAACCTTGAGTCCATGTCATTACAGAGTTGCTGAAGCTGTACAAAGTTTTGACTTTGTCACAGTGGGCAATTCCTGCGGGTGCAATAAAGAGTTTCCAAGTAATGGATGCAATACATCGCTGTCTTTGATGATGATGGAAATAGTTGTCATCAGGACTGTGAAATATATTGTTTTATTTATATTGTAATGGCACTATTGATCTATACATTACCAATTTGTTAAAACAATTTTTGTGTTACGTGAACATCTTCACCCATCGTAGAAGCTCCAGATATTTTGTGAATCAAGGGATTCTCATGACCCAATATTATGTCAAAGATTATTATACAAACTTTATTTCACTTTTTTGTAATCACTGAAGAGTGGCAGTCTAACAGTTCTCATCTCACTATTTGATTTGATTTGATTCACAATAAAGATTCCATATTCTCGGGAATAAGATGGTTTTAGGACTATCCTATATTTGTATACTGTTAATGTTTCATAAGTTCTAACATTATGACGGGCTGTACTGGGGTGAATATTCTGCAAAAGTGTTTCGATAGGTGGTATATGAATGTCAGGGCCAAAAGTTTATCAACAGAATATTGCCCAGAGCATCACACTGCCTCCACTGGATTGCCTTCTCCCCACAGAACATCCTGGTTCCATCTGTTCCTCAGGTAAGTGACACACTTACTCCCAGCTGTCCCTAACCTGTTGTAATAGAAAACGTCAGACCAGGGCACCTTTCAGCATTATTCTGTGGCCAGGTTCTGATGTTCATCTACGCATTCTCGATGGTTTTAGCAGTGGGCAGGGTTCAGCATGGGCACTCTGATCGGTCTGCAGCTACCCCATAAACAGTAAGCTGCATTCTGTCTTGACACCTTTCTATCATAACCTGCAATAACTTTTGCAACAATTTGTGCCACAGTAGCTCTTCTGTGGAAATAGACAGTCTAGCATTCGCTCCCCAAGTTCAAGTTCAACTTTATTTATACAGCACATTATCATACACAGACGGTCATTCAATGTGCTTTACAGAATAGAAAAGGTGATGAAGATAAATATAATGAAAGGGATAAAAGAAGGTAAAAGAATACATAAAAGAGCGTCAGTAAGCCTCGGGGCCCCAAAACCTCATCACTATTTAATTGTTCTTTGAATCACCCTTGATAGGTACTAACCATTACAAACTGGGAACACAGCACCTGAGATGCTCTCACCCAATTATTTAATTGTCATGATTTTCACCAATGAAGATCTTCCTCTTGCCCATTTTCCTGCTCAGAAAACTTTATTCATCCAAGAGGAAGTTGCTTAATATCAACTTCAACTTGTTGACTTGGGGTCTAATAAATCCCAAGTGACTGTAGCAAGATAAACAAAGTTATTCACTTCTCGTTATGACTGAGCAGTGTATGTATATTTTGTGTGTGTGTGTGCTCTTTTCTGTGAACAAAATGAAAAAAAATATATATAGCTGATTTACATCAAGCGAAGCATAAACGTGATTTATTAATGCATTGTTGGTCAGTGTTGGTTGGTGTTGCATTAGATATAATTAATATAATGTTTAATTTTTTATTTCTTAAAATATTTATTGGTTATTAAAGTTATTGGTGTCATAACAAATGCTGGTATGATGCAGGGTGTCACCACAACCAGGATCAGGCTTATCACCTGCAGGGCTACACCAACAGCCCTGCTGACCATACAGACCCCAAAGCCATAAGCTAGAGGCCATGCTAACGACGGGCTTGTCTTTTGAACAGTGTTGTTGAACGTACCATCCCCACTTGCTTTGAGCTCTGTTTTCATGGGAGTTTGATTTTGAGTCTAAGTAAGTCTATATTTTTTGCCCTTTTATCCCAAAAATACTCATGATTGCTGCCCCAAGACCGCATGATGCATTGTCACAACCCCACAATGAGCATTGTCCTATTTTTGCATTGTGATATCAAGGCACATTGTTATACCTTCCCTAGCCTCCCTCAAAAATCACAATTTGCACCAATATAACTTTGCCACAGTGTTCTGACCATATCACACATCCCTATACTCTTCATACTGAACCTGCTTACAAGTTGGAGGGTTCTCTTTTTTTAAACATTGTCCCCTTCCAGTGTAAAAAAAAACTGTTCCATGGACCCTACACTCAAACTTTGGGCAAGTATGTAGCTCTTTAAATTGTCTGTGGTAGTTATCTTGTTACACTGAGCAGATGACTTGGATGACAAAATGATACATTTTTTGTTATCATGCTAAATTTTGTCACAAAATGATTTTATGGTTTTCGGAGTGTATCGTGGCTATCGTCGGTACTTAAACATTCACCAACTGTTTCGTTATAAAATGCATAATTAATCCTGATTGGATTAAGTGCAGTACAGATTGAATAAAGCTCAGATTTTAAACCGTTACCAAAATAATTGAATCAGAATCAAATCTAATCTTACAAAAAGTATCCATATTTCATCATTGAAAATTGTTGACCTTCTGGCTATAAATCAGAGACACCAGAGAGTCTCTGAACTCCACTTTAAGAAGCTTGGCATTAAAAGAAGCTCCTTTGGTTCTTCAAAAGACCCTTCAGTTTATAGTTCTTTAAAGCAGTAGTTTTCAAATGGGTGCTCAGGGAACCACATTTTTGTCTGTCCCTAAAAACCAGGTTTGAGAACCACTACTTCAAGGAAGAGATGTATGTGAAGATCCTTTTTAAAGGCTAAAAATACTCCACATCATTTTGGCATTGGGGTGATAGATTTTTCACCAGAGTCACTCATGTCTTCCTCATGGGTCAACGTTTTGATTTATTTATTTTTTTCCCCCAGAGACTTTGCAACAAAATTTTGCAGCTTTATTGCCAGTTTAAACTCCATTAAAGCTCACCTGATGTATAGCCTGTATATTTTGCATGCTATTTTCTTTCCTTTCCTTATCTGCTCTAAACAAGCGAGGCTTTTATCCATGCATCTTCTCTTAGCCTTGCATTAGGAGAGGCCATAGTTCCTGGAGAAGATGCATGGGCTTGATCCCGAATGCCACTGGAGAGGTGATCAAGTACACTCACTCGGCGCACACTTGCCTCATTATCCCTCGATACCATCAGCCTCTTTAATTCCCAGCCTTCTTAAAGAGCAGGTAATGGCAGAGAGGGGTAAAGGGATGCAGAATTAAGCCGTTTTACACCAAAGGGTAATTTGGTTTGATAAATGTGCCGTTGTGGCTAACTAATAATACATATTTTAAAAGGGGGAGGAAGTGAGAGGGGGATGTCGCAGTAGCTGCGGTAAAAAATAAAAAAAGCGCCGTGGTTATTAATGGGGCTGGCCACAGTATGTCTCACACAGGGTTACGGCGCAAGGTCAAAGCACATTTCACTGAATTAAAAGCCATTTTGAGCTATGGCACTCCTAATCAACTCAGACCTAAAGGTGCATAGCTCAGGTATAATGAGGCACCAATGAATTTAAATAAACAGGGCGAATATGGTGATTTATTAAGGCAATGTGCTAGCCTTATAGCTCGTTAGCAATGACGGATACTCTTTATTCTTTCAGGCTCCTTTACCCATAGGACTCGAGCTTTTAACCAAGTAATATCCGCCTGTATTGTCAAGAGTGCGCATTCCAGGCGAGACACTTATCCTAGTCATTATAAAAAGTGGTGACACAATGCAAGAGTAATGGTAATGTATGCCATCTAAATAAATTATTTCTTTTCTCTTTTTTCTCCCTCCTCCCCCTCTTTTCTGCCCTTGTAGAACTAAAGCTTCCACCAGACTTTAGAAGCGTGTGAATTCATATTTATATTTCATCCTGGCCTTTCTTTTTGCAAAAAAAAGGAGACATAATCCTTGATTCGAAAAACGTTTTGCATTTCAAGGAACATTTTTTTTCAACCACTAAGGGTATTGATGGTGGGGGTCTTCCACTTTCCAGGATGATCACTTATATAAATTACAATATTTTTTGCGGCAAAAGTGGCCAGGGCTTATTTAAAAACCGTTCTAAAGTATGTTCGGCACTGTATTAATATGCTGATTAGGAACTTTCTGGAATAATGATGTTTGATGCTCACCCGCTTTTTTTTTAAACTGAGAGTGGGAATTAATTCTAACACTATATCCTTCTGTTCTGACAGCAAGGGCAAATGAATTTTTCCCCCCCCTCTTAACTTTTCTCTCTCTTTTTTTTTTTTTTTTTTTTTTTTTCACAAGTATTGATCTATCCTAGTGCAATTACTGGGGTCCTCTTAGCCTTGTGTTAGGCACCGTAGCTTAGGCTAATGACCCTGCTAGCTTAGCCGCAGGCATTAGTGCTGTGGAGCGGTGAGGCGTGCCAGCGGTCGGCGCCACCCGCTGCCTCTGTTAGGGCATGCCAGCGCATTAGTGACTTCATTAGACCCTTTGTTGGCCAGCCTGCCTTTTGTATTGCCCTTGGAGGAGAGACAGGCCATGCCGTGGCTTCACCGCCCAGTGTCTTGATGCAGCTATTCTTCGGGCTCACTGTGGATCAGTGCTTCTGCAAAGGCGGCCTTTCAATTTATTCCTCCCTGTCTATGTCCTCTGCTCGTTGCTTCTTCATTCTGAGGGCAGGGGTGGATGACGGATCACAGTTTATTTCTAGAAAAAAGGTCCATTCATGTGGTTTTGGGTTTTTAGTAAAGTCCATATCAAAGAATGTCCAGTAGCAGAATGGTATCAACTATCCTCACCATCATGACCTCACACCCAGAGTTACACTGCAGTCCTCTTAACTCTAGTTAATAAATGGTGTTATTTTTTAAATTATTTTAAGAATATTAGGTAGCTTTATATTTAACAGCTATCTCTATTTATGCTGGCATTTGCTGATGTGAGATGATTTATGAAGTGGCATTACAAAGGCCCTCAAACTTAGCTTCATACCAAAGTAAAGGAATCCAACAACCTCAAGTCAATAAAGTGTCATTTAGTTCATAAAGTCTTATCTCGCTGACACTGACAGCTGTTCATAAATCAAGCAGTGCTGTCCAAATATATCATTAAAAGTTTATGCTTGTGTGTTGAAGTCTAGCCTCCAAATAGTGTTTCTGAATGATATAAGATAATTCACCGTAATAATAGATAAGTTTACTTTATCTAGTAGAAGTTACCCTATTCCTCTGAATAACCTTGCTTGCTTTAAGAAATGCTGCTTGCATTATTCAAACAATATGTATGTATTTCTTGAATAATATATACACTTGATCAGCTATGACAACAACTTATAACACAGATTATCTTACTACAATCACACTTGTCAATGCGTTTCTGAATACCATAAGACAATTCAGTATATTAATAGACAAATAAAATCTGTTTATTAGGCTGCAAGTAAACAGTCACTTGTTCAAGCTCATGTGTTGTAAGTATAAACAAATATGCAAGCTTTAGGTTCTAGACAAGGGGTAAGAGCATCTCTAAAATGCCCCGTCTTGTGAGGTCTTCCTGGTATCCTGGTCAATACCTAGTAAAAGTGGTCCAAGGAAGAAAAAACGGTGAACTAGAGTCAGGGCCATAGACACCAAGGGAACCCAAGGCTCCCTGATGTTCATGTGAATGAAAACTGGCTTATCTGATCCAAAGCCACAGAACAGCTACTGGACCTTGGGATAATCAAAAGTGTGCATCAAGTTGCCTTGCTGGGTTTAATTGTGTTTTCTTTAATTGGCGAACAAATGTGCATCACTTACCGAGTGAAGAAATGGCTCCAGGATGCTCTATCGGAAGAAAGCAAACCAGTAGAGGCAGTGTGATGCTCTGGGCAATGTTCTGCTGGGAGACCTTGGGTCCTGGCAATCATGCGAATGTTATTTTGAAACAACACCTATCTAAACATTGTTGGATACCAGGCACACATCTTCATGACAAGGTCCCTAATGGCAGTGGTGCAGGTTTTAGCAACCTGCCACATCGCAAACATTGTTGGGAAATGGTTTGGGGAACATGACAAACAGTTTAAGGGTGTTGACTTTCAGGTTATAGTGTGATTACGCATCTGTGAGATATGCTGGACTCTTTAGTCAGATATAAGGAGGACCCACCTTGCAATTTACAGCCCTTATGGAAGCTATTGCTAACGGCAAGGTTCTAGCCCATGCCTCGATGAGTTTGAGTTGTTTTGGTGGGCCAACACAATATAGGGGTCAAGAGGTTTTAATGTTAAGGCTGATTGGGGGGTGTGTGTTTGTGCGTGTGTGTCCATGTGTATTGACTAGACCTGAGGTGATTTCACATGCCTAGATGTAATTTTTTCCTTTTAAAGTTGAAGCAATCTAACCACTCAAGACGCGCTCCGTCTGAACCACTGTGAAACATCAAAGAAGGTCATGCCTCTTTAATGCAGCAATCTTGACATTCCACTTCAATGTAATTCATACATATAGTCCTATTTTATTGTATTACCACACAATACACACTTCCACTTCAAATAGGTGTTTGACACCGGTCTGCCGAGACGCTCCTCTGTCAGAGTGGAAAGGAATGAGGAGCACATCATCTCTAATTGCATTATGTCAAGAACTTTTATCAGTCTGTCAGAGAGAGAGAGCGTGATGTGACAAGAGCCTAAAGCACATATGGCTATTTAATGGCCTGAGATCAGTGTAATTCACTGTAGGCCCTAGAGGACGCACATCCAGCAGGGTTTGGGATAGAGCACGTCTGTCAGTAAGTCTGCCAGTCAAAATCTGAAATTCTAATGGTGGTTTATTAAGACTGGAAGAAAAGGCTTCTGTTAATCTGCCAGCTTTAAAATGTGCTCATTGCGTTTCCTAACACGTACACAGTAAACAATGTGAATCTTCCTGCACTTACCATCACACTTCACACAGGAGCTTAAGGCATCTGACTTTAAAGGAACAGTTCGGCAAAATATCAAAAATATGAATTTTTTGTATCAAAATAAAAATGGTACCTATAAAAATAAAATAAGATGTTTTAATAATGATAATAATGATCTCCAGCATCATTACTTAGACTTCAATGGTACTGTTTTTATCTATTTTTATATATGACAGTTTGCCATACAGTGTTAGAAGCCATATAAGTAAGTCTATTTAAGATTACTTAACACTTCAACACAGATCGAGGCAAGTGAATAATGGTGCCACTGTTTTCTGCATGGTGCTAATTGGTGCAGGATAAAATATCATAAGTATCATTCTAGTCATAATGCACTAAACTTGAGTGCTGCGTTCAGTGCATGCTGTTTATTTACCCTTCCCTTGTTTTTCCTAGTAAACAAGCCTTGGTTGTTTGGGGGGCTGAAGGTCACTCGTCTTTTCCTTTTGTCGGGTCAGGGGGTCTGTCGCTGGCCCTGTAGCTGCCGGGGGGCTCCCACACTGAGGCTGACTGCACCGCCAGCGTCCGGCAGCACTCGCAGCCGAGCCATGATTAATGCCAGCGCCGCCTAGCCACGGCCCTTTCTGCGGCAGATAATGCCAGGCAGAAAGCACGCTTGACACTTTTAATGTATAATTAAGTAGAAAAAGTCAGCACCGGCTATGCAAATTTTTTAAAATGATAAATGAGGCCGGGTGGCGGCAGGGATTGATTTGGTGTAAATGAAACTAATTAAGGAAATGTCAAACATAATTAATAAAACAGGTTTAAGCTGCAAAACATTGTCAGTGGAATGAATGAGGAGGCATTGGCGCCCATTGTTTGGGCTTTATTTAGGCCCGGTGTTGTGCTTGTTTGGCGCACCCTGACGCGCTCGCCCCCACCCTCGCCACCCCCTCCAACACCCATTCCCCGAGAGGGGGGAAAATAAATTTGCTTGTCTCTCGGCTGACTGTAGAAATTAATTGCTGGAATCTTGTCCCATCCAAGTGTTACATTCCAGTGCAGGACATTAACATAACTAATTTGAAAGAGCCCAAATGACTGCATAATGGAGCACTGTCAGCATGCATGACACTCGCTGGTCATACCAAATTAGCCGGGTGTTATAATTGAAATTTTTGCCCTGTCCTAATTTTATTTGATTTTTTTCCCCCTTTCCCCCCCCTCCTCTTCCTTCTTCTCGTCCTATCTCATAATGTCGTTTCGTTTCCGATAAGAACAAAGGTTTTTATAATTTACAAAAAGAGTGCTTGACCTATAATTAGTGGGACGGAGTTGGGGCGGGGCTTCTAGGCTGGTGTGTAGAAGCTGGAGTCACATCCTTAGTCCCGGTAATGATGCCGGAGACCTTGCAGCCCCTGGGGAAGTGGAAGAGTAATGGAAGGGTCTATTTTTATGGGGACCCGGATGGCAGGGGGGCTGGAGGGGCCGCTGGTGCCGCACCGTGGGGTGGATCAGCAGGGCTAACACTCAAACTGGCAGCTCCAACCCCAGCCATCAGTCCACGGTGTCAACCTTAGTCCCCTTAGCAGCCGCCACTGCCCACACCGCTCCATCTGCTGTTTCTAAACACACGCTGATGCTGGTTCATTTGTACATATATTTACGGATACAAAGCCTGTCAAAAGTTTGGGGACACGTGGCTTTTCAAAAATGTTTTTAATACAATAGTTTTCTTTGTCAGTCTAGAACTTAAAGGCATTGTTTTGGGTGAAAAATCTGATCTCAATCTTAAAAAGAGTTAATCAGCAAACATGTCTGGAGTTTGCATTGGGGCTATAAGGCTAATGTCAAGTAATGAAAGTGTATGACCAATTAGCATTGTGGAAAACATACACCATCCACTACGAAACACTAGGTACTTAAAATGTGCTTAACTCTACCTTAATTTACCCCTGAAAATACACCAACCCGCTTAATTTGAATTAAGCATCCATTCATTTGTGAACTCACCCCTTAATGTTACCTTAAAAGTCGTGAGTGTGAAACCCCAAAATCTTAAACATAAACAATTCATTCAGGAGATTCTGTTACTTAAGGGGCAAATTTGAAAAAGTAAGCGGACAAGTCAGTAGTTTTGCCCCTTAATAAGCACTAATCCGTGCGCTTTTTTCAGGGCTAAAATTAAGGGGTTTGATTTCGTAGTGATCATATGCTTGCCTGTGACATTTGGTTATTTATAAAAACATCAACTCCAGTATCATTACTGCAAGGTCTCCACAACATACCTTTCCCCACTTATATAACGAACAGTAAAACAGTGTCAGAAACATCATCAGCAAATCTTTTCTTTATTTATTTTAAAGAAAGTTGTCCAGGTTTCTTTGCAAAACTATACAATTGACCGAAGTCACATCAGGAGAGCAATACCAATACCATTCTAATGTTTAAACATCTTTTAGAACCAATGAGTTATATGCTTTCAACTGGAGCTGGAAAAAGAAACGGGTCATTTGGGCAAAATCTGTGATTCAATCCAAGAAACCAATGCATTTTAAGCTAAATTAGCTGTTAACAAAATTTGCAGTTTTTTGTTCTAACTTAATTAAAACATCATCAAAAGCAATCTGTATACTCAAACTCTTGACGTGGAATCAGTTTTGTTTTATTAATTATTAGAACCTTTTAAGTACCAGCAGCAGACAAAGATCTATTCTTATGCAGTTTTCCTTTTTTTTCTTAGTGTTTTTTGTAATGCAAGAACACATGGAAACTCCCACACACAATCTCAATTTTCCATATAGCTCCCTCATTTTTTGCATTCTTGAGGCTCACCACATGGCATAATGATAACACCTAGCGTGATTGTGAAGGGATGAAGATTATGTTGCGTGCTCAAACCTCAGTCACACTTTGGAATCAGTATATGTCAGTTTTCAGACACCAAAGCTGTTATGTCTAACCATATCGCTACTTAAACGTGTTGCTACTAACGTGCAGCTTCTAATTATAATGTGTTTTCCCTCCTGCTATCCCACAAACCAGCAGAGAAGAGAGCTGCAATTAGTGATAGTTCATAAGAAGCGTGGTCAAACCAGTTATGTTCCGCGTTAGGCTTAGGGATATAATTTCAGCTGAATTATTACCATTTGCGACTCTCTTGGCACATTTAAAACTCATCATGCCCACATTAGAGGTGATGTCTGGTGTTAAAGCATAAACTCCAGACTCTTTTCGACTTTATTGCTTGGTCTTGTTCGGTGGTTAGAATCAGGAGTGATGGAGGAAAGTGGGACCGTAGCCATGTGTTCTCAAAAGCAACTGCAGCACTGACCCAGAGAAAGTGATTACTGTTTGTACTTAGGCAGTTACACAGTACACTTACTTCAACAGTATATCTGAACATACTGTCTGAAAATGATCCACCTGGTTAACCTGTTTAATTATTATTAGATGATGCTGATTAAAAATTGGAGCATTATTTGTGTACGTTAAAGGACAGATTACACACTCAACTGATCATTCCATGCTCCTCCCATATTCTTTCATATCAAATATAATGGGGCTGTACAACCTTTATAGAACTTGTCTATCAAATTAAAACCCTGCGTATAAGTTGTAAGCATTTACTTTTATTCCTCTATTACTGTGTTTAAAGTTTAAAGATGTATGTTTTTTTAATTATATTACTAAGATTCATTTTATTGGCATTTTAGTATTTTTTTCTGGTTATTCTAAGATTACGTTTGTAGACTTTTTTATTATACGAATCACGTTTTGTCTTGTTTTTGGCATATTGAGTGGCTAAAATGAAAGAAATGGGAATGAATGTTTTACTATGACTGGCTGCAAAGTGCCTAAAGATACAAGGAGCCTATATCTTAATGGAGTTCCGACCACTCAGCATTCAGCACAATCAGTATACTGATCATTTACGGCATTTAGCAGACGCTATTATCCAACATGACTTCGGTTCCCTAACTACTGGAGCAACTTGGGGTTAAGGGTGTTGCTCAGGAACCCAGTGGTGGTTTGCTGAAGGTAGGATTCAAACACATGACCTCTTGGTCCAGAGGCAAGTATCCCACCACCCTGATCATCTGGAATCATCTGTACCTGTTTCTTCACTGGTTCGGTACTTTGGTTTTTGTTCTGCTTGATTGATTCATACGTAGTTCGCTGGATTAACTAACAAACATTGCTCTGAAACTGGTCAGGTTCAGGGGGCCTGCAGAACGGTTCCATTAAAAAGAGTCTGACTTACTGGAAACAAAATATGAAGAAATTAGACAAATAGTATGTGTTACATGACTTATTAATTAATAAGGTTGTTGTTATACTTGGTTTTTCAGATTTGAATAGTTGACAAAACTGACAAAAAGGTCCAGTTAGGGCCACATTTAAAAATCAAAAAAGCAAACAAAGTATTTTATTTCAGTGTTTGGCACACTTCACTGCACTACATCAAAATAAATCTTCAGTTTGTTTATGAAATATGCAGTTGGTGTTGAAGATATGCTCAGAAAAGCTTATTAAAATGTATTGTTATATTATTTGTTCTGATAATGATAAACACCTTGCCATTGTTTCACATTTGTACGATAGATTGGCCTGTTAGAATAGACTTCATGTATTTTTTTTTTTGTTGTGTAATTAGCATAGTTGTGAACTTTGCAGTTTGAGCTAAAACACAGTCTACATCAACAGTGTTATTAAACTGGAAATTAAGCCTTATGTAGGTTCATTAGGTTGAAAGCTTACACACCCTCATGGTGAAAGAAGGCATGGGTAGGTCAATGGATAAAATATCAAAAGATGCTCCATTTTTGGTTTCTCTCTGTCTCCTCCAACTCTCCTTCTTCCTTTCTCTGAGTTTGCTATCTTCTTTTTTTTTTTTTTTTCTAGTCCTGTAAATTTTCACTCTCTCTTGCCATTTCTTGTCAGTGGAATTCCTGAGCTGAGAGCTGCCTCCAAATGCCAGGGGTCATGAGTCAAATATATGCAGCATGTATTACAATTTATTACTCCACATTTGCCTTGAGATTTTGCTCTCCTGACAAGCTTAAGTAAATCATGCTCGCTGCTCTGAAACAGAGACTGCTGCTACAACTAGGGCCTGCCTTCCTGCTACACGGGCCTTCTCAAAGTCCAACGTGATTGGCTGTAGCCCCAGAGGTTGTTGCAGTCCCAGAAGGTAGTAGGCTCGATGCTAGTGACACGGCAGTGCAGGTATTTATAGAAAACATATGCAAAAGGCCTGATGGCACCCCTGACTCCAGGAGAGAGCCTTTGACAGTTAAATACGGATGGAGAGTGTGCTGGCGAGGGCCGGAGCGGATTTAATCAGCGAAAGGCACCTCATTTCTTCATTTCATTTGAATATGGTACATGGCAGCGTTGAAATATGTTCATTTCTTCCTCCCCAGCATATTTTTTATCCTTGAAAGCTCATTATTTTTTTTGAGGTGTAGAATGGAGACCTCAGGCTCTGCCCCCAGAACCTGAACGGTATTAATCAAAATTTACAAGTCGCGGCCAAAAGTTTGCTCACGCAACACCAAGCGCAAACAGAACATAACGTAGAAACAGAACATAATGTAGAAAAAAAATTAAGTAATGAACACATCCCTCAAACCAGTATATACAGAGTAACGGATTGTCGGTAATTCTGAAAGGTGACTTCATAATTCATAATTTCCCAGTGATGTAGTGCCTTTCAGGACTAACCTAACACATTTTGTACTTGTCATTATTACTGCGTGAAGAGACTTAGAAAGGACTTTAATTACAGATACGAACTTAAAAAAGTGGACTTTTAACAATAAAAGAAGGTCACACAGTGTCAATGTTATTGATGCTAACTGCCACTCTTATGAAACAGTAAAAGCTAGCAGTCTGTGTGCTAATGTAGACCAGATAAGTGGGACTTCCAAGTGGGTCATTGAATTAGAAGTGGGTATCTATGAATAGTGTAATATGACTTTGTAGATAAGTCAAATATATCACAAGAAGACAATTTTTTATTAAAAAGTTGTGAATAGTTAAGTTTACTACGGTAGGTACCCAGCACTGTTTACAGTCCAGTAATGTGTTTGAATAATCTAATTAAGTTCTAATACTGACTAATGAGGATTTAACTAGCTAGCTGATCATTTTTGTGGTTAGATTTCACTCTACGGAAAAACAGTACTTCTGCTTGATACTGCACATACCACTGACAATTATGTAAGAAAATATTTATAGTAGTAATATATATAAATGACCTATGACTAAAACCAAAATGTAAGGTAAAGCCTGATTGGTCCAGGCTACGTTGAAATGCTGATGTTATTAGGGAGATGTTTTAATCAATATTAAGTGTTCACGGCGTAGTACTCCTACCTGAGGTGCAAACAGTGTTCAGCACTAATTCTAGGCACTAAATCTTATCATTCTGGTACAATAAGTATGAACGTTTATAAAATCTACATAAGCAGAGATACTGTCAACTTTTTGTGATGATGGTTAAGGATTTAAAGCAGCACAATTTCCTCTTAACCCCACTGTAATGATGAAATCTTGTCTTCTGCCAAGGTACAACAATGGAATGTGCTGGGTTCAGTAAAGCCAATTAAATATATAAAGGATTTTTTGCTTCAGCGACCAGTTAACACTGATTCTTGTCATCCATGCAGAGACATGTTAATGTTAATGTCAGCCTAAGCCTCAAAGCAGAGATAGGTAAAGGTGAATGCCTTTCACGTTACCTGATCTTGAAGGTAGCTGACCTTAGCTGTCTGTATACAGTGATGTGCAAACCTTTCAACACCCAGTTTAAGTTACCTTTTACAGTGATATGCAAATGTTCGCATAGTACTATATTGTACATAGCTCCAAATGGTAACATTCATTTTGCCCAACAATTCCTGATCATATAATAGATAGATAAACGTATACAGGGGTCCTCTAGTTATGAACACAGATCCGTTCCTATGACAGTAATGTAACTTGAATTTTGGTGTAAGCTGTAAAATCATAATCTAGAACATAACAACGAAAAAGGACATAAATACACTGGCTTGTAGTAACAGACAAAAATGACAAAAATAAGTGTAAAGCACTTTTAACAGTCCAAAATGGCGTAGATAAGCATACTGGGGGTGCCATCTCCCTCACTCATTTGGACCATTACTGTGTATTCTAACGGCTTATGACAAACACTTACATTTTTACGAGAGTGAGTGCCGTAAAATCTAAATGTTGAATGTTGCCTGTCAGAACCCGAGGACCTCGTAAACAGACTTTAGTCAAATAGTCCCTGTTTTAAACTGAAGGACATTGTAAAAAAATTGAGGAAAAAACCCAACAAAAAATAAACTGCAAGGCCATAATCAAACTTATCAGAAAATGACGTAGATGTATTTACAGTGGGGACAAAAAATTGGGTACACAGTTTAGACCGTTGCTTTAAAGGATTCTCACCTGTGTGGTAGCCAAGCTTGGCTGAGGAGAAGTGTATGACACTCAGGCGGAATTGTTTTTTGCTGGCGGCCTCTTCCCTCGCTCTTTAACCAATACAGAACATAATGACATCCTAGAGCTTCAGGAAATGTGAATCCTAAGCCCTGCAGGCACTTGAACAAATGCATAGGCGCGCAGACACACACAGACACACACACATACGTATACACTGATGAGTGCCTCTCCAATGTGACGTTTTGATCCACCTTTGCAGGTTAACATCCTCTATTGGTCAGTAAGAAGAAGCCCAAGCTCCTATAGGCACCGCAACACCCACTTACAGAGCAAAGGGTGAACGCTTTTAGTTACGCAAGCCACCCTCAGACGCTTATTACACTTCTGCTCTTTATCAACTCTTCAGAAGAGACGGAAGAGACAAAAGAAGGGGAAAAATGATGCTATGGCTGGGAGGGTGGGTGGCGTGAGGACAGAGCAGATTGAAGTACTAGTAAAAACTTTGTGATAGAAACATCCTTGACCCCTCGGCGCGGAGGCACCGCTGTAATCAATACACACTCGGGGGAGAGCGGATGGGCCGCAGACCTTTCGTTCTCCGCCACCGCGGAAATAATGCGAGACGCCAGTTTGTTATTTTCCAGACGTCAGAAAAACAAGCAGACAGGCGGCGGAGCATGCAGGTGCCTCGTTTTGGGAATAGTTCACAGCCATGAAATAAACAGACAGTGGGCAAAACACACACACACACACACTTCTATGGATGAGAGATACACAGTCATACATTATATATTACTGATTTGCTTTAGGCAAAGTCTGCATGAGTAAATGATGTCTGTACTGTGTCCACAACACACTGCAAATATGCTGTAAACTTTAGTCAAAACACTTTAATGTATTCCGTCCCTCGAACTTCTAAAAAGGGCCAATAATTAAACAGAAACCCGCAATTTTTACATTCTTTATGTAGATTCTCCTTGTTGTGATGTGAGCACTTTTCAGGCGCTGAAAGCACTAATGAGCCAAAAGAATTGCACAGTAATGAATAGTGAAATTTTACCAGAAGACAACACTGTGAAATCATTATGTAGGCCACACCTGCTCTTCATAGCACATAAAGCTGTGTTGCAAAATGCCCTCAAATATAGTAATAGCTGTACTTCATTTAATGCTAACGACTTTTAAAAGAAAGCAACTCTTCACACTTTTGGGAGCATTGTATTGAATATTGTGTAAAATAGACAGTTGCATTATGTAGAGATAGCAAGAGGAAGGTGCTGTAGTGAACAGTCAGTCGTGTAATGAGTCATACCTCTGTGTAAGTATTTGTATAATTGTTGCAGAGGTTGAATAGCCCGCTAATCCATGGAAAAGTGCATGTCCTCTCTAGCTTGAGTGAGGTGGAGAGGAAGTAGAGATCCTCTTGATGGCTGGTGTGGGAGCAGTGAGAAGATTAAGGTGGCTGCTGTGTGCTCAGTGTGGAGATGGAGATGGCGAGAGTGGGAGCATTATGGAAATGACTGGTGTATGAACAGTGTAGAGATGGAGATGGCTGGTGTTGGAGAATTGTAGAAATGACTGGTGTATGAACAGTGTGGAGATGGAGATGGTTGGTATGGATGTAATGTAAAAATGGCTGTTGTAGGACCTTTGGGGAGATAGAGGTGGCAAGAGTGGGATTGTGGATCAGGAGATGACTGCCATTTGTTTGTTGTGGGGGTGTTCAGTTATTTGTTTCGTATTTTGAAGCTTCCTCTTTTGTTAACCATTTGGCCCTCACCAGAAGAACACTCTTGTACACTTGTACAATATTGAAACATTTTATCATAAAATAAGAACAATTGATGGATATAATATTAGGTTACATAAACCAATTGGTAAACATTATGCTGCAGGCTGCAAACAACCACTCTCTGATTTCACAAGTCACAAGTTTTCTTTGAGAAAGAGATTAAACTGGCAAATGTTTAAAGGAATATAACCAAATACGTATTTTTTTGGCTGTAGTTTTGACTGTTAAGGTTGTCCTGAACAATATTGATGATGATTTATGCTTGTCAATTTTTTAATACTTTTTAATATTTATAATCTATTTTTGTATTGGGGTAATGCATGACGTAGCTGTAATAATAAGACATGTAGCAGTGCTAATAATGAACTA
>JBBPDB010000040.1:4757590-4790310 GCA_037974465.1 Brachypetersius altus
ATTGGGATGGCTGGTGTTGGAGAATTGTAGAAATGACTGGGGTATGAACAGTGTGGAGATGGAGATTGTTGGTATGGATGTAATGTAAAAATGGCTGTTGTAGGACCATTGGGGAGATAGAGGTGGCAAGAGTGGGAGCATTGTGGATCAGGAGATGACTACTATTTGTTTGTTGTGGGGGTGTTCAGTTATTTGTTTCGTATTTTGTTAACCATTTGGACCTCACCAGAAGAACACTCTTGAACAACTTGTACAATATTGAAAAATTTTATCATAAAATAAGAACAATTGATGTATATAACATTAGGTTACATAAACCAATTTTCTCTGATTCTCCGATTTCACAAGTCACAACTTTTCTTTGAGAAAGAGATTAAACTGGCAAATGTTTAAAGGAATATAACCAAATATGTATATTTTTGGCTGTAGTTTTGACTGTTAAGGTTGTCCTGAACAATATTGATGATGATTTATGCTTGTCAATTTTTTAATTCTTTTTAATATTTATAATCTATTTTTGTATTAGGGGTAATGCATGACGTAGCTGTAATAATAAGACATGTAGCAGTGCTAATAATGAACTATTCTTGTGAACAGGAGTACTTGTGTAAAGTGTGTACACGGACTGTACATAGGTTTCAACAATGGCAGATTGTAAATAGATTCCAACAATGCCAGTAATTAAGCCATCTCTGATTTTGCTGCATTTGCAGTCATTACCCTGCCTCTAGTGGTGCTCTTGTATGCTTAAGCCTGCTATCATTATAAGCGTATTAATATTGGGGCTATCATTACTTTTTCATTTATCAGCGTCGAAAGTATTGAACACAATTAGAGCGACAGGCTAATCTAAGCAGTGTATTGGATTCCTCGGGGGAGTGTGTGTGTGTGTGTGTGTGTGTGTGTGTGTGTGTGTGTGTGTGTTCGTGCTGTCACCTCAAATGGCTCTGGCAGTTTGCCGGCAGAGACAAATCCAAAATTAAGTGCTGGAGAAATAGAGACTTCTCTCTAGTGAAGTGCTCCACTTGCATTGAGCTTAATTTTGCCTACTCATTTTATTGGATTCTCTTATGCTCCCTCTTTGTCACACAAGCAGATGCACACACATTCACACACTCGATACGTGGCCTGGTTGAAGTGGCTTTGTGGAAAAGGGCCTCTCACCCTGGCTGATGTTGAGTAAAAGGATGACAGCACTGTAATGGCCTCTTGACTCCTTTGTCTGTCAGAGCTGCATTTCAAAACACGCGCGAGACACGCATTACTGCCATTTACTTAGAACCCTTTACTCCGGCTCTGTGTGGGTCTTACCCAGCGGAGCATTTTCCATTCTTTCCGGCATTCGTCAAGATAAATACATTTATCCTAAGAGGGTAGAAAATGGTATATTTTCTGAGGAAGTTGCACTCGAGCGCACTCCAGCAGGCGTCCGCTCGCAAACACACACTCAGACTCGGCGCAGGCACGCACGTGCTCCCGATCCCACATGGCTCCGGCTCATAATGCGAAGGACAACTGCAGGCTAGGCTCAACATACATCTGAGCGGCTGTGGAACAGTCATGCATGTCCTTGTTGATGCAGCCCACGGAGCTTCAGAACATCTTTCTTGTTGTTTTTTTTGCGCATAACCAAGCACTGCATGGAATGTTTTCCAGGGATTCGTATTTCAATTCTTTCAGATGTTCTTGCATTAACAGTTTGAAACGCATATTATACTTGAAGTGAATTCATTATGTCTCAATCCCCATTTTGTGCAGGGGTGGGTTATATAGCAACAAAAGCGGTTTTCATGATATGTTAAGATATATATTTGATATATTTGAGTCAATAGAAACATCTTTAGGATGTTAAATATGTATATTTAGAAACTGTGAGCACCTTGCACACACTACACTGCACTAAATCCAGCTGAACATGACTAACAATGCTGTGATTGTAATAAAACCTGCAGTTGCTCTGTGTTCTTTAGGTTTTCATGATATAATGATATGCTCAGAAAAGCGTTTTGAAAAATATATGTAATACATAGGTTCCGGTGCTTTAAAGTGATATTGTGCAAAGATATCAAGTTTACATGTGTTAGTATGTCATACAATCAGAAACCACTACTAGAATTTTAGGCAGGTTGATGCAACTGAATGATGTAGCTACATTAGCCTCCTAGCCCTAGTACAAAACAAAAGAAGCCCCAAACATTTATTGACTGATCCACGTTGCACATTTGATTTTATTGCCTTTTGGCAATTTAATCTCATCATGGTGTTGAGACTGTAAAGATCACAGCAGTATTCCAGGCTGACAGCACCTGGAACATCTCCTGTAATGTAAAAAAAGACCACACAGTAGAGTTTTTAACCTTAGATTTCCTTCTAAAGGCTGATTCAATCAACACACTGTCTCTTTTTCCTTTTCTTCTGACCACCTTCCTTTGCTAATGTAAAATTGATCCGGATCCGGCCCAGCCATCTGGAATTCTGCTCCGGGCCAAAACACCTGCCTGCCTGTCCTGCTTCGTGTTATAGAGCGAATGTACACGCATGTGGAATTTGAGCTCCTCCGCTATAGACCTTTTCATATAAAGCAGGCTAAATAGGTCCCTTTTCTGTGTGGATGACTGTGTGTATATGTGTACGTGCACAAAATGGACAATTTTTTGCATTCTTATGTTCACAATTGTGTCTTCTTCCTTAGGTCGGTCAGCTCAAACACAGACTAGGATGTAAAACTTGCTCACGACACATTGATCTGAAGGTAGCAATCCATAGATTTTGGAATTTTAGAAATAATGTGGTAAAATGCATGATTTAATTAACTATGATATATCTATTAACTCTTTGAGTTAAAACCTTTGTATAGATATTCATTATTGGTTTAATATATCGTATGCCCCATTCTATCTGACACTTAGAACCCTTATATGAGGTTGCTTTTCACAAAAGCACAAGATGTATCATCCTACTAATAAAATAACTGCTTAATGTCTCACTCATTTTATGTGGGACACCCTGAGCTTTTGGAGTATCTGATGCCAATTATTAGGTATTATTTGATAGAAGAGTGAGAATGTGACAACCAACCCCGTTACCCAATATCTTCGAGTACTGTGGTGTTCTATTTTTTTTTTTTTTCAGTATTGCCTACCGCTCTGCGCACATCTGGCACTGGACCAGAAAAGTGTGTGTGGGTGCATGCATGTGTGTCTGTGTGTTTGGGTAGGTGTAGGTGTCTTGTTGATCCTAGCCCAGCCCTCTCCTGTCAGTCTACTTCTACCCCAGGCCTTTCTTGCCCAAGCCTTGACAAGCATCAACCCTCCTTTCCCCAGCCTCCTTTATTCCTTTGGTCGTGGCTTCATTTCCCCCAAGGCACATTACATGATACTGTACAGCTTTTGGAGATTGTTTATGTTGGATAGCTTAGCCCTCTTGAGTTTGGGGCGCTTTAAGGGCCAGTCAGTGAGACTGGCGTAACTCGAGCCTCTTTATCTAAAGCCCGATAAGCTGTTTCTCCGTTACTTCTTTCCTCTCACACCTGCGAGGCCATTGTGAAGCGTCAGCGATATGGTTTCAGGCACAGATAGCAGTCCATTATTGGTCCGCGCTATTAAATGGTTTGATCGACATTATTTTGATGTCATAATGAAGGGCTGTATACGTCTTCCGAAACAAAACGAAAGCTAATCTGGACGGGTGGACAAAAGGGCCCTCAGTCCACTGTGTAATTTCTGAAGTGGGATCGTATGGAGAAAGGTCACTGCAGTGACCGGTTCTCACACTGAGCTATAGGGAGGGATTTGATACTTACAGTACAGGCTGGAGGAGGCATTGTTAGCTGTCTGTATGTCATCACTGTCAAAATCAAACGAGACTTTATATCTCTGAAGTGGATTTTAAAGGAAAAGGGGAAAAAGACTTTTAAAGGGCCCATGTCATGACTAACCTAATGTTTTGTCTTTTTTTAGTTGGCGATATAGAGTATTACCATATATTATAAATTCTGCAAATCTGAATTGTGTCCTTGTGGATGCTTAGCCGCCAATAGTCGTGCTTATTGTTTGTTTTTTGTGATCTCACAAGAATCAATTCTTTTACCCATTCAGCCTATAACATTTTAGCCCCGCCCCTTCAATCACATAGAAGTTTTACGTTTTTAAGAGTGTTTTGGCATTGATTGCTTTTTTAGGCCAGATACAGTACTAAAGTCGTTTACATATAAATTGTATCAGTTTTAAAGATTCAGTATGAAAAAAGGAATGAAAAGACTGGAACATTTTCATATAAAAGTGAAATGAAAGCAAAAATACATGAATGAATATAATGTAAGGTAGTGTAAGACTTTATTCCAAGTAAATTAAGATCATTTCTACTGGCTCATTCATTCTGAAACATTCACACAGAAATGGAAAAACAAAGGAAAATGTTTCACAAGGTTTTGACATGACGGTGATACGTGAAGGATTGTGTTTGGGTACATGCAGACTTGTGTTCGTATATGTGAGAATGCTCAAGATGTTACAGTGAAAAGAATGAGAAAACTGGGGAAAAAACCAACATACTGTACACACAAACAAAACCGTCGAATGCAGGGGGTGTGACTCGCAGCGTTTTGCTAATAACATGCAGAGCGCAGAAGCTGCACGAGCCGAACAGATGAGGAAAGAAAGAGCCCTGTCCCTCTGAGGCCACGGCAGAGACAGCACACACACACACACACACATACACGCACACACCTCTCACTGCACAAATGACAAGCGGAAACAAAGAGGGAAGCTTAAAAAAAAACTTCTCAAACATCTCATCATACATTTTTAACATTTTAATAACATATGCCCACATTTGTGCAACACACACGCACTTGCATTGGCATGTGTGTACTCTCATGCAAGATGGGCCTTACTGAGGGGAAAACAAGGGGAAAAAAATCCATCATTCGAGCATGACATGTCGGCGAGGATTCCGACTTAATGAGCATTTTGGCAGCTTCTGTCGAATGCAGACAGTGATTAACCAAACACTTCAGAGTACAAGGCACAGTGGTGCTCAAAGAAAACAGTGATGATCTCCACTTAATCGCCGCGAAGCCCAGAGCATCTGCCCGGCCAGCGCGCCGCGCCCGCTCCGATAGGCTGTCACACCTCCCCAGAGTGAGGCGGCCATATGCTCGCTTTCCGCCGCCCGCGCCCGCTCACGAGAGCGTCCTGACAAAGCGCCGCCGTAAATATGACATTCAAACAAGTGTGCCTGCTCAGCCAGAACCGAGCCAGCCACACAGAGACGCCTCAGCCGAGAGGAAAGAGGAGAGATGCCTGTGTGTGTGTGTGTGTGAGGTGTGTGTTAAGCCCTTCTCATATATGTAAAGTGTACAATATGTACTACAGCTACAATTCATAACATTCATCTCCAACACTAAATCATATGTGCTCCATACTAAAATAAATATGTGCGTGTGTGTATGCGTAGGTGTACAGTCATATGTAAAAGTTTTAGTGTCCCTGGTCAAATTACATATTTGTACACGCCCTCTACTGATAACACACGTCTATAATATATAGTGGGTGTGATGTACTCTTTTGTATTTCTGTTTTATATGAAAATTGTCATCCTTGAGAAGTGTGTATTGTGTAAATCACTGTTTGTTAAATCACATGTGCCATGTAGCCGGAGTCCTGCCAGAGAAAGAGAGAGAAAGAGAGAGGGGGAGAGAGAGAGGGGTAACCAAGGAGATGGAAGAAAGAAGCCTGTGTGTGTCTGTGTGTTTGGGACGCCCAATATATCATTTGTCATTCTGTATCGTGATGCTGCTCTCTGCAATATCACAGTACGTTCAAATATTAATACGCTGATTTTTTTTTCCACCTTATTGTATGCATTGAAAGAAACATCATGTTTCACATGAGCTCCTGTTTGCAACTCAGTCAATCCAACAGTCATAAATAAATAATGATGAAGAAAATGCAGGCCGCTCTTTTTAACGCCATACCATCTTCCAAACTTCATAACACAGCTCCCCCAACAAAATATTCCGTGCTTTGGTTTGATGGCTTTTGGGGTTTAGCATTAAGCAAAGATCTGAGAAGAGAGAAAATGTTGAATATATGGTTGCTTTGTGCGTATTTTATATAATAATACGATATGCATCATGTCAGTTAAGACAACTGATAATAAAAAAATATCGTTTTGAGGATTTCTGAACCAGTATCTTTTTTGATAGTCTGTACATGCAAACTCAAAGATATCCAAGTTCTTTTACTATTCATGAATGATGACAGTATACGAGTAGCCTAGAGTCTCCGTAAAATAACATACCTGTGTAACTCTCATATATAAATTGCAATTAAAATCGAAACTGTAATCACGTACAAGTAGCTTATGGGTTAATATTAGAAGTAAAGATTTTATACCTGTAGTCTTTCTTTATAGCAGTAATAACCGCTTTTTGTTCAGCTGCGGTGAGAGTGTGCTTCTGTGGATTCTCTCTGCTTGCAGTATTTGTCTGCTTTGGGCTGTTGCACAATTTTCTCTTTTGTTTTTGTGTTTGCAGAATTGTCGAGAATTGTCGTCTTTGAAGAGCCCGCGCTAAGCCTTGTAGTGATCTGTGTCAAAATGAAAATTTCAACATTAAATCACATGGCAACGTAGTGGAAAAAAGTGACAGTTTGGTATTGTCTTGCCCCAGAAGCCCACTTTCGGCGTGTGAACCATCTTTGCCGTGCAGCTGAAAGCAGGCTTTGTTAAAAAAATAAATAAATAAATAAACAAATAAAAACAACCACTTACATGCTGTAGTTGTGATTGATCTCGATAGGAGCACAAATAATAATATGATTACTGTGTTTCCACAGTCGCGCGGTGCTGGAAAATGACATTTTACCGTTTCCCTTTCATGTTAATCGTCTTGTTAGCAAATAACAGAGGGCTTCCACTGGATGCCTAATGCTTCCATTCTTCCAGTGAAGATATAAAAAAAATCCAAAATAACCTATTTGCAACACTCCCACACACATACGTTGCTTAGTGTAGGAGAAGTGCTTTTTTTTCTACCCCCTCCACTGTCAGCTTTGCCGTGCTTGCTGTATTGCACTGTACCCGCGACGTGCACAATGATAGAGTGGTATTAGAGCGACTTTGAATGCATTTGCATGGGAAACTGATCATTCGCACCTTGCAAATAAAGGCTAGGATCCCCTTTATTGCTGACTGGTTCTTGTATTTTGAAGCTTTTTGGCCCACTCGGCGTCATGATGCCTCTGTTTTTCACAAAATCTAGTCCGCCATCTCTCATCTCATCTCCTTTGCTGTCTCCTTTTTGCCTTTTTTTTTTTTCTCACACAAAAAAAATCTTTCTTCTAAGCTTTTTGGCACAGAGCATGTTTGGTGTCATTCCATGTATTTCTAAATGCACAGATATCTCGCATTGTATGGTCTTCTGCAGTCCTAAGTGAAATTGCCTAACAAGCATTTGCTTCATAAGAGTCTTATCACCTTTTATGAGATGATTTTCAGAGGCAAAATTCATTTGACTGAAACAGATGGGAGATAAAACTCTAGAATGACGACTGGGTCCTTCATTTCTGTCCCATTGCAGGCGATTTCTAATTTGTGCGCTGAATATTTCTGGCAACTTTCATGCTAGCCATGAGTGCTCTCTAGAGTCTGGAGGGGTTTTTTTTATTTATTGTCAAGAGAATCTCAATAAAATGAGATGCTGTGGATGGAAATGTCACTTTCTTTCATGGGTTTTCGATAATCAGCTCAAGAAAAATGGTGGACTCAACTGACTAGCAACATCGCAGTGACAGTCAGGGACTGGCTGTCTTCATGTCTCTGCTGAAAAAGCAGTATTCCACAGTGGCTAGCCTTCAATTCCAACTCACACTTGATTAGCATCTGTGTTCTATGGCTGCGACAAAGTGGCATATTCGTAAATCTGAGTTTTTATTCACGAATGAGAGGCTGTCTTACATGAGGCACCAGCTAACTTGCTGCCATTGCTTTGTAGGGGCTTATTCTCCACTGATTTGCTGGATCAGTGCTACTACCAGTGTTCGGTAATAAAGCTGTGATTCAATTGGCTGAGAGTGAAAAATCGATACAAAGTCTGCACTGCATTAGCAGCAATTTAGCATGATTGACTGTCATACTTGTGATATTTTGAACCACATGAAGTACTTTTTACATCATAGGACTACCTAGAAATGTCAAGCTTAAATCATCGCTTGAATATATGTGTGTTCAGAGCTTTACGTTTTCTTCGCTTTAGTGCTCACCACGCTAGAGCTCCGCCATGCAGAAACTCTAGCGTTCGGAATGTGTTCCTGCAAGTACGCGGCAGTGTGTCTCTAATTCTGTAAATTGTAGTGAGGAAAGAAATAATTGCCTTAATAGGATTTAGTCTATGTGATTTCGTTAATGGTCTGAAAATATACCATTTCAGTCTATTTAGTGGAGGAGAATGTGGCTGATTGGAGTGCTTATCTATGCTTGTTTTTTTCCCTGATTATTCTTTATTTCTCCACCAACAGCCAATTTTCTCTCAATTAAAGCATGATATTAGTGCTTAGAGAGTAAATGACTATGAAAACATTGCATTAACCCATCACTTTTTGTGGCGATGATTAGAAAAATATTTGCGTTATATGTATGTACGGTCTTCTGTTGGGTTGTGTCTAAAAAATGTGTACATTTTTGGTATTTGGGTGCATTAGCTGCATTTTTACAGTCTCTTTTTGCATCTTTTGTATGTGTTGAACCACATTCCTATGCATGAGGCCATAAGTATGATGTGTCGAAATTCATGCAGTGGATGTGGATACGTGTGTGTGTGTGTGTGTGTTGCAGGGCCAGTTCAAAATGTTTTTCTGAGTTGCCCGCTCAGGTACAAAGACTCCGACTCTGCCAGTTGGCCCAAAGTTAGCGGGGAGCTGTCGGAGTAAATGGCAGCAGCTGCTCGCAGTTCTAAAGAGCATGTCCCAGTCAGCGCGGGAAAAGCCGTGGCATCTACATTAATACTACCTTAATGGCCCATCTGGCGCTCCGTAGGGTCCCCCTGTGCTCTTCTATGGAGTCATAGGCATTTGACAGGCAGTCTCCAGCGCGCCAGACGCCCACCGCATGCCAAATGGCCAAGAGACGGCCCAACGTCGCCCGGATCTGTCAAGAGCTCTCCCTGCCGCCCGTCAAAAAACGTCCCCGGCGAAAGTTGCGGCAAGTTTTCACACGTGAGTGCTCCTGCATGAGCGGGGAGGACATCCGATGAGTTGACGGCTAGCAATCGACACCTCATGTTCTCTCTCTCTCTCTCTTCCTCTCTCTCTTTCTCCCTCTCTCTCTCTCTCTCCCACTCACACACACATACACACACATACACACACCCTCTCTCTCTGTTTCACTCCTACACACACACACATGCACACACACTCACTCACTCTCACTCTACTTTCTCTCCTCTCTTATCTCTTTTTCCTTCTCTTTCTCTATCCCACTCCCTTCTTTCTCTCTCTTTTTCACACATACACATGCTCGCTCTCACACTACTTTTTTTCTCTTTTCCCTCTCTGCTTTCTCTCCTCTCTGTCTCGTTTCCTTCTCTCTGTCTTTGTCCCGCTCCCTTCTGTCTATTTCTCTCAGCTTCTCTCTCTCCTCTCCTTCTCTTGTGCTCTCTCTCTCTCTCTCTCTGTTCATCAGTGTGTAACTGATGGGCCTTCTTTAGTTTGATATGAAAACCAGAAGGCCTAATCATTTAGGAGACATTTAAGGAATATTTTAAACATTTTCCTATAATGGGTCTCGGATTTATAGCCATCCTGGAAAAATACACTCCCTCATACACACGCGCACACACAGACCAACAAATATGAAAAACATCTTTTAGTTGTAACAAAACCTTGTCTCTGAAATGGACATTTATAGGAGAAGGCAAAAGCCTTAACTTTAACTTTAATGTAAGTGTTTTATTTTTTATTGGCCCATTCATCATGAAGTGGTCACACAATGTAAAAGGCAACTTTCTATTTTTTTTTTTAGATAAAAAAGATTATGTTTTGATTTGACAACAATGGTACATAGACAACTACATTGAAGTTCATACCACATTTAAGCAGTAAAAAAGTTTATTGAAGAGGAGAGAGATGGCCCTGAGGAAATCTTTTTTTTTTTTCCTGAGAAGAGACTCAGAAATGTGAGAGCACACCTCAGGGATAAAAATAGTCCACGACATTACTAATAAAAAACCCATGACCGCAACTTTAAAACCACAAAAAAGGCAGCCTTTGCCGATCTGTTGTTCTTTTCTGGAATAACAGCTTGATATTGCTAAGTGTTTGGTTTGCTATCATAAAGGCTGTTTTCTGACCTAGCCATGCACCAGACGAGTGTGTGTGGGCGACGCGAAATGCACCGCTAAAACCGTTGTGAGAAAGCTGCATGATTTTTTTTTTCTATATTTAATGATATGTAGATAGGCAGGATAAGGCATGGTATCATTTATTATTTAAACCCAAACAAACCAAAGAAGAAAAAGGGAAAAAAGAAAGTGTTCCAGGGGGGAGAGAGTCAGGGAGAGGCCAGCAAGGGAACAGTTGCTTAGTTATCTGGAGGGAAAAATATGCGTGAATGTGTGTTACAGCGTGTGTGTATGTGTGTGTGTGTGTGTGTGTGTGTGTGTGTGTGTGTGTGTATTTTGCCACCAGCTCTTCAAAGGCTAACTCTTGCCTGTAACACAGCTGGGAATGGGAGTGAAAGTTGAAGAGTGCCTTCCTCCTATCTGCTGATGCCTGATGTTTTTTCTTCTCTCTCTTTCTCTCTCTCGCTCTCTCTGTCTCTCTCTCTCCCTCTCTCCCTCTCTCCCTCTCTCCTTTTCCTTCTCTTTCTCTCCCAACTGAAGTTTCGCCTTGCCTTTCGCCCCCTCACTCCCTCGCTCGCTTGCTCTCTCTCTCCGTCTCTCTGGGCATCTCCGCTTTTCTGTGGCACTCCCAGCCGGAGGGAGGGATGGAAGGAGGGGGAGATGGAGGAGAGGAGAGGGGGATGGAGAAGACGAGTAGAAGGAGGAGGGTTTCTCTCTGATACTGCCCGTGAACCCGATGCTAGCACCGGTTTGCCTCAGAAATGAACTCTCCCTAACACTCTTCCACACTCGCTATCTACTTTCAGGCATGACCGGGAATTATTGCCACATCAATACAATTAACCAGCAGATACTCAATACCACTCGGTCAGACCACACTCTTACAAAGGGGCTCTTCAGAGGTTGTTCTTGTGAAGGAAATGGGTATATACTGTATATATATAGGACCATGATAACTCCTAGAACCCTCTTTGAGTTCTTTGCTATTCAGAAAATGATTTATGTGTGGCATTCTAATATTGCTATAGTCACCTTCACAAGGTTATAGTTGTCCGTTATTAAATTCTGTATAGCATATTATTTTAATTATTATTATTATTAGTAGTTGTAGTAGTAGTAGTGGTAGTAGTAGTAGAAGAAGAAGTATAGTCATATGTCATATAAAAATGTTTCTTTAAGGGTTCTTCAGTAAAGACTATAGTATTAACTCAAATAATCATTTGAGTAAGTGTTATATATATAACTGAGTAACATAAATGGTTCCTTGCATGTTTACAATGTTCTTATTTCTTTCTTTGATACTTCAATTGTTTACCTAATTGGTGTAACTCAAAAGTATCAATTATCAGAAATTAGATTTAAGTTTAGGATTACCTTTTAATTTTGGGTTAAGATTATGTTTACGGTGAAGGATAGACTTAGATTTAATAGAATCTTTATTATTAACTGAAAGTACAATTCCATTTAATAGATATTTCATTGAATTTTAGTTAAAGACAAGCTGATCATCTGCATGGCATCTGCAAAGGACCTTTCGGAGAAAGTAGCACCAGTTATTATATGGGTAGTGTGTAGATCCCCTTTTACCACAAATATCATTTTTAGCATTATTAGTAGCATTAGTCTCATTATTTATGTTATTAGTCTGCATAATCTCCACAATGGGCAACTTTTTTTGTATATAGTTTGAAAACAGTGCTCCAGTGCACAAAAAGGTCCACTGTTGTTCTAAATCATAGAACCAAATCATAGCACTATGTTTTCTTTAGAGAGATGCTGCAGAAGAACTACTTTTGGTGAATGCCTCTTTAAATAAGCATTTTAATGAGACTGTGTGGTGGTAAGGAACTTTTGAAAAGACCTCCACATAATCTAAAGGCTCAAGGGTTTTCTTTTTCTTTTTTCCTAAAACCTTAGGACCAAACTAACTTTCTATGGAACAGTGTACCGAACCCCATTCGCTTAGAGTGCTAGCTTCTGTACAGGAATGTATTTCTGCATATAACCTGTGTAATTCAGCATGCTCATAGTCTCATGATTGAACACAGTTCCTGCGTAATGTCGAGTCAAGAAGGAATGAAAAAGTTCAAGTTCCTTCCTAAATTAATTATAGATGCTATTATTCACATTACAAGCCCACTTAACAGTTCGAACAGGGAAAAGTGCTCTTCAATTCACCCCAAATTTCTCTCTCTTTTTTGAAAACAGATTGAATGTTCCTGAAATCCCCATGGTGCAGTTACGGAAGGGTCAAGAGTTAAGATATGGCGCGCTGTAAGAGTTATCCGGAGGAACATGTGGGCTTGAAGGCTCCACTTGTGTTAGTGCGGCGTCTAGCTAGTGATTTTAATTCAAACAGGGAAGATCTACATGTAATTAACCTTGAAGAATCCCCCCCACCTCCTCTATTTTAATTTAAGTCGTGTGCTGCACTGCGGGGTGTTTTTTTTTTTTTTCTCCTTCCTTACTTTTTTTTCCCCAACCCTTTTTTTAAAACATAGATAATTGTATCGAGCTAACAAGCCTCAATGTGCACTAAACCTTTATACATGCAACTCACAGTCATGATTACACACACTAGATACCTGAGCTCCCACTAATATATGTTAATTTAATATAATAATATCTTTATATATAAAATACTATTGTCATATGGACAGAAAGGGACTGTTAGAATGAGTAGAGAATTTAAAGAAAGAGGTCATGTCAGCTTTTTGAGTTTCTGCTGTCAAAGATTTGTTTGTTTTATATTTTAGACTCATTCTGAGTTTGTTGTAGTCATCAGTTGAATTCTTTTTCCTTCATCCTTCTTACCTGGCCCTTTTAATCCAGCGTTAAAGTCCTAGCATGGATATAAATCTTTATCCACTAGAGGGAGCTTGTAATATACTGAAGCTTCCCTATCTTTTACTGCCTCTATATAAGTGGAGTACCTACCAAAGTTAATTTATTCACAGACTTCATTGCATGGCCTCCTCAAAACATACATGATCAGGTACCAAACTTGCAGGTTTATGGCCTTTGTAAAGGTGTAAAGCACATTACAGGTACAATATATGCACATTCACAAACTCTTCACTCAGGTAAAATAGTTCATTCCAAGTCATTTCTATTGGTTCCACACAAGGCAAGGTCTAGCTGGCATGCTCAAAAACAAATTTGCCAAAAATAGCAGCAAAAATATAGAATATATTAAAAATAGGTTTTCATTCTGACAATGATGATATGCAGCAGTCCTAAAAAATCTGATATGCTCTGCCTAAAGTAATCAGCCATCTCCAGCAATTCTAAAACGCTGGGGATGCTAATTTCACTGTGTGAAGAGTTCACAATGCTAATCATAGCGAGCAGGCCCGGACTTGCAGCCAGCAATGAGCTCCCTTTTTCATTACAAACGTGAATATAACAAAACTCTGCGGTGTGACTTCTGCACAGCATGAAACCGCTATTATCCATGCTAGTAATGAAAATCTCCAAGCTTACTTTGTACCCACCATTTTTTATACTCCTTTTATAAAGCCCCCGCCATTGCAACAGTGACTCTTGACGTGAAGCTAAAAGCCGTGTTAAAGTTGTCGCCATCATCTCGTGTGTCATGGTCCGTGGTTGTGCATGCGCTTAATATTTATCAGACTTTATGCAGCGCTGTGTCTTAGCCCTTTCCCTCTCCTCCACCCTGCTCATCCCCCTCTTCTTCTTGCCTTTAGACTGGAGAGGATGATCCGCCATGACATTTTACACCGTGCCCTTCATTATGAGTCACTGTTGCTGGAGAAGATGAGGTTAGAGTTAGCTACCTCACCTCTCCTTCGCTCACCCGCCTGCTGTCATACTGGAAGAATGTGGGGTTTTCTGAATTGGGCATTAATGACAGACATATGATGGTGCACATAGTTTAGAAATTTTGTAAGGCACATTATGCCCCTTATTTTCTTGTCAGCATCAGAAAAAGAGGCTTCGTGGACATTTTGGGTTCCACTGCCGAGCTTCTTTAGCTTCCTTCCTAATGGCTAAATACGAAATTTAAGGAGCATCCCACAGGCCCGAACAACCAAATTTACATTTCACCAATACTGTTGTAAGAGGTTTTAAACTGCTAACACAGGCTGATGCAATTTGTCTTCTAAATGATGTGATTGAATTTAAATTTAGTGGAATGAGGCGGTGGAACTTCTTCATTTCTGTTAATTACCTCTTATTTTTCACTTTTTGTTTTTATTTTGGTTTTGTTGTTTCAGCAATTGCTATACGAGACTATAAGATTAACTGCATTTATTTAAAAAAGTACATTTTCTTTATTTGAGAGATGTATGCTTGTCCAGAATAGGCCACTAAATGTCTTTGCTTAGTCTATTCCTTTGCTTAAGTCATACTGAAACATCTTTGTGCTCTGTTGGGCACAAGCAAACCAGACCCAACCACAAACTGCAGGTAAAGATCACCAGCATGCTTTTGTTGCATTTTAGCAAACAGACTATCTCTCAGCACAACCGAGATTTTCTGCGAGTTGTCGTGTATCCTGGTCCTGCGCTGCTTGATCGATCCAGAGAGTGACGTGGCGTGGCAGATGCAGCTCTAATTATACAGTTGTTTTAAGGTTGTCAGGTTGCAACAAGGAGGAAATCATCAAGGGAGGAGTTTTGATGGACAGAGGGTGTATTTCCAGCATCTGGCAACCGCAGCAGCTGCCGCTGCACCGTCTCCAAGTTGCCAGCTCTCTCCGGCTAAATAAATATCGCCCCAATCCATCTTGTAATGGCAAGTGTAAATTACTGCACCCCGTCAATAACAGGCTTGCTATGATATTTCGCTCTGCCATTTCTAACTGTATATTGATTTCACATTGGCGTTGAACGGGGAAGGGACTGTTTATCTGGCATAGCTCTTGTTTTTCTGGGACTCCTAAGGATCATGTCTTGGATTGTGGACAAGAGGGAAATATAATCCCTCTATTGACTAGCTATTATTTCCCCTTGTTTATAACAGGGTGTGAAATGACCTTTTCTACTGGGGAGTGTTCGAGTCTCTGAACTTTTTACAAACTAATCAATCAGTTTCCCTTGAGAGTGATGTGATTAAACAATGAAGTTCTTATATGTATTATCTAATAAAAGAGGAAAGGTACAAAGCCTGTGCTGAATACTATGATATAGTATATATGTATATATATACACTCATAAGTACAGTTACAGTACATCCTAATTAACAGCCGTTTGAAACAGAAAACATTACACAGGTTAGCTCTGCTTCTCTCCGGTCTCCGTCTCTGCAGCAGTGTGACGCTGAAAGTAAATGAGCGCTGAGCTTAGTGTGAGTGAGCAGAAGAGCTGACTGGATCAGACTGCAGTCAGTGTGGACAGATGTGTTATGGAAATAAAGCTGTATGCAATACGTTGGTCATGTTTTATACATGTGGCCCTTCTCTCTCTCTCTCTCTGTTTGTCTCTGTCTCTCTCTCCCTGTCTCTCTCCCCCTCTCTCTCTCTCTGTCTCTGTCTCTCTCTCTGTCTCTTTCTCCCCTCTCTCCCTCTCTGTTTATCTTTCTCTCTCTCTCTCTCTCTCTCTCCCTTCTCTCTCTCTCTCTCTCTCTCTCCCTTCTCTCTCTCTCTCTCTCCCCTTCTCTCTCCCTCTCTGTTTGTCTTTCTCTCTCTCTATCTCTCTCCTTGTCTCTCTCCCCCTTCGCTGTTTCTCTCTCTCTGCCCCCTCTCTGTCTCCCCCACTCTCTCTGTCTCTCTCTCTCTCTTTCTTTCTCTCTCTCTGTGTCTTGCTCTCTCTCAGTCTCTCTCTGTCTGCCTCTCTCTCTCTTTCTCTCTATCTCTCTCTCTGTCTCTTTCTGTCTCTTTACTCCTGATGTTCTGTCATAGCCGCATGGCTCTTTTTGCTTTCTTTCTTCCTCACTCCATGCAGTCATAAACCATACCGTGTTTTTTTTTTTTTTAATTTTCTTCTCTCTTTTATTCCTTTATTTTTTCTCATTCATTAATTCTTTTCAGTTTCTTCCTCTTTCTGTATGGATGGCTTGTATCCATGTCATTTTTCATTTTTTACTTTTTTCTTTATTCTCTTTCTTCCATATTCGCTCTCCCACGCTCTCGCTCTCGCTCTTGCTCTCTCTCTCCCTCTCCCTCTCTCTTCCTCTCGCTCTCTCTCTTTCTGACAACCGGGAGCCTGTAGGGGCCTCAGTGGGCCCCGCTCCAGCTGCTGCACTCCTTCTGCCTATTCAGCACGCTTACAGTGACCTCCCAGCCCACCTGCCATTCACCCCGACACTAAGGTTAACAGCATTCCCTCTCTCTCTCTCTCTCTCTCTCTCTCTCTCTCTCTCTCTCTCTCTCTCTCTCTCTCTTTCCCCCCCTCTACCCCTCTCTCTCTCTCTCTTTCTCTCTCTCTCGCTCTCTCTCCCCCCCTCTCCCCCTCTCTCTCTCTTTCTCTCTCTCTCTCTCACACACACAATTTACATGTACATATGGTAGTATATAGACTTCTGTATCTCATTCCATTGCTGATGCAGATTTAATCTGAGGGATGTGGTTAAATCAGATTCTTTTCATAGTAACTGCCGGCACTTGTTTTGTTATATGAGAAGATTTCTTTTTTAATGATGCTAGACTGATAACATTGTGCCATGCATCTACAAGGCTGCTTGATTATTTCCATTCTAGACATTCAGGGCTTTTTAGCTATTTGGCTTGACCTGTTTGTGTGTGTGTGCTTGTATGCATGTGTGCGTGTGCACACACAGGTGCAGGCATTATGTTTTTTTTTTTTACTTTGCATTTTATTTTTCCTGTGCCTGTACCTCGTGGTGAAGTGAGCAGATGTTGGGCCAGCACTCAAAATCAGGAGGAGTAACCCCACACTATAATCAATGTGATTTTAATCAGCGCTTTGCCTCGTGACCCACTTGTTTTCTCACAGAGCTGATTGCGATGGCCCGCTCTGACGAGCCATACCCTGTATAATTAACCTTCAAATCATATGTGTCCCAAAACCATCATATAGTGAGCGGTAATCCTTAAATGACTCTACTTTCCGTCAGACGAGGATCATCCTTTCAGTCAGAGCAAACTTTCAGGTCTGTTATTGTCCGATTTGCCTTCCAGTCTGGAAATCTGTGTGTCTGTGTGTGTGTGGTTGCCAAGAATCATTGTTTTTGGTGCTGATGTTTCCATGCAAACCACATTTGCTTTGATTTATAGGCGTTAGGAGCGTAAATCAGTGCGCAGATGGTTAGGGAGAAAATCTAAAACCATATTGAAAGTTTTAACTCCTTAAAGTCCCCATGTTTTCATATCAGTCAGAGCTTAATTGATGATGAGGTTTAGCGCACTGGACTAGCTCCTGTCTTTATCAGCAATGCTGTGCTAAAGCAAATCAAGGCACATCCAAAAACCTTCAGTTGTGTATGTTCCTCACCTTTTTCATTCTTTTCCCTCGAGGCTGCTACAGTGCAGACATGGCAACATACACTCTTTCAGCTGCATGGACGAAAAAGTCCTGCCTCGCAGTGTGTGCTCTAGGAGAAAGAGGTTGTGCTATGACAGCAGTTCAGAATGACAGAATATAGTGATGATATTATAATATAATGTAACAATGTGTGATAATAAACATTGCGTTGTCAGTTTTTTATTTGTTTTATCCTTTTTTTTACGTTAGCAAGAGCTGAAATTCAAAGAGAACTGGAATTTACAGCTACATGCCTCTTGGTCATCTCTACTGCACTTGTTCTGTGTGGGGAAGCAAATTATGAAACATTTGGATATTTTAAATTTACGTTTAACCGTATGATTAGTTCCAGCTATTAAATGACCACATCATGCATTTTTCTTGAAATGCATTATTACTTAAAACCCTTTGTGTGTTTTATTACCAAAAACAGTCACAATTCATTTTTTCCTGACTTTCTTCTGCCTATAAAATTAGTCTGGCCTATTTTTCTTAAGACATACTGTTGCTTATACATATCTTGCATATTAGTTTTGTATTATTTCGTTATACATTGTACATTAAAGTGAATGGTTAACATTCCTGAAGAACAAACTGAATAATAATCCTGGAGTCTGAGGAGTTTAGTCATGAACACTCGTATTATGGTTTCATGTGTCCCTGCAAATGATGATTTAAAAATGCTGAGGGTTTTAGCTTGTGTAGGGTTTTGATTTGCACCCTTTAATTGAAGCAGGACGCTGCTCAGCGGTAGTTAGCATTGTCCGTACTTGCCCCATGGAGGGGGTGTAAGAGGGGTTTGTGTTCCCCTCAGTGATCCAGACCAAACATGTCCAGGCTAGACTCAGAAACTGGACTAACTGTGGGTGCCTGAGCCACCTCTGTACCCCAATTAAAGCTCACAGGAGGCAGTAATGCCTGCTTGAATCCCTCTCTCTCTCTCGTTCTCTCTCTCTCTCTCTCTCCCCTCTCTCTCCTGTCGCTCCCTCTCTCTTTTTTCTCTTTCCCTCTTGATCTCTTTCTCATTCTCTCTCTCTCTCCATTTCTCTCTGTCGCTCCCTCTCTCGCACTTTCTTGCTTTTTTTTTCTCTTTTGTTCTTTCTTTTTTCCATTTTTTCCCCATTCCTTTCTTTTTCTTTTTCTCTCTATCTGTATGGATGGCACATATTCATATTACTTTCTTTCATTCCTTACTTTTATTTACTTTCTCCCATATTTTTTCCTCTCTTCTTCCCTTTCTCCTCCCCCCTCCATCTCCCTCTTTCCCTTGTTGTCATTCTTGCTTTTTTCCCTTCATCCCTTTCTCCCTCTCTCTCACACTCTTTGTCTCATCTTTCGCTCCATTTCATTCTTTCTCCTTCCCTCTTTACACATCAGTTATTATGTTTGCATAATTGTGACTATTCCTTTAAATTTCACTAATTTGTATGTTGTTACATTGACGAATGTAGCTGTGATGATGTGCTTAATATGTTTTTTCGTCTGTAAATGAGACTAATAGGTCTGTTTATGTGTCTGAAATTAGTTGCTCATTTGATTTGTATAATATTTTCAGTATTGTACACAGTATGAGCTATAAAAATAATGGGAAACCATTCCAAATGCAACACCAGGGTATTTACAAAGCAGTTGTTAAATTATAGGACCTAAATTGCATCTACTGGACCTGGGCCACCTTAATGGAGATGTGGATGTGGTTGAGGGATGTTTTAACAATTTGGGCTTATTTTAGTGACTTTGACGGACATAGAGATGGGTGACCAGTTGTGGCGACCCCTAATCGGGAGCATTCGAAAGTAGGAGAAAGAGACAGGGGGCTATTTTGGTGGCTATTCAGTATTTTGGTGGCTATTAGCCTTGCAGCTGCTGTACTAAACTAAAGAAGCAAAATGTGGGCACTTCGCATGTCTACATCTGGAATAAAAGGACAAATCTGTAAATGACATTTTCTCAAATACTTCTAAACACAGAAATGCATGCAGATTGGTGGTGCTGATATTTTTGTTCGCCTGGGGCAAGTTTGCAGTGCAGAAAGTGCAAATGACAGGACAATGCAAACAACATACTGAAAGACTGGTGAAGTGCCGCTCAGGGTCTGCTGTAAAAGGAAGCCTTCATGGAACAAGACGAGACTTTGTCTGTCCATAAATCTGTTTAATTATGGAAGAGTATTGTCCTTTTGCACATACTGTTATTGGCCTGCAGGGACCGTGCTGTGGCCTGTTGGCTGCAATTGTCATGTCTGAAATGGAGCAATAGCCTGTTTTTATACTTTACTGAGACCATAATAATTTGGATCACAGTCCTTTGGCCTTTGTGCTGATCTAAGTAAAAGCGGTGAATATTTGTGTGAATATCTGCCGCCTGCCATAAATAGAGCGAAATGAAAGGTTATTTGTGCTGTTTTTCTACATTACACTTGTTGTTGTTAATGTTTAAGTACATACAGATAAAATGACGAGGATCAAATCAATAAAAAATGTGTCTATGAATAAGTAATCTTGCCATTTTCCTTCAGAAAGGATAAATTGTGTGTATTGACTGTATTAGTTTTTTTCTAAGACCTTCTTAGAAATGGATCAAAAGGTTGTTATACAATGCTAGAAACCACATAAGCAAGTCTATTTCAGATTTCTAACCTGGTGGTTTTTCATTACATTATACTATAGTGTCTATAGCACCTGATAGAGGTAGTTTAATTGAGGGGGCTCCTGTTTAAATGCATGTTTTGATCTAACCTTTCCTTTAATACTGAAGGTTTAGTGACTCCTGAAGCCCTGCTCATTGTCTTTGCTCTTCTGCTTTGCTCCAAATGTAGAGCGCTGGTTTGCAGGTCTAGCTGGAGAAGTCTTTTCCCCAGCTCTGCATTGTGGAAGTGCCCTCAGCCGCTCCATCTGCCATTACTGCTCCCTGCACTTTTTAGCCTGCACCTCTGAGACCCCAAACTGCCAAACGAGGTGAATTATGGCCAGTTATATGAAGTGGACCCGGAGCCACGGGGGAGAGGGTCGAGGCAGTGGAACTAACCACACTTCTGACCATTAAAAGGCCTGCCTGACACAGGCCCTTCATCTTTGCCTCTTCGGCGGGACGCGCTCCCAACCTCTCGCTCCCCGAGGAGGCACAGCAGAGTGCCTCCGCAGCCTGAGCCTGCTCCTCCATCATTATGAGTTAAGCTTAACTCTTTCTCACTGTCTGTCTTCCTGTATCGCTCATTTAAACTTGGCATGTGAGAAAAAGTTGGTGACACTGATTGTAATTAACTTTTTTGCCAAAATGAAATTTCTTGGTCTATTTAGAAATGTAAACCTGCCTAGCATCCACTATTGGTAAATAGATTATCCAGTAGCATTTATTGTGTTCTATCAGACACATCTGAATCAAAATGGTCTAATTGGATTGAATTGTGATCAAATTTCAGAATGAATCGTTGACTAATTATAATTGTGATTTACAGCCTTCATTCACACCCCAGCTGCTTCACTGCTTGCCCCCCCCCCCCACAGTTCTATTGCAATTTCTGACTGGATCTAGTGTGTTATTTTCTTTTTCGTAGTTTTCTTCCTCTATTTTTCTCCCTGTGTTCTCTGTCTCATCGCTTCTATTTCTCTTTCTCTTTCTGCTGTGTTTCCTCCCTCTATTGCTTTGCAAGGTTAATGGTATTAGCTAAAACAGGCCCGTCTGCCTCTAGCCCACTAGATGCTTATGGAGGTCAGAATAGGCTGATGACCCTCACAAATCTGCTCTGACCACCCGCTGTCAGGGTCTCGGTGATGGGGCAGCTGATGAGGCTTCACCCGGTGTCCTGGGATGCCGGGGTTACCAATATATCATGCATCTAGTGATTTAGGGCTTTTATGTTTTGCTTTTAGGTTTTTGTTAGGCACACAGTGCCCACTGCACTCTTAGAAATGCCAAAGGGGCCTTTGGAGAGATGCCATGAAAGAACCACATTTAGTTTCCTGAAGAACCGTTCAATAAATGGTGCTTTAAAGTAATACTCCGATATTTTTTAAACTACTCTCTCTCTGCCTCACCTTTAGCATATGTCATCATAGACAGTAATTTAGGCGTGTTTTCCAGTGCTTAATAATAAACAAACTCACTCAAAATACAAGCCAATGACCAGGTGCCTCTGCACTAAGTATGTTTTCACTCTGATAGACTGTTCTTTGCTTATGTTATAGTAGTTATCATAGTTAGGAGTTACGTTATTCACACACAATTTCTAAAACAAAACAAGCAACCCATAGAAAAAACAGGAAATATATTGGAAATGTGAACTCTCATATTAAGCAATTAATAGCAATCTGCCAAAATATGTTCAGCCAAGTAATCTAAAAAAATGACAAAAATTAAGACCTATTGCCATGGCTTTAAATGAGAGAATTTAAGAGGTTTTTTTTGTGAACTTGATATCTAGATCTTTTTGCCATTTTTTTTGCTTTATATAAACATTTACATATCCAAAACACTTTCTCTAGTTTTTACAGTCAATGAAAGCCAACAGCCATCTGATGACCACTAGCGTCCATTCACTGTTAGTAACAATAGCAATAGCAATAACAATAGTGTGTTTTAACTGGCCATTAGTAATGAAGCCAACAAGGAGTCCATGAGTAAATACAAACTGAAACCAGTATTTTGAGGCAGACAGGAGGGCCTTTAACACTTCGCAGTATTGAGTTTCGTTCAGGTTGCATTGTGACCTGTTAAAGCTAGAGAGAAGTCTTTCCAGAATGAGCAATGTTCTTATGCATCCCACGGCTTAGCAAAAAGACAGCAGTTAGCCCATAATGACACTGTCCAAGCCTATTACACTGTTTTGTACAGTTTGTTCTTAGTTAACAGGTCAGGGCAGTAGTTTTTAGAGCAAGCTCCTCTGCTCTAATTGAGGTCAGTGAGCGAGCGCATGGTGCTTGCTCCTGACACGTGCAATGGATGCTTCCCCTGCTTAGCCAGGACATGCAGCTCTGCAGTCCGGCTTGTGGGAATTAAAAAGTGCTGGCCTGAGGAAGAGCCAGACTTAGCCAGGTCAGGACAGAGAGCACTGGAACACTACCCTCAGCTGCTGAACCCAGTCTGGGCCACAGCTGGCCTACTCTGGCCATTGTGTCGAGGTCAGACCAGGCGTGGACCAGATTGTTCGAGTGCCCACTAGTCATTTATTATAGTCCTTCCGGAGAGTCAAAGCCTGTCTTTGAAATGCTTTTGGGTTTCTTTAGCTTGTATGTGTCCTTGCAATGGATTTTTATAGTCTTCCATTTGAAAGACCTAGATTTTCCAATTGTGCGGCGGATATATCAATACCGAAAAATAGGGCAGCGCCTTTCAGAAAAGACTTGGGTGTATTCTCGGCAATTGGGTGTGTAGTGGCGTAGAATTAACCAGGTGCATTGTGCAGTTCATAAATCATGTTATATTTGTCTTTTAGAAAAGCCTTTAACCTGCATGTGTGTCCATGAATTGCAAACGATCTTTTAAATGCTTTTTATTCCTCCGCTGATTTATGCACAGTCTTTTGGGAGGTGGACTAAAAAAGTCCTACCTTTACTGACCAATGTTTGTCTTTTTTAATCCACTGAACACATGAGCTTGTGAGTACGAGTTGCTGTTAATCTTCACGTGGGCAATATAGCATGCTGGTGACGATTGTGGAAGAATAAATAAAAGCGGCTATTTGTCTCTCTAATGTAAACATCTGGTGGGATCCCATGCTTGCACAATTAATGGGCATTTAATTGGCAATGATCATTTTTTACCATGGCAATGTGAGGTAAAGAGTTGCGCTGGAAAAGCCAGCTGTTTCCGGTGTGCTCTTCTCGCTTGTAGGTGTAGGTAGGGAATGTGTGAGAATTTACTCCAGATCCACTTCAAAAACACACAAGGGACATTACTTCGAGCCAGCACTTACCTAATATACAGTACCTTATTAATGAGCCTGGATATCAGTTAGATATTCTCAACCATGGGTGGCGGTAGCTCAGTGGGTAGGATACTTGCCTCCGGACCCTTAATCCCAAGTTGCTCCAGGGAGACTGCCCCCTGTAGTTAGGGAATGGAAGTCGCTTTGGATAAAAGCGTCTACTAAATGCCATAAATGTAAATGTAAATATAAATGTAAATGTTTCTAAACAACTGCTGGCTTGTCTATGATGAATGGGCCAATAAAAATAGTTAACAAAGAAAGTTCTTGGTTTTCTTGTCTGACTGTGTGTATATATTCACATTGATCAGTCATAACATCAAAATGACCCTCCTAGTATTGAGTAGGCCCACCTTATGCCACCAGCACTCTGAAGGTGTATCTGGCACCAACAGATTTGTGTGAGGTGGGACTGCATGAATCAGACTGTCCAGCACATCCCACTGGTGCTCAGTCAGATTGAATTCTGGGAAGGCTATGACAACATCGTAACTTCAACTCTTTCTCACATCCCTAAATCCATGCATGAACAGTTTTTGTCCACGGCGCATCGTCCTTCTGAAAGAGGCCACAGCCATTAAGGAATGCTGTTGCCATGAAGGGGTGTAGATCTTTAGTAATGTTTAGATAGATGATGTATGTCAAAGTAGCATCCATGAAAATGCCAGATGTCAGTCAGCTTGAGCTAAGATTAGCACGGTATGCTATTACAACAATGTTTCCACGTTGAATGTTTGTCAAATTTGGTTCTACATTATGTTCATTAATCTTTGCATATAGGCATATTCTCCATACCTTTATATACATCGTCTGGGAGAGTGAATGTTTAAAATCCATTTGAGCTCTACAACTTTACCTTAAGAACCAAGGTTTTTTTTTTTACCTTTTACCTTTATTCCTGTACTTCCTTATACCTTGGTGGGCCAAAATGTATCGAACAGTTTCTCTTTTCTGACAGACTGTGGCATGTGGAGAATCTTTGAACTTTTTAAAGGGTCTTCACTTTCAAACATCTCCAATTTGTAACTAAAAAAAAAAGAACCAGTTCAGGTATGACCCCTCTCAAACGCTTTCCTGCTCTCAAAATACTTTTGCTGTAGTGAACAGATACAGACTAACTTTATTATAATCCATGTTTTCCAGTGATGTCACAGGACTCATCAGTGTTAGAAATAGAGCTTTAGATGTTGACCTATTGATCATACATTCTTATACTTTGGTTCAACTGCATTGCACTGCCTTGAAGACTGAGCGCTTTTATAGCATCTGCGCTTGGTTGCAAAAAGATTCTTCCCAAAAGGCTCTTGTCCACAAGCTAAAATGTTTTGATATTTCACTAATAAAGTAGAAGGTCGCATCTTAGCTTGAAGCCACTGGCATGCGAGAGCTAAAATAAAATAGATGTCTTCCAGTGCAAAACATTTCTTCACAGTTCAGTGTGTTGAGCTCCATGGGCTTGAAGCCAGCATGAGACAGAGGAAGAAACAAATCCTGCTTTAGATGAAGGTTCACTAAAAGCCACCCTGACACCGACTCTTCACTGGAGCAATCATTTGCATGAGTTCAGTTGAATGGCGAAACCTTCCCCTCGCTCTGATCCTCCGCTCCTCTCCAAACTCACTTTGAAATGTGGAGATTGTGTGGGCTGCACTAGAACAATGTCAAATAGGCCTTGTGGAGGGGTGGAATGGATTAAAAGGCATTGTTCCATTTGACTCCCTCTTCTTGAATTAAAGGGAGGGTTGAGGAGGTTTGTGACAGTCAGACGCCCGCGTGCGCGTTTATCTTTCCGGCAATAGTGTTTTAATCTGTTGGGCTAGTGCACGCCTGTAAACAAATCTGTCACTCAGTCAGACAATAGAGCTGCCACCTTTTGTGCACAGTGGATTACAGTATTTTCACCAGGAGCAACACAACGATCACCCCCCCGCTACACAAGTCCCCACAAAGGGCTCGATTAAGTATCCGTGTAAAACTAATTTGTGGATATAATATCTTTTTCCTGTCTTTTCTCAGGCTCTGTGTGGCATTAGTCTGTATGAGGCATATTTAGACCGAGATGCATTTCCTGTACTACTTTAGCCATTTAAATTGTTTTGATTGTCCTTAACAGGCTCATATCATGGAGCAATATGGTTTAAATCATCAAAATTTTAACATATACTGTTTACTCACCAGTCCACAGAGTCCATATATGGCCCATTTTGCAGTCATTGTTTTTGTGATGTCATAAAACCCAAAACTTTATACATACACCAAATGTTTTGGCAATTTAGATATTATGTTTTTACTGTTATGAAGTTGTAGCAACCTGGACTGCCTTTTAGGCAAGGCAAAATACAAGCTAATCCCAACAGGGGATATACCAGTCAAATATGAATGGATGTTTTTAGTGAATAAAATCACACAAATAACACAAGTGGACCATGGAGGGGTGAAAAAATGTATATATATAAGCTTTATATAGTCTATGAGCCCATTAACAAGGATTTCAACAAGTATTTCAGAGATAATAGGGGCTTGCTGTAGATGCCCTTATTTAGTTTAGTGTTAAGTTTGGGGATTGTAATTTGATGATTGTACTAGACAAGACTAACAAGCTTTGGGGGAGATGTATATTTAAGCCTCACCCTTTGCCCCCAATCTACTGTATATTTGCAGAAAAAGCAACTGAGGAAATTGGGGGTTTAATTTGTTATTATCAGACTGTTCCGCAGAATTAATGTGTTTATATTGCACTAATACTCTAATGAGTAGTAAAGCATGTTTAAAGAAGCTTAATTAAATAAGGACTTTATCAGTGGTTCCTCATTACAAATATTCTTTACTCCAGGGTTTCATTTGTTGTATTTCTTGGGATTGTTATTATTATTATTGCACATGCTGCCTTTTATTTAAAAAAAAAAAAGATTTTGCTTCAAAAAATCACTGACATTCCTACACGAAATGACCTTCAAGCCTTGGTCTTAACTGCTTTGTTCTACAAAGGGATTCTCCAGTGTTGTCAGACTGTCAAGCTGTCTCAGTCTTTGATGGACATGACAAACAAACAGTCTGTCCGGCTCTTTGCTTTGGACTACATTACCTATAACAACACAAACACGAAGTTGACATTAACTAAAACTGTTTATTTTTACGCGATAAGGCGGGCTAATCAGAGGGCGCACGCCAAGTCTATCAACGAGGAAACAAGGCAGGTTGGAATAAAAGGGTGCGCTGGTTAATTTGCCTGTGCTGAAGGGAGGGGAGGACGTTATTGACCTGTGCTGGCAGCCATGTGTTTCAATTATTAACTGGCAGCCATTTGTCAGGCAGGCCGAGTGATATGGAGGAGGCACAAGGTTCAAGCCTGGGTTAGGGTCGTCCGCCATCCTTTATCATTGGTCTTTGTGAGGCACTTTAATTGAATTACCCAATTTATACTTCAAGCAACAATGCCCTAGCCTCGGACCCATGACGCGATACAATTAAATACAAGTTTGAAAGCTGCCGTTTTGCATATTTCATTTTTCACTGAGGAGGAACAAACGGCATCTGTCATCTTATGGGATTCTGGTTGGTGGGGGAGTAGATTTAGGTGAACTTCCACTGTAGTTCGGCAGTGAAATTAACCGGGATGTAGTACATAAGAACATCATCATTGCAAAATCTTACAAGACAGAAGGAAACAAGCCCTATATATATTGATATCCATTGTTTAAAGCCTAATGGCTGTAGTTCTTCATTGTTCAAATGCTTAATAGCTGTAGAAAGGCTTTCAGACAGTTGGTTCTGGTGGCAACACATGTGAGTTTATTTTGGAAAGGCTGCCAGAACTCTCTTCTCTTTTCTTGGTAAGGAGGTCGTTCAAAGGATGATCTGACCCAAACATGTCATTTCGAAGTTTTATTGCAGCCTTGTCTTCTTGACTCCATGATGGGAAGAACAGAAGAAAAATCTGTTTTTACTCTGATCGTATTTGCTCTCATTTGAACTTTTTTTAAAAGCAGACTCCTACTTTTTCCAGCATCCCACAAAGAGAGCAGTGCCATGTTCCAAAGGAGGCCTGGCCAAAGATGATAAGTCCTGAGGAATCTCACTTCATTATTAGAATATACAAGCCTGGTCAATATTATCTTTCACAGCCTAATCAATATTATAGCATTACTTACATTATCCTGTTTAAGTAAGGAGAATCTGTCCTGACAGAATAAAGGAAATAGGCATGAATACTTCGAGAGGTAGTGGAAAGTTCATTAGAAGTTTCCAAAAACATATATTTGGTGGCCCATTTTCGCTACCTATTGTTTTTTTTAATATCTCCATTGTCTGAAAGTCTCACTATAGGACAGAACAATGTCAGCGTATCTACTGTATAACAGTCAATGGAAAAGTACAATTATGGATTGATTGTTCTTTCTTCCTGGTGCTGAAGGACATATTTCCTAAAACCTGTTGGGCAGTCAAATAACTAGGACCAGCTACATGAAAATCTTTGGACAAAGGTCTAATCTTTGTTAGTGCTGTAATAGCACAGCACAAGACAGATTTGACATAACCATCATTAAATGACATTAATGATCATTATGACATTTTTGACACAGTGATCATTAAATGTTATCTTCCATTCTTTAAAGGATAAAGAAGGGAATTAAGCGTAGGATTTGTTTAGGCTTATGTTTGGGATTATAGTGGCAGGTAAACATTTAGAACAGGCAGGAGGTTAAAGAATTAGTGAACCTTTTTTAAAGAAATAGTAAATCTGGGCTAAGGAACTTTTGCTAGAGAAGCAGCCATTTGATGCTTTCCAAATTGTAGACACAGTCCCAACCTGATACGAGGTTTTACCTCCAGAGTTACGGTTATATCTGGAGCCAGGTTCCTTGGATAAAGGTCCCATCATAGCTGCACTCCTTTCAAGCGTAGACACTACTGTTCAGAGTCACTTAGCATACATTTGTAAAGTAAACGTAAATAATGTGGTAGTGCATGCTATGTAGAAAACTGTTTCAGGTTAATATGAACTCTTACAGTATTAGTATATGTTTGCACATATTATATTGCCTGGCCTGAGATTTGAACTCGTTTTAATTCTTTGTGCTACACAGCTTTTTCAATTATTTTTAGAATCATGTAGGGCTCATTCGAGCCACCTGAATAATTTTCATTTTTATGTATGGCCTCCTGGTGTCCTACTAATTATTTGAAACCTATGAAATTACACATTTGAATCATTATGTCCCTTTTTTAATGGCAAATATAGATTCCCGACTTTGAAGCGCACAGAGGCTTGAAAAGTAGAGGAACTTTAGATCTCTGCAAAATAATCAGTCAATCAATCTGTCACTCTAATCCTCAAGGCCATCAAAGATCACTTTCTTCTTCTGCAGTTTTTGAAAGGCCTAAGTGTTTATTGATGTAATCCTCTAATTCTTCAGGATTTGTTCCTTTGAGGGATTGATCCTCTTTTCTGTAATAATCTTTTCTTTTATGATAAAGTCTTTTAACTTCATTTCTGGATCTTTTCCCCATCTCTCCCTTTAGCCCTAAATCTTGTTTTTGTTGTATTGCATGTGCAGAATGCAGATGAGAAGAGCTTGTCCTTCTTACGACTGCAGATTCTACCAAGAAAAAAAAAGGTGGTTAAAGCAGACTTGTTTTATGGGCCTGGAAATCTTGACAAATTGAAAAGGAGGTTACTTTGTTCAGTAAAATTTATTCCAAGTTCAGTTCCACCATCTAAGTGTTACAAAGCCTGCCATCAGCTTTGTTTTCTTAATTCCTGACTTTATAGCAGATGTCTTTGAGATTTTATATGTAAATAGGAATCCTCTAAAGGCTATTAATTCTAATCAAGTACAATTTATGCTCTTTTGGAGCAGCTGGACCGGGCTGCGGTGTTGTGCCCGTTCACTCACGCGTTTTTACTGCTGCCTCTCCTCCAGGTGTTTCACAACTATTTGTGTCATGTAAAAGCAAAGCTGCTTGACCTTGGAACCCTGCACCTGGACACGAGCGCTGCTTGTTGTTGGCCCCTCCTCTTATTACCACTCGCCGAGAGCTCCCCAAAATTTGCACTCAATCAACGAAACGCCTCCCCAAACTTCGTCACAATAAGATGGACCAGGGAAAGAATGGCGGTTAAAAATGTACTTTACATTAAGCATGTAATGTACAGCAATTATGCTAATTGCAGGCTTGCAGATGGCTGGGTGTTGATTACAGCCTAAACACAGGGAAAAGCTGGGGGGAATCCGAACACTCGTATCATGTGATGCTCATTATCGCGAAAGTCTACACTTGCGTCCCCATCCATCTGTGTTGACTTGCATTGACAGTCATTTGATTACGTGTTGGTTAAAGAGTTGCAGTGTGAAAACAGGAGTAGCAACAACAGCAGCTATTAAAATAACTTTTAATTGGCAACTCCGTTTAAGAGCAAACCAGCATTGATACAGCAGCGTTCGCACCGCTATTACCATCAAGTTTTAATCACTGAAGTTACGGAATAAGAGAAAACCCACCAAAATCAAAACTTTTAATTGGTAGTGGAGTCTATGCAAAAATGTAGGTGTGTCTTAGCTTTGAATTAGCATAGTAATTCACCCATAACCGACACCATTTAACAAATGGGGGAGTAAACATCTGTTCCAGATGTCCCATTATCCTGTCAGGCTGTTTCGCTCAGAGACAAGCTTCAATCCTGGCCTCTGGCAGCCTCCGAATCAGACGCTGGGACAGGCCTGAGAGCATTTGCACCACTCTTTGAAACCCTGCTGGCACCGACATAGTCGACCGAGCTGAAAACGAGCTGTCCTTGCTGCTTTTGAGTGATGTGGGTGTGTGGCGTCCTTTCTCCCGTCCGTCTGATGTTCTTCCTCCGGCAGACTCTTCTGTTCCTGGAGCTTCGTCTGCCGTTACTGCTCTGGCTTTGGTGGTGGGGGGGAGGTGGATGGAGGGGACGTCTGTGGAACTCACTTCAAATGCCAGTCCTCTACGGGCAAGGCGACATTCTGAGCGCGTCGCTGCATTTTAGTGTGTCAGGGAGAGAACCAGCCTGGTGTAAAACATGCCTCGAGACCATGTTCTCCTCCCAGCAGGTCAAAAGGCGCAATGTTTACTTATTTATTTATTTATTACTGGCCCCCTCAACCTCCCCTCCCCAATCAAGTCCGAGCCCGTACTAATTTAAATCAGAGCTGGCCTGCTTCATACTGCGAATGGGTGCTGATCCCTACATTGAAATGTCACAGGAAGGCCTGCAACCTGAACTCGGGGTGGGTGCCCACAAGGGGAAGGCTTTTTTGTTTGATGAATAAATTGAGTAATTATCCCGCTGCCGGGGCCTCGCAGTAAATGTCACCAGCAGATAAACAGCAGAGGCAAGCCAGGCGTGAATTTCCCGATTTGGCTGAGCACATCTTAAGGTATCTGAAGTTTATCTTAATTTAGTTTGGAGTTCAAGGATGCACATAATCAAAGAGCAGTCATTTGGCGGAGGGGCCTCGGGGGTCACACTGCACTCGACTTCCTCAGCTCTCAAAGCGATTGTAATGTACAGTAGGTTAGGCCGCGAGTAAGCATGCACGCGCCCACACTTCATCTGTAGCTATGGATAAGGGATGAAATGTGTGCATGAAAAGGAATTAATACAGTCTATATCTGTGAAGTAGGGAGAGCTGAACCCTGGGTAATAGCGTAATCTGAAATGAAAAGCAAGTAATTTTGACAAGTGCGAGAGCTTGATCCTGTAGCATACAGTTTAAATGCTGGGTGAAGAACATCAAATGGGCTGGTTTTATTTGGGGAAATACATGTACACAGTAGGGGGGAAGAAGATAATTCAGCGGAACTTTGAGGTAATGTTCAGCGTGCACAGGAAATTGTAGTAGATGTTACCTTCTTCACTTTATTCCGGTGTGTATTAGCTCTTTAGCCATCTAACAGCAGTATGCCAGTCACAGAAACTATAATGTTTGATGACATGTCCATAAGGACGCATGTGACATAACCTGCCAGGACATCCAAGATAGTAAGAGAACAGTATTTGTCATGACAGTTTCCAGCACTGACAGAACATTGCAGTTTTAGAGAATGGAAACGGTCATGACAGCATATGGCATCATTAATGACATGTTTGTGACATTGTAAGTAAGAAATGTAGCCAGCTTTACACCTTAAATTTCTCTGGTCTTTAATGTACACTAAATGCACCATAGTATTGGGATGTCTGACCATTGCACCACAGAGACTTTAATGACACAGCATTCAAATACATAGACTTTAATTTGTAGTTGGTCTACTCTTTGCAGCTATAACAACTTTCACTCTTCTTGGAAGGCTTTCTACTAGATTTTAGAGTTTCAGAGGGAAATTGTGTCCATTCATTCTGTAGAGCATTTATGAGATCAGGCACTGATGCTGGATGAGGAAGCCTGGCTCACAATCTCTGTTCCAGTTCATCCTGAAGGTGTTGGATGGGGTTGAGGTCAGGACTAAGTGTGGGTCTGTCAACACCGAACTCATCCAACCATGTCTTTATTGAGCTTACTTTGTGCACTGGGACACAGTCATGCTGGAATAAAATAGTGCCTTCCCCAAACTGTATCCACCAAGTGTGTCTCAATACTTTTGTCCATATAGTGTATCTCCTATTACCAGTTACGGCTGGATTTCATCACGGCTGGAGGAGTATCATCTATTATTCATGTACAAGGGTGAGCTTTTGTAAACTGTTAGGTCACATGGGGTTCTAAAACTACTTGAGAGGCAAAAAGAAGCAACAGCGCTGTTGATCTGTTTTGTGATAATGCAGTTGATTAAAGGGCCCTTATTTTGTTATTTTATCCTTGCAGGTCCACTCATCAAGATTGTGCTACCTGTATCCCTTATATATATATATACTAGTGCTGGGTCGTTAACGGTGTTAACGCGAGACTCTTATCGCGCGATAAAAAAAAAATATCGCCGTTAATCTATTCACATAGTTGGGTTGGGAGCTGGGTCTATACTACGCAAGCTATGATGACTT
>JBBPDB010000040.1:4790410-4802506 GCA_037974465.1 Brachypetersius altus
AGGAGACACATGGGGAACCAGACACGTGACACAGACGTAACCAAGGTAAACAAGGAACCAGGCTTCAGATGACACACACTGGGAGAAACCAAAAGAAACAGAACAGGGGTAAACCGAAAAACAAAGCACTGGCGCTAGCCCGCCACTGGCCAGACCGTGACAGTGGGATCATTTTGGGGGGGGGGCATTTTAATTAATTAGTTAATTTTAGATTAATCCCAAGATTACAATGAGATTAATCTAGATAAAAAAAAATAATCTATGCCCACCTCTAATACATACATACATATTGTACCGTGGATCAAAAATGGATATTTTACACTTTAGTTACATTCCATTTCTATCTGGTATTGGTACATCAGTAAGATTGTGTTTCATGTTGTAGTTAAGTACGACTTCTCATTTAAAAATCAAGGTGTCAAAACTGTTCTTTGGAGCAATAAAGAACCACTTTTATTTCCCTAAGAATCTCCTGTGGGCTTCATTGAAAGTCAAAGAACTAAATCTAAAATAAATAGTGAAAACGAATGAATGTTAGTGAGATATGTGAGTGTGGAGAATAATTTTTCTTATTTTTTTTAATTTGTCATTTTTTATATAAACTAAAGGTTCATTTAATTAATTAATGTTGTGAAATTACTTGCACTGTTGTGTGGATAACTATTCTAGATGCAGACAGTCATGTCCTCCTATTACCTTCAGCGCTGGACACATTAACCCCCTTTAGAATAACAATAACTTAAAGTACCGCTAATTGAGCTTAGCGTTCGTCCCCTCTCTCCGGTGCGAAGTGCCTCCTGATTTTATCTCTCCTTTTAATAATTACATTATCATTTTACGCCTGCCATTCCTTCAGAGTGGGTGACCATTTGTGTGGAAGTGAAAGCTCATTATTAGCTCTGAATTATGTGCCGTTTATTGATCCCCGTGGTGGATTATGGGCCTTGGAGTTGGTCTAGACAGAATAGTTAGCGCGATGACGAAGCGAAGGGAAACGTATCGGGCCCCGGGGAGAGCTCGGCCCTGGCTGGCTGAGCAATTAATGCCTAGTAGGTAATGGAATTTAAGTTTACACTACATCCAGCAATGTGCTGACATTTCAAGTGTCTTGTAAAATAACATTAGGCTAATTAGTTGAGTCGAAGGGGGCAGTCTGTCTCTTTCATCTCTGTTGACCAGCTTTAAGGCTTTGATCTACTGTTTTGGTGTCCAAATCACTTACTCTTTTTCGAAACGTAACGTTCAGGTCAGATTCAATGTTGCGTTTTCACTAACATGCGTGGGAGTGGCTTTAATTAGGCTGATGGTATGGTGCTGGTGTTTACAGGGTATGATGAAGCACAAACTTGTCGTTAACTGTTGAGGAAGGGACTGTGCAGTCATTCATTTCTGCAGAGTGGTGGTGGGCCTGTTTATGGGGGAGATCCATCATTATTTAGATGAGCAAGCTAATTGCACAGCCCACTTGTTAGCCACGGCCAGAGATACGTCCTTGAGGGGACTTATGGGGTGTTGCTGGGGGGATTATGCACGACGTAAAGTGGGCTTAGCGTGCCTGTTTGTATGCGCATGTGTGTTTGCCTATTTTCTTTCCTTGTCCAAGGACTTCTCCGAGGGCAGTGTGCCAGATCCGTGCCCTCTTAAAAGGATGGCTTTAATCAGACTGGACGACACATACGGATTTGTGTCACAACAGACAGGTGCGAGACACCTGCTTTTCCTTGGCCGCTCGCTCACTCACTTTCTGTCTTTCTGTCTCTCTCTCTCGCTATCTGCCTAGCACACTCACTCACTCACTCGCTTATGCACTCACCCACTCACTCACTTTGCCTTTCTGTCTAGATCTCTCACTCACTAACTCACTCTCACTCACATTTCTTCCATACATACACATACTCGTATTCTCACTCTCTCTTTGTTTCACTGTCGCTCTCTCTTCTCTCTAGCTCTGTCTTTCTAGTTCTCTCACCTTGTCTTTCTGTCTATCTCTCTCACTCTCACTTACATGCCTCCCATTCACACACCTACACTCACTCTCTATCTTTCTCTTTCACTTTGTCTCTCTCTCTAGCTCTCTGTATTTCTGGTTCATTCACACACTCATTCCCCCCTCTCTCTCTTTCTCACTCACTCACTCACTCACTGTCTCTCTCTCACACTTTTACTCACTCATGTTGACTTTCTGTCTAACTCTCTCACGCTTACTCATTCACATTTCTCCCATACACACAATTAAACTTTTCCTCACTTTTTTCTTTTTTTTTTCTCTCTCTCTCTCTCTCTCTCTCTCTCTCTCTCTCTCTCTCTCTCTCTCTCTCACTCTCTCTCACTCGCTCTCTGCCTTTCTAGCTCCCCCACTCTCTTCCTCATTCACTCACTCGCTCATTCCCCTTTCTCACTCACTCACACTTTTACTCACTGGCTTAGTCTTTCTGTCTGTCTGTCTCTCACTCACTCACACATTTCTTTCATCACTCCCTCTCTGTCTGTCTGTCTGCCTGTCTGTCTGTCTGTCTCTCTTTCTCTCTCTCTTTCTAGCTGTCTGTCTTTCTAACTCTCTCACTCATTCCCTCACTTTTAGTTTTTGCTCTGATCTCTCTGTACTCAGTCAGTCACTCAAATTTCTGACATAAACACACCTGAACTTACCTTCACTCTCTTTCTCTCTCTTTCGCTTTCTTTCTAGTTCTCTCATTTACTGTCTCACTCACTCACTCACTTTTTTTCTATTTAGCTATCACTCTCACTCACTCATTTACTCATGTTGTCTTTCTGTCTAGCTCATTCTCACACTCTCACTCACTCATATCTCTCACATGTACACACCTGCACTCATCCTCTCTCTCTCTTTCACTTTGTCTCTCTAGCTCTCTCACTTACTCTCTCACACTCTCGCTCATTCTCTCTGTCTTTCTGTCTAGCTCTCTCACCGACGCACACAGTCATTCATTCACTGGCTCACCCATTCATTCTGCCACACACACACACACACACACACACACACACACACACACACACACACTCACAAAGTGGAGGTGGGTAATGTCTTTGAGTGTGTCTCAGGCTGTAAACAGTGGAGGAGGGAGAGAGTGGAGCTGATGAGTTTAGTGTGTACAGCTGTTGTGCAGATTGGCTTTGGAAGGGCTGGTGATGGCTGCGACCTTGCATCGCCGAGCAGCTCCTCTGTCTAATGATCTCTCAGTGCTGTAATGATACAATGCTCTTTCACACTCTCTCTCTGTTTCCCTGTCCACTCGCCTCTGTCCTTCTCCCAGCCCCCGGTCCCTCTCTCTCTCTCTCTCTCTCTCTCTCTCTCTCTCTCTCTCTCTCTCTCTGTCTCTCTCTCTTTCTCTCTCTCTCTCTCTCCCACTCCTCCACTAAGAGCCTAAAAGACTCAGTCAGCAGTTCAGCTCACAGTCTAGCAAATGAGCTGTCCTATTGAAATAGAAAGGAGAGTGCTCCGTGTTGCAGAAATTGCTGCCACGGCAAGCTGCACTGAAGAGGGAGAGGGGCGAAATTACTTGTTCGGACAAAGAAACATGAGAATGTCCTTTTCACTACAAATGTACCAATTTAGATTCATGTTGAGGAGATTACAACCTTTTTTTCCCTTTTTTCCCCTCTATCTGCTCTCATTATGATGTACAAATTACCTTACTCTTGGCCCAAAAAATATCCTCCAATTTAGAAAAAAAAGTACTTTTTTTTGATCGATTTTGTCCTTTCTTTCCTCTGTATAATCCTCTTAGATGTAATGGTTTCATGGCTACCTGGCAAAAATACTCTCATGAGAGTTCTATCTCCACTGCAGCACTGCATATAGCATGTCAGAGCTCTTGCAAGAAAAAAAAATATATTGTATCGGCGAATATTTGTTCATGTGAAGAGATACATTATTTCGAACCATTTCCATTGATTCAAACACTCATACGCAGTAAATGGCATAATAATAATAAAAAAAATAGGGGTTTTTTTATATAACGGATGGCTTTCTTGAACTGCACCATTTCAATCAAAATTACAAACAGTACATTTATAACAGTTCAGCAAAGTAGTGACATCTGGCGATAAAAATCCACTCTGAAAAACAGTTTTGTAGCTTGGGAATCTACTCAAAAAAGGTTCTTCACACTTGTTGAACTATTAAAAGGGAACCAAAAGTGGCTCTTTTATGGCATTGTGCCAAAGACCCCTTTTGACATTTATTTTCATTAAAATGCGTATACTCTGCATTATTAAAAATATCAATTAATAGCTTTGAACTGTCTCATGTAGAACTAGTGTAGCTTAGAACTTTCTTTCTTTTTTTTTAAGTTCACAAAAAGTAAAAAGCGTCTCTCCCTTGCTTAGGCCGAAGTAATTAAAATTCCATTGGGAAAGCTAATTGGAATGTTAAGATGCGAGGTTATCATCAGACCCTACAAGCCTGGCGAATTCAACACCTAAATTGACCCTTTGCCATTGTGAATTGCCCATGGGCTGTGCGGCCGGCCCTCTTGTTGTGTGGTCCCGCTTAGGGTCCTCATTACAGGGGGTTTGTCAGGGGAGAGGCGCTGTACTGGATGAGAGAGTTTGAATAAGGCTTGTTTGAATTCATAATTGTGCCTGGCTGAAGGGGGAGATTTGTAAAGCAAGGCAAGGTTCATTGTTTGGTTTGTGCGAGTCCAGCAGAGGGTGTGAGGCGGCTCAAAGCTAATGTAATCTAAGCTATTAGAGAGGGTTAATTAGGAGGGATAAGAGAGGGAATGGGAGAGAGAGGGAGAGAAAAGCCTTTCGGGAGTCATTAGAAGGCTTTCAATGTTGGTGTTGCTGCCGTCGTTATGGTTCTCTTACTAGAGGAGGGGGAAAAAAACAGAAAAAAACAGAGAAGAACACATAGAAGCCATGGATTATTATGATGTTTTTTTCTTTTTATAGAAGGTCTGTGGAATTCCTTGAAGGCTGCTCCTTAAGAGCTGTGGACCAGTAAACGGGTGGCATCTCGGATTGGAGTATTACACTACACTGCCTGGAAATTAGGAGACATTCTTATTTGTAGCTATTTGAAGTGGAAATTTTCCTCAAAGGTCTTGGTGAAATTGTCTTGGGGCAGCGCTGATGAGAGAGATCTTGACTCTGAGCTTCTGAATACTGATGATGCAACCTTTAGATAACTCCCTCTGTTGATCCTACATCTACTACTGTTTGTTACGTCTAGGACTTTCCAGGAGAGCAAAATATCCTTACATTTTAACACCCGATCTGATATTCAGCGATCTTTCATAAAATTTGTGTAATTTTTTACTTTTTGTAATTTAATTAATCTCATAATCTATCTAATCAGCTCTTTCTGCTAATGGCCTAACATGCTCCCTTCCCACAAATGCACAATCACACAGTGTATTCATACATTGATTTAATTTTTTTTTCTTTTTCTGTTCATTTTTTGTTTGAAACAGTTTGAACATGTTTAAAAAAGAGATACTTGGATGGATTATATAAAGAAACAAAAACTCATTCGGATAGATCTGTCTTAAATTCTTTAAGACTTGGGAATGTATGAAACGAAAAGAACTTACAAAGTTGATCGACATAAATAAAGGGTTCCGTTTCCATATAGTGAAGGCTTTCATGCAGCCCTGGTACTTCAGCCAGTCAGAGTGCGTTCTATATGTACAATCTGTAGCAACTGGGTTAAAGATTTTAAAGACATTTCTGTGTTGTGAGTGAGAATTGGTCAAAGTCTTCATGTTGACTGTTGACCTGAAGGTCAAAAAGTAGAGTCAGTGAAGTCTAGGCACTTTCTGAAGCGACTGATATCATGAGATTTTTCTATTTAACCCGAGTAGTAATTTTCACCTCATTCTGAACTTTGATGACCTATTCAGGAAATGACCTACTTGCTTTGATTGTGGGCCCTTTGTCTAAGCGCTTCAAGCACTTCAGGAGATCCGTTACACCTGCTGACTTCAGCTGGTCGTGATGAGCTTATTGGTAATCAGAAACATCATGCGGATCACAACGAGCAATCAGGAGAATGTTGTGGTGTTTTGATTAGCTAATGAGGCAACTGCAGATGTTGCTGTGGTTGGGGTTCGTGGAACGAAAGACATGGCAAGTGTGCCAGTGTAGATCCAGCAGTTACACATTCAACATATTCTGCCTGTTCCATTCATTTGATAGTTGTTTGTTTGTTTGTTTGTTTATCTGTCAAGTGTTAGTGTTCACTTTAGCATCATAACCTTTTCATTTTCAGCTGTGAGTGCCTACGCTGAACAAATATATAAGCAAACGCACAATAATATATATAATAATATATACATTTTTAATAGGTTCCCACATAAACAAAAGAGGCACAAAAGAGTTCTTTAGAAAATTCTTCAAAGAACTAGTTTTGTAAATGAGAGTAGAAAGTATAAAGAACCTGTTTAAAATTTAAAGAAAGGTCCTACACTAGACGTTTTCCTTGAATGCTCTCTCTCTAGATCATTTAGGAACCCTTATTGTTTGCAATATAGGCTCAGAGCAAATCTGCAGCCCATCAGGAAACCTTGTTTTGAGTTTTACTTCACATTAACTAATCTCCTCCACCTACTGTGGTCAAATTTACTTTCATTTCTTGCTTGTGTTTAGTTTTTTTTCCCTCCTGACCTTGGTGGTCATGTTGAGGGGAGGGAGTCCTGCCAGCCCACAAGACTTATTCCCTCAATTTAACAGCGGTCTGAGGTGTTTCTCCTGCATCATCGGATCAATGAAAAGTAAATAGCCTACACTTCTTGTTTCACAGTGCAGTATTGATCTTTCTTCAGCTTTTGCTTCCCCTGTTTCCCCCGCCATCTCGTGTCTTTCAACCCCAGGGATGGTGCTGATTGCCATAGATTGGACAAGCTAACAAGCGCATGATGAGGAACCGGCTGGTCCTTCTTGCTTTCTTTCATTTTATAGAAGTCCCTGGGACAGACACACGTTCTTGTAGATGGACGCCAAACCGTGGATGTACACAGCTCCCATATCTACACTTTACTTTGAGGCTACCCCCCCGCCTTCTTCGTTTGTTCTCCGACTTCACTAGATCTTTCATCCGCCCCTGCAAGGACGTATTTTGTGGAATTTTTTGTGACGCAGATCCAGTGGAATACTAAGAAATCTATATATTGATGGATGCCGGTGGTCTAAATCCAAAACTTTGTTCCTTTCTTTCTGGAGTTACATTTGTTCCAGTCTTCCGTCTCAGAGAGAACATGTCAGGTGGCCTGCGGAGATCGGCACACAGTGTCTGTGTTGGAGGATGGGAGGGCTACTGTGAGTGGGTGAGTCTAATATTGCATTCAAACACAGTCTTAGTCCACTCTCCCATTAGCTGAGACCTCATGGCGGAGGGAGGGGGGTTGTATGCATAAACAGACTGACGCACACCTTCTTTCATGCCAGGAAAACTCTCATTAAGGTTTTTACCCAGAGGTCAGTGAAATCAAAAGGAAATTGATGGTGTGGCTCATTGGCAGTCAGTGGGTGGATAGATGTTTCTGATGATCTGATTGAATTTTGTTTCTAAGCTCAATACTATCTAGACCTCAAGAAAATTAAAGGTGCCACAAGTGTTCTTTGGTGCCATAGATAATTCCATAGAAGACCCACATTTGGATCCCTATTGGAAGAACCTTCACGTTTCTCTACCTTTTTTTTCAGGACCTTACATCTCAACCTAGAAACTTTTCAGAACTATTGCTTCTAATGAATGTATGAGACTCATATGCTACATACGAACGATATGCATATCATAGACCTGCATATTACACTACATTTTCATCAAGCTCTGTTCGTTGCACTCTTTAAGTTACCTGTAACAAATTTCCTTTTTTTTCCTTTTCTTTTCCATTAAAGTCCTGTACAATATTCTTTCTCACTCACCTGCATGAGTAATAATCTTTGTCCCCTTTGCATGCCATACATTAGGTTTATTTGAGCTGGATGACAGTTATAACTAGGCCTATTAGGTAACCCTCAGGGTCCCCTTAGCCTTGATTTGAGCACCATTAATTTTCTATTATGGAGTGCTAAGGATGTTCCATGCTGTTCTAGCTCACCTGTGATATAGAGTCGCAGACCAATTGTGGACTTGGCCGGGGTGTGTTGTGGGGTTTGGAGCGCCCCTCTGGGAGCTCATTTATTATTTGCAGATATTGATTTGACAAAGAGGGCAAGGCGAGCTGCAGTGCTGTTGACTTAGACCTGAGCCCCAGGATATTTCACTCTCTCTCCAGCTGGCCAGTACTTACATTAGGCTGTTTTGATTCATGAAGCTTAAGAGAATTTGCCAAGATTTTTTTCATCTACAAATCAGTTCTCCCAACCAAGTGAAAAATGTGCTTGCTTGATAACAGGTTGTGTAATTTCAAGCGCAACTCGCCGTTTCATGAATTCAACTCAACAGAAGACTTCCAGTCTGAGGAACGGTTGGGTTACTGAAGTTCAGATATAAAGTGGACTGGTAATTAGCACTGTGGTGACACAGTTAAATGGGCTTTGACCACAAAAACGGCTTCTCTTTCATAAATGTTCCCAATGGGTCTAGAGAAGAACACAAGGCATTGAACTGTTGCAGTATATGCATCTAAATAGATCCTTCAAATACGTGTCCCATGTACACATTTTGGAACGTTATCATAGAAGAATTGCTCTTGGTTCTTGGAAGAACCTGTCAGTGGTTGTTTTATAGCCTCACTTTAAAAAAACCCTCTTTTTGTAGTGTAGTCAGGGTAACTTTGACTGACAGTACATCAATCTTGGAGACAAAAAAGTCATTTTGTCACAATTTGGTATTCCCACAAACAAACAAACACACACACACATACACACACGCACACCCTGATGTCTCTATGGGACAGAAAGTCGGTGTTAACAGAGAAAGAAAACAAATAAAAAGGAAGGACGTGACATGTATCATGTCCTCCGTGTTGTGAGTAAAGTAAAGGGCAGGTTAAGGTCAGGACAGTCCAAGTGAAGGTAATCTCTACAGTTGATCATGTTTATTGCTCTCTGCCGTTGATACAGGCACAAGCCTACATACAGTTCTTTCCTTCCTCCCTGGCAGACACATTATTAGATGAATTACTGTTATAAGGTGAACATGATGAAGACATTAACCCTGACTGATCATTAGTTGATGAATACAAGTAACAGATAGAGTGTCTGTCCATAGGTGTGGGAGAAGGCAAATGCCATTCCATTTCATAAAGACATCAAAGATGTTATTAGTTCGACATCCCCCTTGTTACTTACTGTCAAAAAGCCCACAGTTTCTTATAGACTGGAATAACAATAGAGAGTCAGATCATAGTATCATTTATTTACATATTAAGGCTTTCCTTTATGGGGAATTCTCCAATAATAGAAAAGATGGGGTTCCACAAGGAACCTCTCTGGGCTCATTACTTGTTTTACATTTACAAATAATTTACCTATGATAAAAGACTATAATGTGTCATTTATATAATGTCTAAAGGCTTTATAGATTCGTATATATGTTACTTAGATGTAGTACAAGTGGAGACATTCTTAAAAATAATAGAGGCAACAGTTTTCCTTGACCTTTCAGTTGGTGTTTGTTTGTTTAAAAGAGATTAGTGTGAGTCCTCTCTGTAAAGGTTAAAGAGCTTTATAGCATAGTAAATGTTCTATATCCATTACATCCCCCCCCAGAACTCCACATTCAAGCTGAGACCCAATAACCTTTATTTACAAGAATGTAGAAACTGAAGACAAACCCTTTAGAAGTTACTTTTATTATCTTTAATCTTTTTTTCACAATCACTAGAAGCATAAACCATGTAAGCCACGGTGAAAGCTGGGAAGCTGGACAGAATCTCCACAAGGCGCAGTAGTGATAGAGTTTGGAGTATGGGGGCGGTGTGCAGACAGTGTGTGCTCCCCGACCTCACAGATCCCCACCCTGGAGCCCTGGGACCAATAAGCACCTTCCCACAGGCCTGCTCCAAGCCCTGGCTCAGCCACAGCCGCTGTTACTGCAACCCAACCCTAATTGGCATTTAATGGGATGTCTGGGCCCAGGGTGGGCCAACAGTGAGGGGGGGCTAGTGCACAAACGGGCCCCCACATTAAAACATTCATGAGGGAGACGCTCTGAGATGGCACTGTGGAATTGAGACAAGCATTAATAGGTGAAAGAGGTTTACAGAGTGTTTCAGGCCTTAATCTTTGTTTGATGCTGTGTCCTGGTGGTGGAGTTACAAAGATGAGACATCATTTGTTAACCAAAAGACATATGGAGTATGGAAAGTCCTCGGATCAATGAATTTAGGTTTTATTGTATGTTCTAACCTACACATGCGCCCCTCGCAAATGCATTCCGTTACAGTAGCTGTGAGGTGGGGGTGTTTTGAGGTAGCTGATATACCAAGAGAAGGAGCTAGCACATATATATTTTTATATATATATTTATCATTTATTTTATGTCTGTTGTTTCCCTTATACTGTTTGTGGATAATTGATTTTGTTTGTTTGTTTCTAAAACCATTGTCAAATGCATAAAGCCATGCTGTTTCTATCTGAGTCAGTATATGAATACAGAGTTTGATGGTGGAAATAGAACACCAAGTAAAAATCTTGCCTATGTTGGAAAAAATAGCTAAAAATCAACCAGGTTAGGAAAAGGTTTAAATGCGTATAAATCATTTGTTTAGTCAGACACGCAAGCCACACCAACAATTTCTACATATCAAAACTAATGTAAACACTAATCCACAATCTACTCTCTATTTGATTTTAGTAACGATCATAAGTGCAAGCTGTAGCATCCTGCAGCATTCCATTGGTTTCCTTTGGCATCTCCACTGTTTGGAAAGTTAAATAAACTACTGAATTTAAGTTAGAGCTTAGATTTGTTACACTACTGAGCTTGACTATGTTGTAGCTAAAATGCCACCATTAATGTGAGCTTGATTATATTACAAAATGTTCTGCACTGTGTTCTGATGTATGCATGTTCACAAACACAGAAATAAATATGATTGGAGCGCAAAAAATACCAAATGTATACATTTTAGTGGTGCTATACAGTTTCTCAATTTGTTAAATGGATATTTTTACACTCTGTAAAGTGTGTCCAAGCTAGTAACTGTAGCAAAATAATGAATGCGCAGTGCATGGATAGGTCAGAGTTTTGTGTCATCCAGCAAGCATATTTTGGTTATATTTAATGTTGGCTTAATCATATTAATCCTTCACAAATATGGTTGTAATAATCAGTATGCCACAATATAAGTGCAATATTCCATTTCATCCATATTGCGCAGACCCACTGGTTAGTATCCTGTGTTGTATATTATGGTACATTATGGATATTATTAAGAAACCTTTGAGAATTGTATGATTTGCAGATGGTTCTCCACTGGTGGGTCGGTGCATGTTTATCCTCATATTATTACTGTATAATCAAACATGCGCGCCTACAGCTTCATATTCTCCCATTTCCACATCATGAAAGGCAACAAGTGGAAACAATTTGACCATTCATCGTGCATGGAAAGTATCTCTAGCTAATTCAGTACACATGTCACAGTTTTATGTTCTTTGTCATGCACAGTATCTCCAGAAAATGAAAGGGTGAAGGTCAGACAGAAAGAGACAGCTCGTAAGAAGGCGAGAGAGAGAGAGAGAGAGAGAGAGAGAGAGAGAGGGTTGAGGAGGAGGAGGAGGAAACACTGTGGGTTGGATTTTCCACTGTGGGCTGACTGCTCCAATACAGTAGAAAATTTGGGCTGTGTGCCCGAATATCGCTCACCGAGGGGAACGGAGGAAGCCTCATGGTCGCTTTTGTCTTCTTTTTGTGCCACCTCCAAAACTCAATTGTGCGGCCAGTGCCAGACACCGCATCCTGTGGAGATTTTCACAAATGCCTGCACTCAATTAGAAGAAAAATAAATAAAACAGGGAGAAAAGGCAAGACTTGGAGACACAGTGGTGTTCCAAATATGATATTTGCCTGCAAAAAGTACCGCATTGAATTTACTTCATGTTCCACATGTACGTATGGATTGGATATATCCCATTAACATGGTTTTGGCGTTAGCAATTATTAGCATTAGTGATTATACT
>JBBPDB010000040.1:4812731-4842015 GCA_037974465.1 Brachypetersius altus
CGGTACCTTGCTCAGGGTACCTCAGAGGTGCCTAGCGGTCTTGGGAATCGAACCTGGACTTTCTGGTCGCAGGGCGAGTGCCCTAACCACTATGCTACCAGTATAAGACTCATGCCATTTTGTCTGTATTTGAAAAGTTGTCTGACCGCACAGTGCTGCTATTTATTTTTCTGCTTGACGCCTATAGCTTATGCCCTGTAACGGTTACAGTAGATCTGTCCGTCTTTAAAATATTCAAGAACAGCATTTCAATTTCACGTGAAACTGTAAGATCCAGCATTCTTTTATGTTACTTGTGGCAATAGAAATGTCACCCACCAAACATGACACCTGGGGGTATTTAAGGATAAAACTAGACACCCTCCTCCCCTCTTCAAGATGAGTTGATTTGAGAGTGAAATTTTTGGACCTAACTTTTTATGTTAAGTCAGAAATGTAAAGTTAACGTTTTGTTCAGGTTTGGGCAAAGCTTTCCTGACTAGCTAACTGCTGTCATAAAATATCGTTCCTGCACATGTTGGAAATGTTGGATTTGGAAAATGTTGTTGTCCTTCAGGAAAGATGGTTATCTGTCATGGGCACCAAGCAAACTGTGCTATAATTATTTTAACAAATGCTAATAGATGTATTAGTCATGCTTAGCCCACACCGTCCAGATCAGACAGAGGGGTGAAGGTTTAATTGATTTAACCTCCTTTTTTCTTCAAAATTTACTTTAGTTAATGATGTTGTGCAGTTAAGGCAAGCCCCCAGTCCCTTTAACAAACTGCCCGCAAAATACAGATTAAAATATGAATGTAAAATGTATCGTTTTATATATAGTACTTGTGTGAGTGTGTGTGTGTGTGTGTGTACACTGGAAAAATGTCCTTGGCTGAAGACACCATTGCTCTGTAGTGATATGGAGTATAGACTAGTTACTCCCAGTGCTGCCATATTCAGCCATTTGTTCTCACCTCTGGGTCACTTGTTCTATTCAGTCCCTGCCAGCTAAAGATTAGCATTCATTTCTGTTTGGCGTGAGACAATGCGTGTGTATTTTTGTGCCCTCAATTTTTTCCTCCCTGTTGTTTAGTGTGACCTCTATTTGTCATGTAATGCAAGCGTGCCTCTGGGTTTGCAGGCTCTTTTAAAGCCAAACCTGCCACCATCGACTCATGGTGTCATGCACTGTGCAGCGTGTGACATGTTTTTCTATCACGTCCACTCATGCTCTGATGTCACACCGCTGCTGCGTTCATTCCAGCTCCTGAGCAGGATCTATGGCATGTCACAGTGTTTCCACCATGCTAATGTCTCCAGCGCCAGAGCTGCTGTTAAAGCTGTTGCCCAGATAGAACTTGAGCAATGGGATTTCAGCCTGAACTGTCAAATCACATTCTGCACACACTTCAGGTTTGTGTTGTCTCCCTAGGCCGCTTTCCTCACTACTCTAATTCAATGCATTGCTCTCCGAGCGTGATTTTTGTCAACTTCCCCAGCTGTGAAAAGCAATGTTGGCCGAGGCCACAGGTCAGTCACGACTGATATGATCCGTTCTGCCAGTCCTGGGTGAGCAGCACTCGTTATTGTGCCATATTTTTCCTTAACAAGCAGTCGCCTACCAGCATGTATGCTGTTACCTACTTTCCACACAAACAGTTGTTTACCCAAATTTTCTCTTTCCTCATTTTTCACAGAAGAAAATGTTCGTTCCTGCTTTGAACAATGATTTCATGTGTGATTTCTTCTCTTCAGTGGATTATGTGAGCAAGATAAGAAAAACCTCATACATCATACTTAAGGATGGATAATATAGTAAAAATGTAACATTGCGATACATGAAGACAGCTTTATGATGGACTATATGTTTCGTGATGGCTTGCTTTATATTCAGCATCTGCAGAAATAAACGATGTAAGAAACTAACAGCTGGAAACTCCAGAGAGAGAGCCTGACCATGGTAGTTGCAGTCAATCAAACAATGGCATGATTCATTCACAACTGACCTCAAGGCAGAGGTTTGCCCAAAAACATTCTGTTCATTCCTTTTTATGTCTTATTACAGAAAATAAAAAGATTTACCTTGAATTTTGTTTCACTGTGTTGCTGAGATAGACGCATTAGATCATACTAGTTCTATTCTAGACTATTCTAAAACACCAAGGATTTGCATATTTTATAAACTCCCATGGCAGTAAGTTAATTTAATTTGTTTACTCACATTTGACTTATTCATGTCGTCATCATCACAACATAAAAATATTGTTTTGCCAAGAGAGTTGGACCATTTTCTCAAGATCTTGAGAAAACAGAGCTTGGTTTTCTTCATATAATGACATAATTCATTTGAGATGCTTCTAAAATCTATTTACTTTTGATTGCACTTTAGAAAATGGGGCTGGTAGTTTTTGAAAAACTCTTATGTAAACCATAATTTCAAAAGTGTTGTGTGTTGTTCATTTATACAGTCGTTCAGCTTTCATGCATGATGTCAAACAGCCTTGACTGTGATCGTTACAGCCCATCTACACACTTTACACGCTGCATATCGTCCCCATGGCTTTGGTTCAGTATGATCAAAGTGAAGGAACACTCCATTCGGGGGGAAAACTCTCTTGCCTCGCATCTTTTCCAGTCTTTTGTTTATGCTATATGTCAGTGGACTTTAGCATGAGGGGCTGTACTGGTGGAGCCGGCGGTGCAGTAAGGATCTGAGCCTTGCGTTTGTTGTTGTGCCATTTCACAGCATGTCACTTTTCTGTGAATCAAACTTTTGTTTTAAGAGTGTGAAAAAGCCTGGGATTTGCATTCACAGCTGTAGACCACAGCAAAGGGGGAAAAAACAGGAGCCTCACGAGGGAGAACCGTGGTCTGAGCATCCATGGCAAAGTGGAATAGGCCCACATCTAAGGAAAATGCATTTGATTTGGTCAGATATTAAATGATTCAGGAACATTCAGAAATCTTGGCACAATTTATCACAATAACAAATCATCAAATCATTGAATCAGCTAGGTTTTTAACCTCAGTGTCTGATTTGGCACTGTGTTGTCAGAAGCTCTTCCTTTAGTGTGTAGAGAGAGAGAGAAAGAGAGAGAGAAAGGGAAGGATTAGAAGTGAGGGATTGCTTTGCCAGCAGGGCGGTGTGAGGTGAAAATAAGGGAAGGAGAATTTCATTTGCATACCCAGCATGCCATCCGGACCTTTCTGGAGAGCTTGTGCCTCCTCCACCACTGAGCTTGGCAAGTGCCTGCTCATTCTACCGGGCTAGGTTTATGAGCCGGGTGGGGGGGCCGGCAGCACGGGTAAAGCTTTAAAGCTTCGTAAAGGGAGTCTACAGGGTGAGAGGGTGCTGTCGGACCCCATTTACATGTTTGCGGCGTGTAAAAAATGAGATTGAAATCCTTGACACGGCACGCACCCCGAGGAATTAGCCCAATTCGCAAGCTAGGCAAAGATGGCCTTGTTGCGGCGCGAGGGCTTGTAAGGTAATTTTCGGAGAGCAAACAAGCGATCTCATTATCCACCTGCACCTGAGATGTCCAGGAACACATGCCCTCCCCCTCACCACACACACACACACACACACTCACCCCCTCCTTCTAATCCCTCATTCACTCACCCCTCCATCCATCCTCCCTTTTCTCATCGGCCCATCGTCCGGGCCGGAGCTTTATTAGAGCACAACATCTTTTCCAGTGACTGCACTTGCTCTTGTTGTGCGCACCGGTTCAGGGTCAAGTCAAGGGCGGCGCAGCCTAGATTGAAATCATTTGTCACTCGGGGCCTCGCGGCAGAGTGGATTCGGGCGCGGTGGACAGGGCGAGTTTCCTCCCTCTCCCCGCCAGCACCTTTGACACCTCGAGCGTCCGGAGTACGCAGATGGGCCCCGGAACACATTACGCCAACGAGACCCCCTTTATTTCACATTAGCCTGGCCTCTGAAACAGCGCGCCGTCAGCCGCGGAAGAGGAAAAGCCACTCCGGTGCAGTCAGCATATATTCTAAAGTGTTTGGGAGCTGTTTCCGGCCTCGCTTTGACAGAGCTAAAATTGCCCCTCGAGTGACCACGATAATCACTGCGCCTTTCACAGCTGAAAGCGACAAAAAAGCGAACAAGGAGGGGCGGGGGGGAAGAATGAGAAACAGTTCTGTTGGAGGGGCCGCTTGTTTCTTAACTGGTGTAACGATGTAAAGTGTTGCAATTTAGTTGAGAGCACACAGGGTTTTTTTATTTCTTCTGCCATCTCTCTCTCTCTCTCTCTACTCTCTCTCTCTCCCTCTCTCTCTTTTTTCATGGTCAGCAGGAGCTTGCATGAACAATGGCTGTTGCTGAGGTAGCATGTGGAAAATGACTTTAATACACCATATAGAATGGCTTATTGCTTTGGTCAATAGGCTGCGGTGAGGACGGTGCATTTGGCCGCTTGGGAAGGTTACTGCTCTCTGAACTGGATGACTGATACAGCCGGGCCTTGTTATGGGCTTCCTAATGGAACAACCCCAGCATTAAATGCAAGATTAGTCCACAGACATACTAGATATAGATGGGTACACATATTGTACATACAGGTTGTATGCGTGTAAATGGCTGGCAGGTACAGTGATATGGTCTTGGATTTATTATTAAAGACAGTAATTGTATAATGCGGTGATACATTGTGTGAATTAGTGTGTTTTGCACAGAAAATAAGAGCAAGTCTGGAAAACAGGAGCATTTCATCTGGAAAGGCTGAAAGGCTCTTATATAATAAACAAGACGTGTGGAAGAATCAGTGAGGGCGTTTACGTGCATTCACGCCAATTATATGACTATAATTTGTTTTCAGGTCACATAAACAGCATACTATAATATCATATGTCATTCAAGAAATCCTGTAAAGGCACGTAGAGTTTTAGCCAATAACTGGGGTCTAGTCCAGCAAAAAGCTGCATTTGAAGAATTAAAAACTATTTTTTATTCATTCCGTCAAAAATATATTTCAAATATTATTGTTTCTATTATGTTAGATTTGACAGCTCTCTTCATTTAATTCTCCTTCAGTGGGTTTACTGGAGGCTTAAAAGGAACTTTGCATATGTCATGAATCAGAAACAACAGGAAAAAAAATCTGTTATTGACTGAGGACTTACATTTTCCATGATCGGATTGCTTAAGCGTCTATAAACACTATTTTCGATTAGTAGATTATTTTGTACATGTGTCCAGGTAAACAGCTGAGATTGAGAGATCAGTAAGGACAGAGCTTTCTGTTCTCAGTGTGTTCTAATTGGCCCATAGGAAAGCTCTCCATATGTGTGCACTCTGATGTAGCTCAGACTGCTTTAACGCATACTGTGAAGACCACAGCCAGATAGGTCAACTAGCTCACCAGCACACTTTCACACATACTCGCGCACACTGGCTGCACATAGCTTGTAATGTAATTGTTTGTTTTTTTTTTGTTTTTTTTTTGTGGGGCAGATTTATACATAGGCATGTTATATCTTTTGCATATACTTTTCTGTATCATGAAAATAATTATTATACTTGATAATTAAAAACTAAAACTAATTAAAACTAAACTGAAAAACTATTTATGTTGCCACTTTGGAATCAAGTAAACTCAGAGTGTGACCTTTTCTTTCAGTGCATTTTTCTTAAAGGTCCCATGTTAACAGACACTACTAGAACAGAAAACAATAAAATATATAAAACAAGATGTTTTTAAAATAAAAGTTCATTGTACTTTGTAACAAACTATTAAAACAGTCATAATGTGCCTTAATTCATAATCATATTTTTTAATGATGTCACAAACAGTGCATTTACATAAACCCGCCTATTTGGCCTACATAAGCTCAGCCCCACAGATTCTGGCTGTAGTTATAAGAAGTGATTCGTTCTTTTAAATGAGGCCATACTGCAGTATTTGGGCAGAGGTCATTTGCATATATTTCAGGCTTATACGCATGTAACAAAAACCCATAAGTAATATAATAATAACTAAGTATAACAATACCTGTACAGCAAAGACAGTATCACACATAAATGAGCTTACCAGGCCTAAACAGTCTGTTTAATTATAAATGATAAAGAAAATTGTAAAACAAATACAAATGGTAGCAACAAATGTGGTATACAGGCCCTCCAAAGCACATACCTCAGTGGCCGTAACACAAAGGATATTCCACAGTGTTCGTTTCTTTCACACCTTCACAGCCATCAAACGCAAATGAGAAAACCGGTCAGCTCCCTGCTCTCCACTGTGCCGTCCAATTCACACGTTTGGAATATAATTGCCCTGGACAACACTCTTCCTGGCCAGGTCAGTGCGCTGTCCTTGTTATTAACTCTGGCCTTATCAGCCGACCTGGCCTGCCCAGGTCAGCTGAACCTGGCTGCAGCGTGACCTGCGGGGTCACGTTCAACAGTTGAAGAGGTCACAGGGTTCACCATACCGACTGCACTCAGCTCAGCTTCTCTAATAAGGAGGTGGGGGGTGCAGGGGCTGACCTAGACTATTTCATTAGCCAGAGTTTATTTCTGTATTAGGTGACCAGGGAGCATAGGTTCTGTGGTCTGAAAGGATTAAGCCTGTGAATGTGAGATCTGAGAAATGGTGCATGCTACTGTTAACATGTTATATTTCAAGCTCTGCTTGATTTTTTATTATACATACATATAATGAAAACCTGCTGCACCGACCGGCTAACCAGAATCTTCATCTCCATCATCAACTTGTCTATAGTTCTGTAGTCCCTACATGCTTTTAAAGATCCACTATTGTTCTGGTACCAAAGAACAATAAGACTTTGTTCCTGAATGGTTCCTGGGCTGTTGCATTACCGTCGGTAGTCATTTGAGAGAATCATTAAAGACAGTATCTCTCTCCAGCTCCACAGACCCACCCCAGTTTGTCTTCCTCTCCTGCAGAACAACAGAGAATACCGTCTCCCACGTCCCACATCCTCAGCCTCAGGGAAGCTGGTGGCCTGGTGGTTCGAGATCTGCCTGAACAGAAGGTAATGGGTTTGAATCCCAGCACTGCCAGTGGCACTACTGAGGTACCCTTGAGTAAAGTATTGTTCCCCCAAACTGCTCCTGGGCATCGCTTCTCTGGCTGCCCACGGCTTCACTTGGCGAATGGATTAAACGCAGAGAACAATTTCACCCTGTGCTGTGCTGTGTTCACGCATGACAAAATTCCCCTTTACACTTACTTTACACACATTTTACATGGATAGGAATCATGGGAACTGTGTGAGTTTGCTGTTCATTGACTACAGTTCAGCTTTCAACTCAATATTCCCCCATAGACTGTTCTCCAAGCTAAGGAAACAACAACCACAAGTGGTGAGAGTTGCTGATTATGTCTCCAGCACCATCGCATTTAATGCAGGAGCTCAACGAAGCTGTGTATCCACTATGAGTGCTTGACCACAAACAGCTCTAAATCCATCATCAGATTTGCTGATTCTGTGGTAAGCAGCATACATGGAGGAGGTGAAGAATCTGATATTGTGGTGAAAGGAGAATTGCTTCCAACTGAATATTGGCAGAACCAAGGAGCTGGTGTTGGACTTCAGTAGGAGACAGTCCTACACCCCCCTCAAGACCGACAGGGCTGCAGCAGAGAGGGTGAGCAGCTTCAAATATCTGGATGTTCACATCACTGAGATCTGACATGGTCCGAACATATTCAAGCCCAGTCCAAAACCATCTGAGACAGCTGAGGAAGTTTTGGGTCTCCTGAGTGATCTTGGTTCTCTTGTGCTGTGGAAAGTGTCTTGACTCAGAACATCATCCTCTTGTTTGGGGGCAGCTCTGTACAGGACATTAAGAGACTACAGAGGGTGATCTGAGTGACACCTAATCAGCTGCGGTACATTTATACAAGATGTAGGACCAGAGAAACTAGGATCATCAAATACTCATTCTGCCGCAGTATCTGTCCGTTTGATCTGCTGAAATCAAGCAAAGGCTGCAGGGGTATTATGGCCAAAACAGAGAGGCTAAGAAGAACTTCTAATCAGGACACGGCACACAACTTTAACTGTTCATTATAACACAAACTGAACTCTGAACCTACTGTGTCACATCTGTCATTTAAGTCTATTTACATCAGCCAGCAAACAAGCGTACTGCACAGTACTATAGTACATCAGTATTCTATTCTATTACATTTGTCCACTGGTCTTGAATCTTGGCTCTGATCGGTCTGTGGCTGTGTGCAGCCCCGTACGCAGCAGGCTGTGATCCACTGTGTACTCTGTCAATCATAGCCTGCATGAACTTTTTCAGCAATTTGTGTAACAGTAGCTCTTCTGTGCCCACCTGCATTAGTGACCCTTGGGAGTCCTCAGCCCCATCTCTGGCTCACAGGTTTCCATTCCTTTGAACACTTTTTTTTGCAGGTACTAGCCACTGCATACCAACAACATCCCCTTAGGGCTTCTGTTTTGGAGATACTTTGACCACCCCATCACAGTTAAGGCCTTGTTAAAGTTGTTCAGATCCTCAGTATCGCTAGAAATAGTCTAAAATACTTCGAATTACTAACAGTAACCCTAACCCTGTTTTACATAAAATAATATAAAATACGAAATACATGTTTTGCATAAAATAATATTACAAATATAAGTATAATATACATGACCACAACATAAAACAGTTTAACACGATTCATCTAAGTTTCCCTGATATTAGCAGCACAGCCCAATATAAAATGAAAATAATTTGTAGCTGTTTTTTAATTGACTCAGTAATAGTTTAATTATGCAGTTTAGGTATGATATACATTGGCAAACATATACTAGCCCTCATATAAACCTTGAGCACTCTATCTGATGATGCATTAAGGCACATTTGCCTCATTACTTATAGCCTACATACCATAGAAGCAGCGTTTCTTGCAGCGCCGCTGCTCTCTGCGGACAGTGAAAGTGTAAGGGCCTGATTTATGCAGTGGCTGGCGTGGCCCTTTCAGCACAATCGTTTTCATTAACTCTTCCACGGCCCAGGCCTCTTAAGGGATTAACTTTAAAAGACACCCCAGCACTGGAGGCAACTGAGACATTAGGCGAGGAAAACTGTATCTGATAGAGGCGGTTGATAATGGGGCTTTGTGCCATAATTGTGTCAGTGTAACCCTGACGGTTCTGCCTGAGCTGTGTAAACACCAGGCCGCGGAGATGCCAGCCGGGCTTAGCCAGGGATCTGTTTCAGTTTAGTGAAGAATGTGGAGAGATGGACCCATGATGCCACTTGATTAATGGGGGAGATATAGAATCTGGAGGAGGGTCCGCAGTGTGTCTGTGCATTCTTTAAAGGAATTGTTTGGTGACGAATCAATTTACATAATGTTCCTCTTACCCTAAATGCAGTCAATTAGTCAAGACATGGCTGACATTTGAAGTTGGAGCCACAAGGCTGAAACAGATAATAAGTAACACTAGCTTATTCTTCATTAGTTAGAGTTGTGCAAACTCAGGCTGGGGAATACGAAGATTCTTGGGGGGTCCGAGACCCCTGATTGTCACTTGAGACCCAATTAAATAGCAAAATTTAGGGAGATTTGAGGAATAAAATCTGCAAAACTGCGAACAGTGTGAAATGGTCTAAATGAGTATTTGCTTGAGGTTAAAGATGGTCATCAACTGGTTTCTCACCACTTCCAACAAATACTTTTGAGAATTTCCTGAATGCCAGCAGGTATTTTACACGCCTACATTTTTAATACCATATTAACGTACCATATTGATTCCGCATACTATATTGAAATTACTTGATTCCGACACTGGTGCCCAGGGGGCGGTATGTGGGGACTGTACCTTGCCCAAGGCCACTGACAGTTATGCTGCATAACAAAAAAAGAGTCTATTTAGCATGTCTATTTGAGGATCCTTAAAAACTGGACATTATTTTATGTGATCATTTTAACATGCAGTCAGTACAATGCTAATTGATAGCATCTATGCTTAGATAGCATATAACCAAAACTGATTCAGCACACCTCAGACACCAATTTGTATGAATTTGATTATCCTCCATATTATCACTTTAATGTTTAAATACCTCCGAATGGAGTAGAAGTTCACTGACACGTTGTTGGGAAAGCACTCCTCTTGTTCTGCATATTCAGCCAAACATTTTGGAAGCAAGCAGATCTATTCAATTAAAGCCCCAGCTCTTCAGTTGAACTGGTATGGATTAGCGAATCGCAGGGTTTAGTTGTAAAACAAGGCAGAACTATGTCCTCTTGTCCTTAAGCCAGCTTCTTGCTTGTAGTTCTTTAAGCCCTATTGATCCCCAGGTGTTCCTGTGCTCAGGTTTTCAAAGTCACCGAGCTTGCATTGCTCCGGATTTATCTGTTTTGCTCTTTAAAACAGAGAACAAGGCACGGCTTGTTCGCCGGACACTGAACTCCTGCTGCTCTTGGCCCTCACCAGCATCCGGCCCTGTGTGCTCTTGGGTGGCGCCAGGGCTCTTTTCATATCGAATCAAGTGTTATTGAGTTCCATAGCATACACACACACGCACACGTGTGCACACACCCTTTTTCCGTCCCACTGGCCACGGAGTGGGGCCTTTAATGAACGAGGGATTACCTGCCACCCAACCTGTAATCTGACCTCATTACATCCGAATGACAAGCTCAAAGGGGTCGCTCCTGGGCGGCTGAAGCAGCGTTTGCCTGAAAAGTGCCCGTAGTGCAGCTCTGTGGACCTCCCAAGTCGACCGCTGCACGCTGCACCGCCCATACCTGTTCCCCGAAGCAGATTGTTCCTTTTCTCCTCCTAAAAGCCACGTGATTAAAGCCGCTGGAGCGTGAATGAGATTCGGACGAGCGAGGGTTACCGCAGGCCTGGTGGTGTTAGCCTCTGCAGGGCCTTGTTTGATTTGTTGTAATGCAAATCGAAAAGCCTTAACGGATCTCAGTTCGGCTTTTATTGGTCACATTAATGTATGCATGGCTAACTGCTATGTGTAAATGGCTGTCAGTGGGGAATTCCACCCCACTTTCAAAATTTCTTCATTATGCACACTTTAAAATATAAAGAAGGCAATTCAGAGTGATTTGAAGTGAAGCAGCCTTATTTAGAGAAACTTGCCTTGTTATAATTGTTCACTGTGGATATAGGAGCCAGATGTCTGAAGCGATTAATACCTCGCAAAGTTTTCACACAAAAACAATTGCTGCTTGATGCCTTGGACATATTTCATGGTTTGGAAGTAAGATTTTGGCTTTTGGCATGCAGTGTGTAGTTATACATAAAGGGTGCTATAAGGCAAAATAGTGCCCAATGAAAACTTGCAGTATTTTCTTTTTGCTGTTTTTATATTTTACACAAAAAACCCATGACACATGTAGCTTAATTGATTTCGTTAGTTAGTTAACAAAATGACTATATTAGTGTTGACATTGTGACTCATGGTTGCTCACCACTGTAAAAAGTCAGTCTGAGTCTGCAGTGCACCATTTCATATCTAAACTATTCTAAACGACTTTTTATTTGCACATCAGAAGCGTAAATGTGCAGAGATTTTGAGGAATCTGTGTAATTCTCCTTTGATGTCTCAATCTGCCACTAGCAATTACAAAATAAAAGCGCTTTTTTGTTCTTCAGACGGATTGATTGTCTCACTGCTTGTCACTTGGAGGTATTAAAAAGTCAACATTGAAGCCACTACATACTCAACAACAGGATGTCATGTTATTATAGATTTCCAATAAAACCACTGGCTTTTGTCGGGCTTTGCGAGCCATCTGGAAATGCTTGTAAACATTCTGAATGCACTAAACGAGATTTCTTCTTGTGGCTTTTCAAAATGAAGTCATAGGTGTGTTGTGGAGTTACGACGCGTGCATTATTAATGCGGCCCAGGATGGTTACAGGAATAAAGACGGGAGTTGCAATCCTCAAACAATATGAAGGCATTTTGTCTGTCTGTCGCTTCTCACCATTTCCCCTCTCCTGTCTCTTGTCTTTCTCCTCCAGGATGAACTATCCCAACCTGTTCCTTGCATTTTCCTGCCTCTATCCCTTTATCCCTCGCCCTCGTTTCTCATCCCTCACTTGAGCTGTGCTGATGACAGCTTGCTGGCTCACCGACAGTGCTGTTCTGCAGAATGGACAGGGAGGCGGGGGTGGTGGTGGTGGTTTGGGGGGGTCAGAGGCAGTGGCGGGGGCCATGACATCACCCCGATCAGGCCTGATTGGGCTGCCTGAGCAGGGCGCCCCATATGCCTTTAATACAGCACCAGATGTGAAGAGGGTTAGCCTCTCCTACGCTGCTCCAAGCCAGCCATATCAGCCCTGGTCATGCTTATAGCCTGCTAGTAAAAATAAGCTTTAATGGGAGCAAACTGCTAGGCTCCGATGATTAGGTGGGGATGATTTGTATTTCAGATGGTCTCTGTCCATCTATGAGCTACAGAGAGTATGGAGGGTTAAGGGAGAGAAAGGAGTAGAAAGGTAATTTTAAAAGGATGCATTACTAGAAATGGTTAGCGTTTCTGATTAATTGGCGGAATTAAAAAATGATAGCAATGCATTTTATATGCACAGGATGCACTATAGGAAGAAGGAAAGTGTGTGATGCTCTGGGCAGTGTTCTGCTGGGAAACCTCAGATCTTCGCATTCTCATTTTTTGGTATGCAGTGCCTACCTGAATGCTGCACCCTGCAAAATGGCAAAAATGTAATGGTTTGAGTCCCATAAGTTCATTCTTAAGATCTAATTGAGCATCTATAGGGTGTGCTGGACGAACTGCTCTGATGTTCTGGCTTATCAACATATATATACAATAATGTTCCAAGTGTGGCATCACGAAAAAATAAACTGCCGTGGATACATATACATATATAATTTCATTTTGATGCCACTACTCAATGGTTTCAAAGAAATAGTAGAGAAAGGTCTTGTATCTATATACACAGAATGGACAAGTATAAATAGTTTGTTTTGGTAAATCTTTTTGTAAAGTTTGAATTAGTTTTGTTGTCTCAATCACAATTACATTTTTATAGTTTGTTTTTATCGCTGTTTTATCGTTTCATTTCTTCAAAACATAACCAAATTTAATATTACATTTTGCCAGTCTCCCTTGGAGTACAGTTTTATGGTTGATTTTCTTTCTGGCAGTACTGAAGAGTTCCGTTTAAAGAATATGAATATGATGGTATGCAGTGGAACGTCCAGTCCCGTCCATATAAAAAGTCCCGGTTGGCGCCTGTGTTAATGTGGAAAGATGACAGGACTGAGATGGAAGCAAGATGGGTGGAAGAATGGGGTGATGGGTCCAAGAGAGCTGCAGTTTAGGACACTGCGTCACAATACATTGATATCATGGATTGTCGGGAAGCAGCGCTGGGCCTTTGTTTCCAAAGCCCAGTCGGCCATGCCAGAGATATTTAAAGGGGTCTTGGGATTTGGAGTCTGTTGTATTAATTTTTGTGCTGAATGTTTTGTCCTGGGGGAGCTGGACAGGAGAACTTTGGCATGGAATTGGCCTATAGTAGTATGTTCCATATGGCAACTGCTCAGCCAAAGCAGAGACAGGACTAAAGCCAAGCCTCTTAGGCCCTTAGTGCAGTCCCACAAAGCACCAAATCTGAACATTCTTAACTGAGCACTGAACGCAATTATCAATTAAACTCTGTTCTGTTCCAAATATATTGCGATGTGGCCTACACTTCAGCGGCTTTCCAGCAGGCCTGACATGGCGGTAACATCTCCTAGTCCGCCATGAGCTCGGTTATAGTGGAACAGTGGGTTTCTCTGGCAGACTAGCCGCTGTAGTGTCCTGCCTCGGCCAATGCAATAAGTCCGACAAATCAGAAGGGGCGCACAGGCCTAGACTCATATTTTTTCCGGGGGATTACGAGCCCCTCCTATGGAGCTGGACAAGGCTTCACAGTCTGACATCATGACGAGCTGGACCAGGAAGTGAAAGTGTGTGTGCGTGTGTGTGTGTAGGAAGCAGGTTAATAGACACTCATCAGACATCTGCTCCAGTGTTGCCTTCCAATAATCTTTGCCTGCGATCTACTGCCAGCAATTGATGACCGCATTTTTCTCTCCTCCCTTCCTATCTCTCTCTCTCTCTCTCTCTCTCTCTCTCTCTCTCTCTCTCTCTCTCTCTCTCTCTCACTTTCTCTCTCTCCGTTCCTACCTCCTCCCCCTCTCTCTCCATTGCTCCCCCTCCTTTCCTCTCATGGCAGACTTTTTCAATTTGGATTGCCACTTGTGCTGGACTGCGGTGACAGATTTCTCTGGTCGGCCGCTGCCTCGGCCATGCTGGGGTAATGAGAAGAGGGCTCTGCTGAACAATTGGCCCCTGTAATCCCTGCTAAGAATGGCAGATAGATCCTGCCTCTCGAACTCTCTTCCTAACCTGAGCCTAAAAAGGCACCGGAGCCTTTGACTCCATCTGCACTCTCTCAGTGTGATCTCTTATGGTCACAGCATTGTCTCACTTTTACACTGTCTGACTTGCTTAGTGATCTTGAAGCCTTTTTCTCTTTTTCCTCTTGCAATATTTGTACTGCTTCAGAATTCATTTGGGTTAATGTGTATTATTTAACCCCATGGACCGTCTGGTCCAGACTACCACTTCTCACTCTAGCCTATTTGTTCAGCTTTTTTTTTGTAGGTACTGAATTATGAGTCTTTAAATATGGACAAGTGTAAAGAAACATGCTCATTGCTAGAACAGTAGTGGAAGCAGTCAGGAGGGATGAATGTTTTCCTTCTTGTCTGTATGTTGAGTCCCTACAGTTATATAAGAAATGTTTTGATGGACCATCCTTTTAAAGTGCAGAACTTCTGATTCAGTAATAGGGTTAAAGAGAAGATTAAAGATTATTTTAGAATTTTAGCAACTGCATTAGCTTCTAATGATGTTTTTACACTAGACGGTTTAAATGTGTTAAGAACGTACACATATTTTCCATAGTAAAGTAGCTGCTGTAGGGCCACTGACTATGGAACTGCTGTATCTGACTGTAGAAGTAGTCTAGCGGTTTGTTGACCTTTAGAAATCGTAGAGAACTCGTAAAGACCTAAAATAAAAGAAATGTGTGAATTTTTATTCTTTATGGGCACATACATGTGACACCATTTTAAAAAGCCAATTTGTGGTTATTATTATTATCATCAAACACATACTAGGGGAACTTCTATGTTAGAAATTGTATGTCCATATCATGACAGTTTTCCATTTGTTGCACTTACATTCCAAGGGTTAAACTTGAGGTACTGGGAAATGGAATTGCTTGTCATTTCTGACACTATATGACATACTGTTTCTTACCAGTCTTTAAAAGTTATGAACCTATTTTGGGACCTATTGCATACCTAACATGTAAGGTGCCATCTGTCCATTCTGTAACACGTGAATCGTTTATTTTAAACTAAAGTATAGTGCACATGCTCAGTTTGGCCAAAGGGCAGGTTCTCCTCTTTGGGATATCCCAGCATTCCCACAGCTGGAGCTCCAGCCCAGCCTCTCCCTGCAGACAGCCCAATGTGGTAGTCATTTTCAGCTCTCACTGTCGGAATAAAAACCCGGCCCAATCGTTTCCACGTTTCTTAAGATAACATTATGAGAGGGTGAAGGCACGGAGCGCCGGAGCAATCAGGCGGGTTCTGTTTGGGGGGTTTCTGATGGAGGTTGAAGTAATGGGGTCAGGGGAGCAGAGGGGAATGATATGTTAGTGCAAAGTTTGGGTTCAGGTGCAGGACAGCGTCACTGCTGTGTGACTATGCAGACGTGGAGCGTTCCGAGCTGTCAGCGCCAGTGGCTGACCCTGCAACGGTGCGACCATTCCCTTTTCCTGAGGGTAATTCTTCAAAGTGGCTCTAATGGCGGTGGAAATTACAACACAAACACTCCAAACATGAAAATAAGCCTCTGAGTGCAAGAAATCTCACACTTACCCTGCCCTTTGAAAAGACGGCCCTTTTTAATGTCTAAGGCCATGTGCAGAATCTGAACAGCATCATTTTAACTCGCGTGTAGGACAATGGACAGAGGGCACCTTATATTTTAGAAAAGCAGTAGGCATCAGTATGAATTCAGCTCTTTTAAAGAAATAGTTCAAACAAAATGTTGGACTACTGAAAGGCAGTTACTACTGTTTTTATTTTTTAATGTGTTTCATTTATTCAATAGATAACATAGAAAAGTATTAGAAATGACAGTTTGTTTGTGAAAAGTTTGTCATGCGCATTCATTTGTGTATTATGTCATAATAATTATAATAATAACAACAACAACAATAATAATAATAACAATAATAGGATGAAGGAGAAGAACACTAACAATACTAATATACTATAATATATATAATATATAATTGTTATTATTATTACACTTTACACACAAAATACACAATCGGCAATAAAACAAACCCCCCACATTCATGGACACACAGTTCCTTCGCTGGCAGTGGGAAAACTCTCCAGACCATATCGCATATAGCAGTGTGGGGAAGTCTCTCTCAGCCCTGGAAGCTCTGTGGCTGTGCCGCAGATTTGGTTAGGTGGTCAGTCTGGGAAGCATCCCAGCGTTGATTTGGGGACTTAGTTTGTACAGCTATCAGCTTCTACTACTGCAGTCTTATAGCTCCAGTGCCAAACTATATAAGCGAACTCCTGACACCAAACACATCTTGGCATATTCATTACATTTGGGATAAGATTTTTTTTTCTTTCTGAACTGTTCTTTTTGAAGCCTGTTTATTCATATGCCTAGTCTGTGGAAGAGTAATACCAGCAAATACGTTTGACTTTTTGGTTTGGTGAGCAAACGTAAAGGGACTCATTGAAGCGTCACTGTGTTTTATGTGTTTCTTTCTACGAGCGCAGTCTTTCTTATAGAATTTAAACCAACCCGTTTGTAACGTATGTCCATAACCGCCCAGCGCAGCGATGCCCGTCACACTTTGAAATTGTCTATTACGGTCTCGCCCTGCCTCGCCCACAACCTGACAGATACATTTTGTCAGGAGATAAGTGGGTGGATGAGAAGAGCTAGTGACCCATGTCAGTAGTTCTGTCGCGCGCGTGAGAGAGTGTGTGCCTGCTCGGGGTGCGCTGAATTTGGGGTGTCCCACTCGGCCGCTGTCAGAATAGACAGGGGCGGTGTTGCGTTCACACTTGAGCTCAGCCCAGTCAAGCTGAACGCTGATGGTTCTCATCTCCACACATGCCTATCTTGTTCTGGCTCGTGGCGGGGGACACGTCCTCATACAGTTTAATGGAGTGGGGAGCATTAGGGTCAATGCGTCTAATAAGTGGATAATGGCTCCGAGTTAGGCCTAACCTCCTGTCTCTTCATTAACACTCGCAATGTTAAAGTGACATTAAGAAATGAGGAGGCCGGACCCATCAGACACTCAAATTGAATTGAGAATATTCTTCTCGTTCATGGGCCATTTTCTGTCCCAACGTTTTTGTCTATTACATACTCACAGCTCATAATGTTCTGGCGTGGTAGAGTCAAGGACTTAAGACTGACTGGAGTTTAGTTCAGAGACAGGTGTAAACATGGAGGATGGACCCATTAGACTTATAAAATTGAGAACACTGTCTTCGTACCCCATGTGCTATAATTATTCTTTTGAGTTATACTCTTGAAAGAGAAAAAGGTTTCTTTGGAAAAGAGGGTCGATTGTGTCTGTAGCTAAAATATCTAATTAGTTATTAAATCATCCATTCATTTCTTTTTATTATTGTATGGTTTATATTTGTTGTCTTTATTCCTGTCTTCCTGCCCTGTCTTATTGTTGTCTTTAGTACTTTGTACACATTCATTCAACTTCATTTGTAGATACAGTATATGGTTAATAGGGAACTGTACCAGGTGAAATGTAAAATGTATTAAATAAAGCATCATGTGACACTGTGAGGTCTTCGCTGATTATTACAGCCCTAATTGTGTCCATATTGTCGATGCAGAGCTTATAGTATAGACCTATTCCTTCTGGATAGAAGTGTCTGGGACTGGAGTATGAGTGGGGTTTAGTTTGCATATGTGTCTGCAGAAAGTTAAGAAAGTGATCACTCTGCATTGCTCTCTGGTGAGCTTTGTGTAGGGAGTGTGAAATACGCGTCAGCACTGCAAACTGTCCAGCACTTCCACTCTTAGCCGCGGGGATGGCAGCGATTCTCCCAGCGGTCAGCAGTGCAGGGATCAGGTGGGGAAAAGGCTCTCAGGGACCGGGACTCAGAGCACAGACTTTAGAGACCTGCAGAGCTCTGTGCCTTGGCCTCTCTCTCTCTCTCTCTCCTCAAAGTCCTCCAAGTTTTCTCATTCATTCCTCTTGCATCAGCCATTTTGTTTGCTTGTTCCACTGTTCTGAGCACTCAGAGGGATTGTTCTGTCCTTTTCTCTGCAATCTGGCACATCATGGGTCCTGGCTGGAAAGTTCTTTATTCCTCTCATATCAAGCTGTGAACTTTTTTCAGCTGACTGTTAATATCCTTAAATATGGATACAGAAAAAGTGAAAGATCTCTGGTGGGAAGCAAACTCCAGAACACTCCAAAACTCTTGTTTTACTCTTTTATGGAGATCCTAGGCCTAAGAAATCCTAAGAAATTTCTGTACCGATGATGATAATTGTTAAGGAACACCTTGTTGTGGTATAAAACTCTACAAAACTCTGAACCAAATTCTGAAATTCTGATTTGTTTTAGTTGACCATCCTCATCTACAGACTGCGCAGACAAAATAGCATTGCATTGTCTTTCAGGCTGATCAATGATGGGTTTGAATTTCTTGAGATTCTTAATTATTTCTCTTGGAATTGATTTATTTGGACATTTTAAATCAAGATGCTATTTTGTGGAATCTTTCTTGTGTTGATTTGAGCTCTGTGTCACTTCATTTATATACCAATGAAAATGATAAAAAATTTTATACCATCATTGTTGACACGTTAAACCAACCTAAAATAGTTAGATATGCATAGAATCAATAACTGATGAGTGACTTTATTTAAAAAAGTATTTTTCACATTGTTGCTTTAGTTTTATTTTTCATTCCTAGTTAACCTAACCTTACCTCAAATCATATATATAATACGTGTGTGTGTAAAACCTGCATGTTTCAGTTTTAAAAAGGCTGCAAATGCCCAGCCCACATTATATTGTAATATTATTATTGGTCTGATAATTCCAATATCAGAAACACACTAATTCATTAGAAAAACAGTCTCTGACCAATATGAGATAGGTAGTATTCTCTTGGTATTCGCCAAAACTAGATTCATTTATCAGGCTGCCAGATAGTGAAGTGTGTTTCATCATTCCAGAGAACACATTATCAGTGCTTCAGCGATGGCACGCCTTACATCACTTCGACACTTGGCGTTGCACATAGTGATCTTTGGCTTGTGTGCAACTACGGCCATGGAAGCCCATTTCATGAAGCTCCTGATGCCCCGTTCATGTACTGATGTCACTCTTTAGCACTCCACTCTATTAGTTAGTGTGGTCTATCACTACACGGTTGAGCTATTGATACTCATAGACACTGCCATTTAATATCACTTGGTATATCTTGAGTAAAATTTTATTTTGTTATAACTGCATTCAGACATGATAATAGGTTTCAAACATGCCCCAGTCATTCCTTCTGCATTATCTGTAGTGGCTTCTGAAGCTCTGGTCAGATGTAGGCCCACCTTTCTGTTCCACAGTAACTAGCACTCAGGCCATTAGTGCAGACAGACAGAGGCATTAGCGGGCGTGGCATGCGGCTCGACTGTGATGTATTGATCCACCGTGAGCACCCTGGGCAGGAAGAAGGACTATTTGCTTTAAAGCTCAATGGCTCTCCACTACTATTAGTGTTGTAGCCGCTTGAGCAATCGATATCTGGACAGGCTTGGTGTCACCAGACATGCTCTCTGTTTAGAGACATCATAATATGTCTCCGGCTGGGCTGGCCACGGCTGCTAGCGCTCGCTCTCTATTTTCTTAATCTCCCACTGCATTTTACACGTTTGTGTCAGTGTTTCTTTTCTTTTAAAAGTCTCTATTTCTCAGTTTTCCCTTTTTATTTCCCCATGAGCTCTACTTATAACAGTCGTGATTCATTCAATATTGATCTGTTTTGTTACTGTGTCTGTAAGACTGATACATGTAAATGATTTTTGTTTTTTTGTGGGTGTGCCACATTGTGCCCAAGCACACCTTGTTTCTGGCTCAAGGTGTATATAATGTACATGGGCCATAGACCATACATAATGGGTTATTGTCAAGGGGTGGTGTGGGGATATTAATGCTGCGGACGCAAAGGCCGGGATGGGGTGCAGTGAGATTGTGTATGCCTTAAGGGAACAGCAAGGGCATACTGTCCTTTCCCCCAGCCATGACAAGGGGTCACCCAGAATTTATCACACTCGCTCAAGCCCTTCTCATGACATGACACAGCACAATTATCACCCAGTACCTTCAGACCATTTTTCCACCCCCAACGCAGTCTCTGTGGACTTCCCTGACAGTACATGTGTACACTTTCTGATTGGCCTTGCATTTCACAGCTAGGATATGACCCCTTCCTTAAAGCAATGGTTCTGCCAGAAGTTTACACATTATTCCCCTTAGCCCAAATGTCAAATAAGACATGCTTGGTGTCTGCAGTGGTGCTACAATGCTAATGCGGGTAGTTACAGCTGCCAGTTTAGCGTGACATGCTAGTCAAAGCAAAGGTCCCGAAAGACTATTCAGCAAGCATATACGTTTTTACAAGCCACACTCTGTGCGATGTGCGTCTGTGTAACTTTGGTACTGGAATCCAGTGATCTTTCACATCACTTCAGTCGACGCTTGGCTTTGCACATTGTGATCTTGGGCTTAAGTGCAACTGCAGCCATGGATACCCATTTCATAAGCTCCTGACGCATAATTCTTGTGCTGATATTGTTTCCAAATGCAGTTAAGATCTCTATAATGTTTTTAGATAGACAGCAATCTTACCTTTTGGACTGTAGGCTATGAAGAATCAGTTTACAAAAAGAAAGCATCATTAGTATGTATCATCCATCTGCACTCCTATAACTTAGTAGAAGAAGTCGCTTTCTGAGATGGTCATCCTGTCAGGGTTTGTCTCAGGCCACAAGAGCATGACAGTGACTATGTTTGAACCTCTAACATAATCCAACAAGCCGTTAGAATTCTGACCAAACTGATTATCTTGTGTCTGGGGTAGTGCATAGTTGCACAGTGTACACCATTAGACATAGTTTTCATGACGCTGTAGTTTCTGTTAGATATCTATCTTCTGTTAGTTTGGTGTCTAAAGCAAACTTTAGACACCAAACTTGTCTTGGCAGATCTGCTACATTTGAGGCGAGGAAGGAATTGTATAAATTAGCTTTTTGGCCAAACGATGACTTTAAAGCTCTTGTGATGTCAGTAGGCTGCTTTTATGTTTTTTATTTTGTTGCTTTCAAATGTGCAGAAGTTCACGCTCACATTCACCCCTCACATTATTCGATTCTCTTTTCCTAGTAAACATGCAACGTTTCTTTTTCTCCCCTCTCTGCAATGTTCTCCTGCCGTTGCCTGAGCATTGTCCAAACGTTTGCCCTGGTTTACAACCCCTCTCAGTAGCTGGAGCCAGCACTGGGTGTAATCCCACCACACACTGAATGCATATGCAAACTATATGGCTGTGCATACATTTGCATCCCATTGCGCTCTTCTCTGCAGCTCACAGGCTGGAAGGAATGAAGACTCTTGCCACAGCCAGGGAGGGAACCTGTTTACGTTCAAACGGCTCGGCTGGCATTTGAACTCGGCCCATCGATTTGTTTATGGTGAGCAGTTCCTTAAATGGGGCTAGCAATCGAATGGCTAAATATTTGAGCAGGAGGTCAGCAGTGGTGGCTGGAGACACACAGGCTGCAGATGGAGTGCGGAGGAGAGGAGGACGACTAACGGGGCTCTATGTTTCAAACAGGGGAGAGAGGGAGAGAGATTGCTGCAGAAAAGCCTGCAGAGGTAGTCCACCTCTATCCACAAGAGGGAGCTGCTAGACAATCATTACACAAATTTGTGCCAGATCAAGACCTTTTTCACCCTCCATACACTCCTGGACCACTCAGTACTTAGACACACACACACACACACACACACACACACACACACACTTCTTCCTGAATCCCACACTCTTTCTAAAATGACATTAGATTGTATGTTGAAATGTGCCTCTGACAACAAACCAAAAAAAGACATTATTATTACTGCTGGGGTTCATTAAAAAATAATCTATTCTGGCATTTAGAAATGACTGATGAATCAATCAGATGTACCACAGCACAGCAAGGCCATATAAATGCTACCTGTGAGTTCAATACACACAATATGAGCATGTGTAGTAACAGGGTGGAATATACTACTACTACACTTGCACTAACAGTACTTTATGAGAAAAGAGCAGTACAGAAGGTGATGAGTTCATGAAGTTGATATAATTATATTTGTAAACATTTTTTTGATTCTAAAAGACCCACATTTACAACAATTTCGGATGCACGCACACACATGTAGCCACAAACCTATATTTTTTCTTTAAATAATTAAAAAATGACATGTTCATACTTTACCATATACTATTATATACTATTAATATATACACATTACTCCATATGTATATAGACATGTAATATATGTGTGTGTGTATATATAACCTTAAATCTTAGTACTGTATTATGTATTTCATTCATTTTTTCCACACCTTTCTTTGAAGAAATAAAGGCAAGTGTCTTAGTTGGTAGACAGAGCCACTAATAAGGACCTGAACGTGGTTAAGCCTCGTCTAGCCAGTGAGAAGTTGCTGCTATAGGTTCATTTTTTTCCCTCAGTGTGGAGTGCTATAGCTCTGAGATATTCCACTACAAAAAGCTTTACATCAGAGGCATTTAAGAAACGCTTTTGCTTTACAATAGAGTGGCGAGACATAATCCACTTGTTATTTGAAGCTGGTTAAATAATGGTAATTACTGATCTTTTTTACATTTTGGTCCCTCCAGTAAAATGCACACTCTCTCTCTCTCTCTCTCTCTCTCTCTCTCTCTCTCTGTCTCATGACACACATTTGCTGAGCTTCAGGAGTGTCTGTTGTCTTGCCTTTCATAAACCCATGCCAGATGTCATAGTTAAGTTTGTAAAGAGGGGGGGAGAAAAGCATGCTTGAGGCAATTTTGTTGTCACTGATTTTAGATGAAATACGAAGATGTTGGAACGTTCAACTCGCTCAACAAAGGTTTTACGCTGTTTCTTTTTGTTGTTGTTGTTTTTTCCCCCCTTTCTCCTGCTAGCTGGTACATTTACCTCCGGGGTAAACAGGCTTTCGTTACCTTGGAGGCCAGACCAGTTCAGATCCCAATTAGAATTTTGCATTTAAACAAGGAATTGTCACTGAAAGGCTATGATTTCATGTTCTTTTATCCATTTAAACTGCAGTTGGGATTGTTATAACACAGGCCCACCATGATCAGTATTGCAACTATAGTAGCAGATTTCAGCTACAGTGTAACTCTTGCTACTGCTACTAGTATACCAAGACCACTCGGAGCATGTTATTAACTCGTGTTGTAATGCTCTGTGGTTCAACATCATTCTGTGTTCCATAGACTTGCGTTTTTAATGCTTTGCTGAGATAATTGGCTGTTAAGATTACACAAAGAATGACTACAGAAGAGTGAATCTGTATGATTATGCAAGAATAATAATAAAAAAAATGCCTAATTGGTTAGATTTGCTTTGAGTGTGAAGCACTCAGTGTAGCATTGTGCATTTGCATTTGCTTTTCTTAAGTGCATCAGTATGTCGTCATCCCCCCCCCCCCCCAGTTAGTCTTAAGTGTATGATCAGATCCCAGAAGTTCATGAGAAAGTGTATCGTGGAAAAATGAAAATAGTGGTGTATGTATGATGGAGTAAAACATTCTTAATTTTTATTTGAATTTAATATTACAGTGTTTTCCCGGGTACTTTTGAAGTTCTCACAAAATGTATAATGCAGTTGTTGGTTTTTCATTAAAATAAAAATCAAAGAACGATAAGAAATAAGATATAATTTTTGCTCTCGACAGTGACCATAAAAAAACCATATAACTTTGTCTGTGCATTTATTTATTGTATTGGAACAGCAGCGCCCCTGCTTTCCTGATGACTGGACTTTTCAAGATTACTTGGAATAAAAACGAAACAACATTAGAGGTAAAGAATGTTTGTTTTTCTTTAGACAGCAGCGATATGATATTTATGAGTAATAGTGCGCATGTAACAGAGCTTGTTGCGTTTTTTATATTGTAATGTGTGTGAATTTGTATGAATTTTGAATGTGAAGTCACTCGCATTTACATAAAGCGTCTGGTTTAGCTGCCATGGTTCAGTGGTTACAGAGTTCAGTTAGTGCACAGAAAGTCTGCACAGCACTTAACTTTCATTTCAGCGAGAGTCGTTATGGCTAATTTCCTCGACATGCTTTGGGTTTGGTGCACTTATTGCTGTATTGCATGAACAAAACTAAATGAAATCATAGCATAATCATTTTTACTTGGCTCTAAAAAAGCTTACCGCTTTTATTGTTGTTTTCTTTCTGTCAGTATGTTTATGGAATTTATGTTTAAACTCATTCCAGATCAGTACCTGCTTCCACATGGGCAGGAAAAATACATACACATCAGTGTAATTACAGGAATTAATGTGTTTGGCTACTTGGAAATGGTTCAAAATGAATCCAGCCTCACTGATTGCTGCTAATGGGTAGGTCTCAGCTAAGCTGTGCATATGTTGCCCTTTTAAACTTTCGGATGTACAGAGGAATTACTACCTACTTCAACAGGATGAGGCCTGTACAAGCATTTAAATACCTCACACCTAGCTTTATTCTTTAGATTTTACTCATTTGTAAAAAGATTTTATAGTATTTACAGCCTATTTTGTTCATTTTCTTAATAGTACTTTGATTTATGAGCCATTAAGAGTCACATTACATAATATTCCAGATCTCAGGCACCCAAGGCTCACTTAACCACAGGTGTAGTGAAGACTAGCCTGTCTGGGCCTGTCTCACGGAAGAATGGCTGTAGCACAAATTTTTGAAAGAGTTAATGCTGGCTGTGATAGTAAGGCGTCAGAACACGTGGTGAATTACAAATTGCTGCATAGCCGTAGACCAGTCAGAGAGCCCATGCCAACCTCAGACCAACTCTGAAAGGCCAGCAGAGGCAGTGTGATGCTCTGGGTAATGTCCTGCTGGTGTCCTGGCACTTGTGTGGAACTTACTTGTACCAAGCGCACCCCCTTCACAGCATCGGTAATGTGTGGTACCAAAAATTTTTCAAGAATGATTTGAGAAACATGACAAAAGTGTTGATTTGGCCTCCAGAGTCACCAGACCTCAATCCAATATGAGATGTACTGGATAAAGAAGTCCAAGTTGTTTCGGCAGCACTAGAGGGATGTGTGTGTGTGTTTATACAATATAGTTTGTACTATATCCGTTAAATATACTGTATGTACAGATATTAGACATTTATATATCCATGACGTTCTTACTTGCAGGGATTATAATTCATTCATGCTTATGAATGTCTCCACAGTGTTATGAGCATTTTGTTTTAAGACTCGTGGTGCTGAAAATGAATTAATACGTGGCACTGCGCTTAACATTTGGGCAATATTTCATCAAGTTACTTTTATTAGTTTAATTTATGGATAAGCAGTTTACATGACCGAGCTCTGCTGTAAACATCATTAATCAAAATACATTATTATAATGAAGCTGTTTTAAAATGTGTATTAAAGGAAATAAAAGAGGGGTTAGTGCGACTGGTTACAGCACGCCTCTGCATTGATATAATTAATAACTAAATGGGGCTTTCCTTTGCCAAACAGATGAGGAATGGAGGAGTGAGGACGGCGTAACAGTGCGCCATAAATTTAACAATGGGTAAGGTTAACCTCGAGTGATGAACAAATACACACTGCGGCAGAGCGAAACGCAGCAGAGGACGCCCAATTAAAGCTGAAATTCAAACAAAAAAGAGCAGGAGTCTGGCAGATGATGCGTGGTATCTTTTGTGTGTGTTTGTGTGTGTGTGTGTGTGTGTGTGTGTGTGTGTGTGTGTGTGTGTGTGAGAGAGAGAGAGATGTATGTGCATGTGTGTATCACACAGAATAGAGTGGGGAAAGAATTAAAATGTCATTCTTCTATATTCTGCATTTAGTGCAGTTAATAACTAAAAGTTCACCAATTAGGGCTATTTGGCTTAAAGGGCACATATTCAACATGTTTCTTTTTTTTCCCTCAAAAGTCAACCTGCAACATTTGTCTGAGGTAACATACTATTTTTTACATTACATTTTTATTTCGTATCATCAGACTGTTTTTCTTACAGTTCCTTTAAGACAGATATATTTAAACGATCTCTGTTCTGATTGGCTGCTTTATGTTATGCCTCATTAAACAACAAACAATAACTTAAAGAGGTGAATATAGGTAAAGGTGTCACATTTGTAACTTTACAGAATAAGCTAAACTGTTTTATTTTAAAAAATGATACTAAGAAAAAACTGTATTCTTGATTGGTTTAAATTACACTGTTACACTATGAGCCACGGCTGTATTATTGAAACTAATTCGTGACACATATTAAAGCAAAACCTTGACATGGAACTGTCAGTTTAATTTGTAGCTTGCCCAGGTTATTTGTAATTTGCCTGTATCATTCAAACAATTACTCTTGAAGACACAATGCATTTCTTCAATTATTATGTGCATATCATACATTTACAGTAATGCCTTTTGTGTTTTTGTCCATCATTTGGTCCCATCTCGCCTGCTTAGGCCTCCTTGGCCTTTTTGCTTGTCCTCATCCACCATGAAGAATCACCCTCGGGCACCTTAAGTGCCATTTGTTAATCAAGACCAAAGTGGCAGATTATAAATATAAGGGAAGAAAAATGACACATGTAAGTGATCTCATTTACGGGCACTACATTTGAATTTATTGTGGTACTTAGAGGGGATGGAAGGGTCGTGACTCAGGGGTGATAGAGGACAGCCATGCAGATGAAAGAGACTTATGACAATGCTTGGCACCTCAGCCTCGGCTCCATTATTACAGTGTAGAGCTCCATTACCATCTGTTCCTCGCTCCCCAGGAGGCCGAGCCCTAGTGCCAACCCAAGGCCCAGCATCTCCTCCCTGCCAGGCTACTGTCACTAGTAGCTTATCTACACGCACACTGTGTCACTGACAGTCACCTTCTTCTGATACTTTTGGTTTATTTGGGGCAATTTAAAATGGCATTTTTGGTCCCAATCTACAAACCATTTTTGTTCATTTTAAACTTTGGTACAAATAATTTTCTATATTATTTTCTATATAATTTTCTATATAATTCAGTTTTTTGCAACATTATTTCAATTCAAGCATTGGTACAAAAATTAATTTTTTAGAATTGTAAAAAACTTGTAAAATTGTTAAATTCTAAAATTGTCCTACATTTGTAGAATTGTGCTACATTTGATAAATTGGAACTGTTATATATGTTTTTGGTATTCAATTCAATAAGTTGACATTGGGTACAAAACAGATTTATTTGAAATTCTTTAAATTAACCTTTAATTTCTTTAATTTGGTACAAAACATTAATTTGACAAAACTACAATGGTACAAAAATTAATTTTTGTTCAATATCTATTAAATTGAACTTTAGGGTACCTTTGGTACAAACTGTATTTGTGCTAAACAGAACTTAACTACAAATGATATTTGTGCTGCATTCTTTATATTGAATATTGGTACAAAACTACATTTTATTTTTGTGTAAAATTCTTTAATGCGCCTTTGCTACTTACAATTTTTGCTCTAAATGTATTAAAAATAAGTTTTTATTTAGACGTAGCCCTGAATTCTGTTTGCAAGTGGAATATGAATGTATAATATTTTTGGCAGATCACAATGTCACAGCAATAATGATGTGCTAAAAAGAGTCAAATGCAACTTTCTTCCAAAATAAGACGAGACTTTACTGTTTTTCTCTAAATAATATATTTTGCTCTGAATATCCAGATTTAGTCTGAGAACAACTTCAAATTAATTACTGCGTACTGTGTGAGCACGCATATAATAAACCAAGCCTAGACTGAAAAACAGAGGAATTAAAAGCATAACTCTTTTGTGGTTTTGGGAGCTTTTTTGGAAGGTCTCAGGCATCTGTCAATTAACGTCTATTGTCTTCAGGGCTCGGTGCAAAAACGGCAGCTGGCACGACTCCGCGTTTCAGAACAGAAACCGTCTTCCACGTACAATAGCGGCTAAACCTCTTTGTCGTCGGAGGATCGCAGGCTGCATCCATGCCGCTTGTTTTCCTTCCCCTGTTGATTTTCTCTATATGACACGAAGAAGCAAATGAAGGACTGAAGTTGCTGTAAAGTAAAGGATGTGAAACGCTTCGAACCAGTTGACACACTTTCGAGCGTCATGAGACGGAGCGATGGCTTCAATCCATTTTTGGCCCCGGTGCATGTTTTGTAAACGGAGCGCGTTAGGTTTTTTGGATGAGAGATGTTGACAGAAAATCAAACGCGCCACAGCGGTGGTGGCCCATAATGGAGACTTAGCTCTACTTTACACACCTCTTACAAAGAGCCGCGATTCGCTAAACAATCAGGGCCTCTCATAAGAGCTTGTTATTTTGCCTTATAATAGGTGTTGCGGCTTTTCATCATCGCTCTGTGGACGCAGCCGCGTTCGCGCATGCTAGCGGCTCTCATCTTGAGTGTAAGTGCGCATGCTGAAAGGATAATATGCAAGTGGTTTTATTTTGGAGCGTTCCAGACTCAATTTTTTAAACTCCACATGCACCACCCGCCCTCATACACACACACACACACATACACACATACATACATGCATACACACACTCTCTTTTTGAGTATGTGTCGTTGTCAGATGTTATTGAGAACCGAAAATATCTTCATGGTGTATCGACGGCTCGGAATGAAGGTGGCGCAGCTCGGAGTTTGCTAAAGCCGAGTGGCGGATTTCTCTCCCTCTTTCTTTAATTTAAGCAAAAGAGGCTTGCCTGAGATTTACCAAAGAGTATTTGTGCAATTAGGTACGCATGGGGGGACTCCGTGCGCACCACTCTTCTCTCCTGCTTCCTCTAACCAGTTTTTAGGCTCTGCCCAAGAGTGAAGCACTTCTACCACACGTGTGTGTGTGTGTGTGTGTGTGTGTGTGTGTGTGTGTGTGTGTGTGTGTGTGTGTGTGTGTGTGTGTGTGT
>JBBPDB010000040.1:4842115-4866930 GCA_037974465.1 Brachypetersius altus
TGTGTGTGTGTGTGTGTGTGTGTGTGTGTGTGTGTGTGTGTGTGTGTGTGTGTGTGTGTGTGTGTGTGTGCACATAATGGCTGAAGAGCCTGGTAAAAGGCCTCCATGTGCAAGGCCTGAAAAAGGCACTGTGGTTAAAACAGTGCCCCTGCATGGTTTTATATTCTTGATTTAATAAAACAGACAAAATAGTGCAGATACTCAAAACTGATCAGTCCAGTAATAATCCTTGGTGTGAATGGCAATGCTTAATATGGTCCCCTAGTATAGACCTTATTATATTTGTGGTGGCTTTTTCACCTATCCTGAAACGTGACAACCCTGATACGCTTAATGAAAAAATACACACAAATTAATAGCATCGCCAGTTCATTCAGAGCTGGCCTTCCCATTTCTCAGTGGTCAGTCTACTATTAATTAATAAATAGCAATTAACACCTTAAGCTCTTAGGACCCTATTGTGGGCCTAGATTTTACTCATGTACTGAGCTATACAAATTCACAAATGAAGAAAGTGTCATTACTGAGTAAAATGGATGACTTTGTCTAAGAGGAGAAATATATTAGGGTAAGGAAAACCAAGAAAACAGGTTATTGTTTTGGTTACCACTGCTTTTTTTCTTTTTGAGGTTACTCTTAGAAAAAAATAAAAATTATACTGAGTTCTGAGCAGAATACTGTAGAATATAAAATATGTTTCACTGATATGACTAGACTACGTCCAATTTAGTCTATATTTCTTTAGCATTTTATTCCATTTTCCACATCAGTGATGCTATATTGCTTTGGTGTTCCTTTCTTATTAATGTCATTATCTTTGTCATTTCAGATTATACACACATGCACACACACATATGTATAATTTGAAATGGCAAAGATTAAACTGATCTAAACTTTTCTGAGTTGCAGCCTTATGTGCTAAATACTTAGTTTTTAATGTTTTGTACTATGTGGAGAAGTAGCCCGGGGGTAAGGCTTTAGAGGCAGGCATGCCTGGGGTGTGTTAGAGCTTGGCCTGGTTGAGGTCCAGGCCAGTTTGCAAGCCCTACGATGGATTTTCATCCCATCATAATTGACCAGTAAACCGCCTTCTGCTCTCTGTTCAACCCCTACTGCTGCATTGTGGCACTTTCTGCCGCACCAGCAACCGGATGAGCTGCAGCACATGTGCAACTCTTTCTCTGTAGGCTTTTTTTCTTCTACTGCAGCGTGTCTGCTCTGCTGCAAAGTCAGAGACGTGTGTTATTTCACCGTAGCGAAGCTCGCAATATGTATTTCTATATATATTTGTAATTTGTCCCCCCTTCTTTTGGCCTCGATCGCTTTATCTCGGTGGTATAGAGTCAGCTGGCCTCAGGGCCAGATTTGGATGTGTGTGGGTCTTCAAGGGTTTTACTGCAGAAAAGCTGGTTGGATCGGGGCCGCCACGGCATACAAGTGCGACCGAATTGTGTCATTTCGGGTTTTCTACTCGCGCTGGAACTGAACGGAAGTTTAAAAGAAGAGCAAAAAATACAAGACAAAAGCTCGTGAAAACGCGCCCGATTGGATTATGTCAGACTTGGCATGTTCCTAGTTTTGAAGGAAGTCTTGGTTTGCTGTCTTATCAGCCCTCTTGCCTTCCAGCTAAATGAATTAAACAGGCAGAGCTCAACACTACTTCCGAATGATAAGTCACTGCAAGTTGATGCCTCCACACAAGACACACAGAACTTCTTTGTCACAGCTCAAAAAAAATTTCACATCTCTACCTGTCAAGGGAATTGTAATCACTAAAATATGGAATAAGCACATATTACTTACAATTTCTATGATTTTCTGTCTCTCTATATCATGGACTTTTTTTTCCTCCTTTCCTGTCAGCATTATCTCCTAACGTACTTTGCATATTTCAAGATCCTCACCCAGAGCCGCTAACGACACTTGAGAGGCGCCTTAGCGCTATATTGGATCAGAATTGCATAATTATTGGGTCTGAAACCACTATTATGCACTAATTTCTGCATTCAGGTCCAATCTTCTCAATTTCAGCATCCCATTTAGCTGAAAATAGAGCATGATATTTTCACCTTTCTGCAAACAGGTAATCAAGTCTGATTAGCCATGTAACACATAGCTAATTACATTTGGCTATGGAGCATATTTTATCCCCCGTGACTATAAACACAGGGGGGGAATGTTAGCTCTTTGACTGAAAAAGCCTTACTGATGTGTACCACTTCAACGTCAGCTCTACATTAGCTAATATAATACCACACATTTGATCTAATTGATGTATTCGTGTCTACATAGCTGAATGGATAATGGATTTTTTTTTTTACAGTAAAATAGTTACATTTAATCCCAATTTGAAATTCTTCTGATTTAGTCATTAATGTATGTCAGTGTTCTACAAATAATAGCACAGTACATCATAAAATAAATCATCATGATAAAATAATCTTACGCAATCTAAAAGACAGCTGACATGAAATAAACAATTAACAAAACTGAGATTTTGACAGACCAGTGTACTGTATGTGTTACCAGTGTCAGATTCACAAATAGAGGGACTGAATTGGGTTCAGATGTGCAAATATCATTTATTAAAGTTTACAGGTTTGAGTTTCCACTGGTCTGGTCCTCAGTGGCAGATAGCGGTGGGTCTTGTTGTGACACATGTTGAAGTAGTGCTTTAGCACCTCTCTCTTTGGGCGGATGGTGTGAACAGATCTGCTCTGTCAGCTGGTTAAAGGCATGGTGCGGGCAAGCTGAGGTAGAGGACCCTGCTTCACACTCTGCGTCCCTGAGGAGAATGGAGCATTCACTGTACCTCCATAACCCCTATAGCATCTCAAGCGTTCAAGCCTGTCTCAGACATGGCCCAGATACAGACTCGGACAACGTTCGTTTTTTAGATTGTGCCTGGTATGGCTGGTAAGCAAATATGAAAGGGCGTCACTGTATTGTTGAAGGTGTTTTCTCATTGATTATACGGAATTTTTCATATTAGAGATCTGGATTAACAAAATAGCACGGTATGATTCATAACTCATTGAGACAAGTTGGGATGTTTTTATAATTTATTGACAATAACTATAAAAAAGTAAATATTGTTTCAGAAAGATCGTAATAAGTTGCGTATTTATGCAATTAAATGTGTCATTGCGTTTTAATAGTATAGCAAAATAAAACATTGACATGACTTCTAAGTAAACGAAAGACTTCCAAAGCTTGATGAAGACTTTGTGGTCAAGTAAACTTTATCTGACCCCGCCTCCCTACCTAGAGGTAAATCAAAGTCAAACTTCGACTCTATAAACAAACGACCCTTTACACCAGCTGTACTGTTCATTTATTCTTCAACTCTAGACCACTTAGACGTCCCGACTGTGGCGTATTAAAAGTCTGAGATAAAGACGAGGCAGTTAAACTATAAGTTATGCTCTCAAAATCAACTTTGCCGTGATCCCCCCCCAGATTTATAGGCACTTACGCAGGGGCTTAAGTGAGTATTCATAAACACAACTTCCAAAGAAGTCACCACCTGCTATCAGGTTTGAAGACTACCTTCGGTTGCTTGTAAATAAATGTTGATAAGCCAAGTTTATAGACAGTAATATATTGGAACTAACATAATTTTATCACATGCATTAATATTTTATGGAGCATTGTATATTACCACATTGACCATAAAACTTTCATGGTGTACACTTTAGATGTTAAAGTTGCTGGGCCGCTTTTATTACTATCATTGAGAAGTTTGTGGAAGAGATTACTAAAGGAAGTCATTACTTAACAAGTGCCTTCATGTCACAACATAGTTGTGTTTGATGTGCGTTTTGTCTACAACCGTTCAGCCACTCTGTCTTATTTAATGTATTTTATTCAATCACTGTTGTAATAAAAGCTTATGTCATCCATATGGCAACGTTTAATATATATGAGAAATGTTGGATTGTCGTCCTATTTGTCACTCTATTTTCATATACAGATTATCTGAAGAGGCTCAAATTATTAACATCCTTTATGCCGAAACTTTAAATCTGGGTTAGAATTAGATTTGGCACAAATTGTGCATTTTCATTTGGTCCCATGAGTAAACTAAGCATTTTAGCACTATTCTGGTTCTCACACTGTCCTGAATGTATGTATGTAATGTAATTTAAAGCAAAAACCTAATGGTAGTCAAATATAATGTAATATCTATTTAGAAGTTTCACACAAATGTGTACTTTTGCATTAGCTGTCAGTCATGCTGTTATTACTGCTATCTAGACTAGTAGTTTTCTGTCTGTTTCTTTATTCTCGCTCTGTCGTTCTGTGTGTGTGCGTGAGTGAAATGCCTCTTTATCCAGGTGAGAGTGTGTGCGTCGATCCCAAAGCCCGCAGCTCCTGCCGCGAATCTCTAGCAGTCTGCTCTATCTCAGGGGAAGCGAGAGATGAGATGGATGTCTGGAAGGGGGAAATGACACCTTTAGCAGGCTTTGCCATTCGAAACCTTTCCAAACCCAAGTGATCTCCCACATTTGCCCTCTGAGGGATCGATTTGAAATGCAGCTTCAAAAACCGCAATGAACAGAATTGAGCGAAAGAGTTCTTCTCTCTTTTTTTTTTTTTTTTGCGCCCCACTGGAAAACTGCTTGTTTCTTCTTAAATTCTAAAACGCTAACTTGGTTGAACAAGCCTCGGTCTGGAACAAAAGCTCATGAAGCCGGAGTTGCCTTGTGATATGAGGCAAAGTAGCTGAGATTTGATGTGAAATCAATAGCCACAACAAAAGCACGGTTTTATGGCTTGTCAGCTTACGGATTTGTTTTACAGAAACAGAAATGCTACATTTTTTTTGCTGACATGGAAGAATCAGATGGCTCCAGAGAAGACTGGGGTTCCCTCGTCAGAAATGCAATATTAAAAATAAAGGTGCCTAAATATGCCATAGAAGAACCACTTTTGCTTCCCCATTCAGTAGAACCACATAACCTTCTTGTAAATTACTTTTGCTAGAACCTTTTTAAAGTCTACAGAACCTCAAACAAATTGAGTCTACTTAGAACCATGCTTCCAAGGCTAGGACCAGTTAGGGACCTTTATTTTTAGGATTGTATTTATGCTTACTGGAAGGAAATGTTCTAAAGCTTCTCCCACAGTGTTTTAATACATGTCCTTTTTTTTTTTACCATGGCATCAGGCCTGACCTTGTGCCACTTTAGGTCATTCTATGGCACTTGGCCACAGCACTTTCCCTCAACAATCAGCCGCAATGATATAATATGACTTTACAGGCCAGGAACAAGATGTTAGAGAAAAATAAAACACCCTGCACTCTTTCAGTCAGGCCACTCTGTCTGTTTTTTTTTTGACAACTCTGAGGTTTTCATGGGCTTATTCCCCCTCTGTGAAAGAGCAGGGAGACAGAAAGAAGGAGTGAGAGAGAGCAGGAGAGCGAGAGAGGGGTGTGAAAGGGCCACCTCTACATTCCTCATTGAGTAAGGCCACTCTTTGAGCTGTGAACCCTTGAGCTGTGAAGTTTCTTTGAGTCCACACCAGGAGCTGTGAGGCCCTAATTGTCTCTAATTGATAGGGAGGTGTGGAGGCCTATTCTGCCGGCTCAGCCTCAGACGGAGCGGGCGAGGGAGAGCGAGAGGGATTAAGAGTGTGAAGGAGGATGGGTGAGAGCGGTTGCAGGCCTCAGTAGTAATGACTCATTAAGTTTTCCTGGTTTTGTCCTGCCTGGCTCATTATAGCCTATAGAGCCCAGAGAACAAAGAGAGCTGGAGGTAGGAGGTGAGCTTAAATAGCTGCAACTCAACGGTAGGCCACAAAGGGAGGACAAAGAGTTGAATGGGACTTAGAACAGATGCAATAAAGGTGGCAGATGCAACTTTGCACTTTTTTGTGGAGAGAAAATTATTTCAGATGGAGGCTCGCCTCTTCATTTAGGGAGTACTCAAATTGGAGGAAAAAAAAAGTTTTAGCGTTGATTTACATTTAATGATTGAATCACGTGCGCTTATGACCCAACAAGAGCTGGGAAGGGACATGGTTATGGGTAAACATATTCGTTTTGCTAATTAATCTTCGAACACATTGTAAGTAGCATATGATTTACTGTCGGTGTCCTATTGCCTGTTTCTAGGCTGAGCACCTGTAGACCTGAGGGTTTAATCGCAATCTTGACCAAAAAAGTAAAATATTTAAGCCATTTATATTAGTTTCTTGTTTATTACTTATATTTGTATCTGCCTATAGTGATTCCTAGTGTGAGAACAAATATTGATGACTAATTGCACTTTCACTAGACTAAAACACTACCTTTAATTCTAAAATGATCATTTGCTTCATATTTTATCCCTGCTAGTAAAGAATCCCCAGTGATCCGACCATGTGGTCTCTGCGTCTAAACCCTATACCGTGGACACACAATAGGACTACAACTCCCAGCAGTTTTAATGAAATTGAGAGTGAGTAAACATATCATTTGGGAACATGTATCCCTTTCCTTCATTTCAGCTTTTTGAATGGGCCAAATGCTAGCCGGACACGCCCCTGGCCTCCTGCCCTGGAGAGAGAGTGGAGAGAGAGCTGGAGGGAGAGTGGAGGGGGAGAGAGTGAACGAGTGAGAGCACTAGAGAGAGGTGGAATGGCCCTGGCTCGGCTGATCCATAACAGTCATTGCCTGTTACATACATTTCAGGATCCATTCGGGCTCTGGAGATAATCGACCTGGCCGACAGTTTCCCCCCGCAGCCCAATGGATTTATGATAGCACTGTCAAGAAAATGAGCCGGAATGACACAGTAGCTGACTTTAGCTGCAAATAATGTGATAGGCCGTACAGTGGCTGTGCAGCAGCTGCTGTCATCGCAGGTAATAGGCTATAAAGAAGGCTGATAGCAATACCTGTCATTGCTTAATGGCTGACTTCACTGAAGAGCTTTTGTGGCCTTTAACATGGAGATAATAGAAGATACAACAAATTTTACAGCTTCCCGCCTTGCATTCATAATTTATCGGTGGAAGGCAACCGCACAACAAGGACAACAGTGCAGGAATGGGTGTTGAGGAGTTTGATGGGTCAGTCACGAGAAGGAGTTGCTGGGCAGAAGATGACAGAGCTCCTGGTGTTGCAGTGCTCTTCAGAAACAAGAATGGCAGCGGCAGCAGAGGGAAAGCTCAGCACTTTTTTTTGTTTAGATGGCTGGCAGTACGAGTTTCCCTTAAAGCTGGCAGTATGAGTTTACATGCTCTGAGACTTTTTCTTATGGTGAATTTTATAAATATATATTTATATATATAGCAGTGCTCTTCAGAAACAAGTATATAGATGGAGGGACAAATCACACTGGCCATAAGAAACCAACAGGCCAACTATCAAAGAAACAATGATACTGCTGATAATTCTTTTTCTCGCTAGAAAGTTAATTTAAGCATCAGTAGGTCTATGAATGTAAATAATAACTCATATTACCCGTCTGTATTGATAAATCCTTAAAATAGTGTTACAAAGTAAGTAGGCTTGAGTAAATGTAAATGTGACCGATATGTAGTAACTGCAATTCTTGATTAGATATTAGAAAATATTGAGAAACACATTTTGATATCAGCCATCCTTTAATAAAATGTTTAAAAATTCACTACAGACCACTTTTAATAATCTCTTTTTAATGATATACATTGTTGGGAGTGGGCTTTACATATACAAGAAACATCAGTCCTGTATTATTATTATTATTGTTTTATATATATATGCCAACTGTTGTTCTTTTCAAAAACTTACATCTAGTATTGTTACAAGTAGAGTTTGGACTCTTGACAGTTAAATATCTAATGCATAAATGTAGGTAAGATTTTTTTTAGGTTTTTTACTTGCTATTCTAATGTAGTCTATACGTATTTGTTGCTTCATGAAATTCAATGATTCTTTTTCCTGAATAAAACATACAGGTAAATATGCACACCTCCGATCGATTCTCACACACAGATGTGTGTGTGTGTGTGTGTGTGTAACCCACATGAACACACACATCCTCTCACCCTGTGTGTGTTCATGTGACTCTGTGTAGCTGGACAGCCCCATATATCACCATCCTTCATTAAAAGTGCTAGCAGCCACAGCGTGGCTACATAAACACAGGGGTCTAGGCCGTGCTCTCTCTCTCACCTCTCACTAGAGGACTTCAAAGTCACTTCAACCGCATGGCTCTCTGATGAATGCTCCCATCTGCCCGCCTGATGTATGTCTCTGTCGCCCCCACTCCACTGTGGAAATGGTCCCGGCCCATCCGCAGCTTCTGCTGAGAATGGCCATTTGTTAGCGGTTAGCCTGCATCTGGGAGCCCCCAGTTCTAATTCTGTACGCAAGCCCATCAATCCTTTTAACACAACACTCCGGCAAAGTCGTTCTGCCACGTTACTAATGCTGTCCATTATTAACTCTATTAAATGTAACGTTCTATAAGTGAGCCTCTAAAAGTGGATCGTTTTGGTTGCGCAATTCTATTCGAATGGAGAGTCAATTTATGAATTGGATGGTTTTAGTGGGAAAGTGGCTGGTGTTGAGGTAATGAGTGGGAGGATGAGAAGACCGTTTCATTTTCAGGAACACACTTACCCACATCCACTAACACACACACGCACACACACACACACACACACACACACACACAGATCCAGTTTCTAGACATTAAGCCTAAACCTAGACTGCAGGATCAGAATGAAACAATTAATCCATGTCTAGGAAACTGGTGCTTAATGGTTAAGTTAATAATCTATTGTTAAATGTGGTCTAATAAGCACATTTGAGTGGTATTCAGTGAACAATATAGTGTAGTTTATATCAACATAACAGATATCTGTTATGAATAAAAACAAAAAATGCTGCAAGAAATTACGTATTTTATCAGAATGTCATTAGAAGTCAACAACATCTTTCCATTGTTGTGTGTATGTTTCCAAAATTGTTAACTATATGGAATAGTTTATATTAACCTGTCGTTTCTACGTGAAGCTTATATAATAAATAAACCAAGAAAAATGCCTCAAAATGACTTTGTACAATGTAACTGAGGTAAAGAACATATTTGGCCTTGTAGTGTAAGTTCACAATTTTCGAAACACACACACAAACACACACACACACACACACACACACACACACAGTTCACATTACACATGTGTATTTCTGTCCGTCATATATCCTTACATTTCGACTCACACCTTCACTCGTGGCGGCACATTTGACTGGTCTTCTGTTCCCTTCCTGGCAGTAAAAATCTTTCAGAGGGAAAGAAAGGAAATAGGTAATTCTAATCACTGTCCATTACAGAGCAAGAGAAGCAGAGTGAGGGGATGAAACAGAAACGAAGGAGAGAGAGAGAGGGAGATGATTGGAAGGTCAGCAGTGCAAGGCACATGTAGAAATTAATTCCCCACTCTCTGGAAAAGAATATGTCTAATTCTGTCAAGCAGTCTGATAGAATCAGCCTGACTACATGGATGAGGTGAGGCTATAGACCCGAGGGGGTAGAGGCAGGAGGGGTAGGAGGTGGGAGAGAGAGGGAGCGACAGCTAATGAGAATGGGACGAGGGGAAAAGAGTAAAAGAGAAACGGAAAGAGCAGAAGGGGACACTGGAAGTGGAATAAAGCGAAAGCACCGAAAGAGACAGAGCGCTGTAGTTAAAATATATTGAGGGCAACAGGTGAGGAAGTAGGGTAGGTAACTCAAATGCATAGTACAGTGCTGTTTGGTCTCATTAGGGAACACTGAATTAAATCCATATATTGCTATATTATATGGCTCTCAACTATTTTTTAAAGTGTGACCCCTTTAAAACGATTGGTGTTGGTGACAGCCCCTCATTTTGAATGAGCACTTTATACTTCAGTGAAGCAATACTCACATAGTATTGATACACATAAGCAATAAGTAGTTCGCTGCTTGACCAATCAGTACTGATGCCAGCTTTCCTAGTTAAAGATACTTTTTGGGCTCAAATCAGTTTGTGTGTGCTTTCAGCTCACAAACTGTTTTGCTTGTAAAAGTGTGATCTTTTTGATATGGGAGTTTTTATTAAAAGGTTATTTCCAGAACATGAGCTATATATTGTAATTTATAGCATCTCACATCAACAACTCATTCATAAACCTAGTTATGTGAGTTGCTGATGATGTGACATGCCATCAATTACGTTTATGGACGATTTCAACAGACTCAAATCCTCACTGCTGAAAACGATTTAAGTGGTCTTATCATTTCAAAGTGTCAGACTTTTTTTTGCCATAATTTAAAACATCATTTAACTTTAATATTTTACAGTGAACATAAGTAGTTACTTAAACACTTTACATGTATGTACACTAAGATGAAAATGTTATATTAATTCAGCAGACAGTTTTATCCAAAGTGACTTACGAGGAAACATTAGAAATATAAACTTCTGATTTTGGAAATACAAGGTTGTGCCCTGCCAGCAATGTCTACATATGATCAGATATCTCACAAAGCCTCCAGGCTGTGCATTACTGCTACATAAGATGCTTTGCGAACATTGCATAATACAAAAGTGTTTTTCACAGGAAGATGTTGGTTGTTTTGGGGTGTTTTTGAGCTGTTTTGGGTTGTTTCGGACAGTCTCGGATGGTGATAATTAAGTGTTGTCCCCTCTGGTTAACTGGACATTGTCCTGGCCTGTTGTTGCAGATGGTTGTCCTGGCCTGCTGCGCTGCTGCTTTATCAGATCGTGCTACATCACCTCTGGATTGCTTTGTCAATAAGCTGGCCAGGCTTGACCTGGCTTTGGCATCTCTAACCAGTCATGTTGAGTGACAGGCAGGAGATGGCTGATAATTCAAAGAAATTGGAAGTGTGAAATCTTTAAGGGCCACTTCTTACTGCCGCCAAATGCCAGGGTATCTCTCCATCAGCGCGCTCGCTGTGCTCTCACAAGCCCGGGCATTGTTAATGGTGGCCTGTCTGTCCGTCAAGCCCCTGCTTCTGCCGGGATTTATCCCCTGTTTGCCTCTTTATCTTTGCTTGCTGGATGCACTCGGTGGGCCTGGAGGCACTAGAGGTTGTGTGTGTGTGTGTGTGTGTGTGTGTGTGTGTGTGTGTGTGTGTGTGTGTGTATGTGTGTGTGATTGGATTGAGAGGTAGCAGGCTACAAGCTTCATTTCATTCCGTCATTCCTTCTTGCTTTTATATTTAGGAGGTGAAGTGACATCCTGGTGACTCTTACACTCCCACGTCTGGTCCTCTAATGCCTGGCACCACAGCACAGGACAATCAGACTGATTTTGAGGCTTATTTAGTCCTTCTCCCAATCACAATGATTCTGTTAAACCATTGCCTTTTTAGAATATAAAATTCATATTTTCAAAAGGCATTGTACATGGTAAGGGGTTGTGCCCCAGGCCTAAACTGCTGTAAGCTAAATGAGACAGGTCCAACAGATGTGTCACACAAATGACTATATGGGCTTGCTGTGTTTTTTTCCTCACAATGCAAGCTCTGCCTATCATTGTCTAATCCTGACATGCGTTCCTTGGTTTAACCGATTATTATAATCCCTTCATTAAAAGGGCGGTAGCATTGGTGTGAGGGGAATCTAAACGCAAGACCAGAGACACGCAGCAGAGAAGACAGACACACATCACATGTGTGGAGGTACTTCACTCTAGACACTCAAACAGCATGGAGACCTGCACAACCTGCAAGTCGGGGTTAAAGTACAATAAAAATACAAGCGTTCTGCATCCGAACCGGCTCCGCTAGCTAACATGGCCACATGTTAAGCTGTTCCCACATGCAGTAGTACACTTAAATTCAAGGCATTAGCCTTTTTTTATGTTATGTCGTGTTACAGAGAACTTTAATAAAAGTTGCTCAATGTTGGACGGCTGTGTTCCTCCGCTGCGTGTGTGATGACGTCATCAAACGACTAGTCGACTTGACTTTGCTGATGGATTAGTTGACTTGAAAAAATCATTAATGTCCTAATACATGTACTCTATTAAAAACAAAACGCTGCACATATCTGTGTAAAAGGAGAAAGGAGCAGTTTATTTTTAAATCAGCATCTCTATAAACATCTCTTTCAGAATGAAAACAATGTCTGTTGAATACCTACACAAGCACCTCATTCTGCTTTGGGATCCCCTGAATCAAATCGTAATTAATGAGGAAAAGTGTTATTGCCATTTTGTTCGAGTGAACAAGAAATTCAGAGAAATATTGTCAGCAGGTCTCAAAGACTAAACCAAAGCTGTTCAGTTCAATACTTGCACCTATAAAAGATAAAACCTGAGAAACCAAATATGTTTATCTCTTATTTTTTTTCCAAAGCTGTGTATATATAATATGCATCCTTTATTACTGAAGGACAACCAAAACACAAAATAAATCAGTACATTCTGTCAGGTGTGGGGTCTATGAAATTTTCAACATCAGTTAAGTCTAAGTTCTTACCCACTGGATCACTTATGCCACGGGAAATGACAGTCAGATCTGAGCACTTTGATATGAATACAGATATCTAGTGTTGTGGAGCTTGTCTTGACACACTACGGATCATATTTAGGCGTTTTGAAATGTTTGTTATTCCACCTCACCTTCACTTACTCAGTGCTTGCCACTCTTTTCACCTTGAAAGTCACTTGAGCAGTTCCAAAGACACACGGAGGAGATTTTACTGAAATGATCTATGATCTATGAATACTTTTCATTAACAGTTGGAGATCTGGGTCATTTTATTACCTTTTCAGACTAATTAGAATGTGACAAATCATATTGCAATGAAAAAAAAGGGAATTGGAATTAGAAGTTAATTATTGCAATGATAATTAGGTTCATGATTAAGGAGTTAATAAAAGAAACACATTTTAGCTTCCGTAGATTCGACAGACATGAGGTTTGTGATCTACTTGTGGATTCGGCGAAGTGCAACACGTGTGTCTTTTTGAAGTTTCTCGCTGTAGATCCCCGCACCGCGCTCATTTGTCCTTCCACTCAATTAGGGCTGAGTTATCTCTCCGAGTGAAAATGTAAGATAATGTATTAATTAGCATCATTAACGATTGCTGCAGTGAAAACACTTGCTTTTGTGTTGAGGAGAAGGCTGGCAGTGTTCAGATAGTGGCTGAACATGTGGCGCTAAAAGGGAGAGAAGGTTGATAGAGATGTAACAGGAGGAATGCTTCAGGAAGCGAGGCCGCACTGTCGTATTCATTGAGGCTAAATTCATCCTTTAGTGTAGTGCCTCAAGTAGAATATTTATGTAGAATGGAATTAAACCTTGGGTTAAATCTTCAAAATGTTTAGAATTAACATGAAACCATCCTGGCAGTGTGAGCCCTGTTTGTAATGGGACTTTTGGGATTCTGAAACAGGATGTCTGAAAAACCCCACCTCACACCTTATAGGATTTAAAGGATCTGCTCCTAATGTCTTGGTGAAGACACCACAGCACATCTTCAGAGGTCTTGGGAGACCCTGATTCGAAGTGTTAGAGCTGTTTTGGGTACATGAGGGGGAGCAACACAATATTAGGTAGCTTGTCATAATGTTATAGAGAAGAAGCAACAAGAAGAAAAATTGTTTATTAATAATAGATGCTACAAAATGTTGAAGTAATCATTATTTTATATGTTTAGCAAATGATGTGCATATGTGTGTGTGTGTGTGTGTGTGTGTGTATAAGAGAGAGAGCGAGAGAGGGCATCAATGTAATCAATAATCTTGACTTTTTTTAATCCGAAAATATTTTTGCTAATTATTTTGGATACAGCCCAAGCCTACAGTCTAACCCTCCTTTCCCCTCTGGGAAGTGATTTGGATCAGAGCCAGTTCTTTTCTATTGAATAAGATTAAAAATAAGACACCCACTGACGAGACACTTTATTAGGTAAACCTACCATGGATCTACTCTACATTTGATCAGTCTGAGTCTGGCAGCTTCAGAAGTCCTCCGTAAGCTACGATGCAACCTTGTGGTGATATGAAAGTCTTCTTTCTTTCCTAATTATAAACTGGATGATGAAATAGTCAGAAGTCATGTAAATCATAACACATTTTTCCATTCTGTTTCCGAAACAGGCAAAAACCACCTTCAATGAATTAATGGTGTTGTGTGATCATGCTTAAAATGATCATTTTGATTTCAAGTTGATTTCAAGCCCTTAAATTGACACTATTACACGGTCACTGTTAAAGTCTCTGAAATGGTGAATTAAGTTCTTTCTATGGTTAACTTCAGTGGATGTTAATGTGAGTACTGTAGCAGAAGTAAGCACCACTTCTGTTGGTCCTAAAATGCTCATAGACTGTAAGGGTGGCTGGCATTCTAACTGGTTTAAAAAAGGAAGTCAGTCTAAAAAGGCTGAGGGTTTTTGATATGACACTGATGAGATGCTCTAGAATATTAAGAGATATTTAGAATTTTTTCACCGAGGTTTAGCCAGTAGAACTTTGTCACTTAGTTGAGTTCTATCCCATGTAAATTGTCCTCCCTGTTATGACAGCGTTGCGCTGCTTGTGTGATTGAGTGTCAGCCACTGGTTCCAGAGGAAACAGCCTCCTAAACCCAATTGTAGCGCTTCAGAGCTGCGAGGTGAGTGATGAACTGCTCGGAACAGGCTGCATTTGCCTCAGCCTGCATGCTGTCACTCACCATGCCAATACCATACACACTCCAGCCAGGCCGCACTCACTCCGGTTAATGGAAACTGGAGCTAACGGAGGTGGGAGAGATGGAGAGGAGAAAAAACCAAAAAACAAAAACAAATGAAATAAAGGGAGATGGGAGGATGGAAAGGAAGTGAGGGGGAGAGAGAGACAGAGAGAGGTAAAGGGGTGGTGGTGGTGGTTGGGGGGGACGGATGCTCCACATCTGTTAATCCAAAGGAGCTTAGTTTAGAGACAGTGTCCTCTGTTTGTTTGTGCAGAGGAAAGCCATTCACAGAGAAAAAGCGAGAGAGAGAGAGAGATATGTTCCATATTTAGCTACTGAAATGTTTAAAGTCCCTGTCACAGCGAAGTGAGTTCCCAGGCCGACACATCTCAAGCTGTTCAAATACCCATTAGGATGTTTTGTTTCCTCGTTCGTACTGACAGAAACGAGAAAAAAAAAGAAAATACAGCAACCGTAGAGGTAGTGGTTGGGGGAGTGGGAGGGGTGGTTGGTGTGATGAGAGGAAAAAAAAAAGACGGAAATTTATCAAGAAACTTCTGTGCTATTTAATGATCCTTGTATGCAGAGGGGAAGACCACGGAGCGCTCCGCCGCTGCCAAATACCGATCCCCTAACTTAATTTCCTGCTCAATTGCTGTTTTATAGTGCATAGTACAGTGATACCAGCTAGTAATATAGAAAACAGATTGCCTGCGCAGCCAAGTGGAGCAGACTGTTGCAAGGCTGTGGAGGACCTGTAGTCTCAAGGGGGGCTCTGGCGGGTGGGCTTCACTAAACCAACAAAGCCAGGCGCTCCTGTCTTCCCTGACTGGCAGCAGCTGGCTGGGACGCAGAGGAAAAAAAAGTGCTGAAGGAAGGTTGTGCCACAGTAACACAAATGCTTTCTTTAAATTGTGAAGATTCCATTACACTGTATGGGAGGTACGTGCAATTGCCGTATTTCCTGGATGACTACAATTACATCGTCACTTTACACTGATGTGCATGTAAAGCAAATTTGCGATGGGCTTTCTGGCTTCTTCTGCATAGAAAACCACCCAAAAATGTACATACTCATTTCTCAAATTTGACAGATACATATAGGGTACCATAGCGGTAAATGGTGAGCAGTATAATATTATATTACATTTGTCTTTAAGCATATGTTTTTAAGCATATTATTTGCATCGTCAGCACTTTTAGAGTGCAGAACACCTGCATATAAAAGACTAAAACCAGATACAGGACAAATCTGTATTATTTCTCAACTGTAAATACATTATTTCTGAAGGAGATTGATCATAAAAATGTTAAAAATGGTAAAATCATTCCAATAACCAACACTTTTATAAAAATCATGCAGTTCCATGAAGAAATAAACAGTAGTTTGTCAGGATTCGTCTACACCAGACTCTCTGGAGGTAAGCTTAGAGATGAGCTGGACTGTCAGGACTCCAATTCTGTGGGAATTTGTGCCTGTTCATTCTGTAGAGCATTTACGAGGCCAGACACTGATGTTGGATGTCATCCCATAGGTGTTGGATGGGGTTGAGGTCAGGGCTCTGTGTGGCCAGTCAAGTTCTTCCTCACTGAACTCATCCAACCATGTGTTTATGGAGCTCGCTTTGTGCACCGAGGTACAATCATGCTGGAATAGAAACACCGAGGTACAGTCATGCTGGAATAGAAACAGTTTCGCCAAACTGTTTCCAAATTGACTTGGTATTCTGAAGCATTAAGATTGACCTTCACTGGACGTATGTCCATGTAATATAATAACTGAACAGTGGCATACAGACAGACGATAAAGATGGGTCTAATTCCAATTTTGTAGCAAAATGTCTCTCAAATTGTAAAAATACTTCGATGTACATTAATATTTTATTCCAGGTCACTTTGTCCCTTCATCACAAAGTTTCCATAAAATACATAGGACAGCTGGTGTTCTCAGATAATGGATGGTCATATAATACACGGTTCTGATATGACAATGATGACGAGTGGATAGGAGTTTCTGTCCCTTGGTTATAAAAGCTGAGATTAGCAGGTTGGATAGTTGCGTGTACCCTGATATACAGATGTTTCATTTTAATGAGTCCAATTAATTTGTGCAGAAGTATAATTGTGTTTAGCCTGCCTATTTCCCGCAAGTATTAAAGGCTTCAGACTGTCCTTCTAATCGTTTTCCTCCACTTCTGTACTTCCCCCTCAGGAGAAAGAGGCAGACAGAGGCATATGTGGTGTGAAGCCACAGGAGAGAGTGTGTTTGAACTGAGACAGGTTGTCAATGGATCCCACCTCCATACCACAGCCTGTGGACTTGACTCTCCAGCTGCATTCACTTTCCAGTGTGCTTCAGGCTCATGTGACTAATGTCATTGAGATGTTTTGTGTTACACTTTCCGAACTACTGTAATGTTCGTGAAAGCAATGGATATGATTTGTAGGTTGTAGCCCTGATCAGAAATCACAGACAAACCACACCACGGCTCTATCAGGAGTAGCTCTGAGTTTAATATCAGTGGACAAATAATAAATGGGAAAATGCTAACAGTATTGCGTGTTTAAAATGTGTTTTAGGCCTCTGTTATTGCAGTAGAAGACAGTAAGTGGAAAGAACATCTCTAAATACAGTTGTTTTAATTTATGAACCACAGTTACAAGCTTTTCCTCCAATATCCCTCTTTTAATATCCACAAATATTTTTTTTTTTATTGTTGTAAACATGCACCAACCACCCAAACCACTATATAGCAGTCTCACACACTGCTGTCAATGGCAAACTGGGTTTAATAAAGTTTGCTTATACAGTTGTGTCAGAAAGTTTGGGGCCTCGCAGTCAAATTACTTTAATTTTTTTCCAATATTGTTTTTTCTTGCGTTTGTGTTTGCTTATTTATTTACATTAACCATTATTAGCTGCCCCAAAAAATTGTAATACACAATTTTTCTCTCACTCCTGACATTGTATGACTGTGTAAATGTGTTTTCATTCTGTAGAGCATTTATGAGCTCAGACACTGATGTTGGACGAGAAGTCCAGGTTCACAATCTCTATTCCAGTTCATCCCAAAGGTGTTGGATATGGTTGAGGTCAGGGCTCTGTACAGGACAGTCAAGCTCTTCCACACCAAACTCAACCAGTCAAGTCTTTATGGAGCTTGCTTTGTGCACTGGGACAGAATCATGCTGGAATAGAAAAAGGTTCTTCCCCAAACTGTGTCCACAAAGTTGGAAGCATGGCGTTGTCCAAAATGTCTTGGTTTTATAAAGCATTAAGTTTGACCTTCACTGGAAGTAAGGGGCCTAGCACAAAAACTGAAAAACAGGTGTGTCCCAATACATTTGTCCATAGAGTGAACATTTGGTACACATGAAGACACTACAGTCTCAGTACTTTTCCCTGAAAGCTTTTATTATTTCTGACCATAAATAGATGCATTATGAGATCGTGGTCTCAGTTATGCGCGTGTGAAAGTGTTGAAGCTTTTATTTCCACAAGCTGTTCCAAGATTTACTTGTAAAGCTGTCTCGGGTAATGAAGATCCCATAGAGAGATGCCGTTAAGGACAGAATTGTTTATCTTGCATTCACGCTGACATGAGCATCCAGTTACTACCAGTGCAACTCCAATCCGGAATGATGACGAGGTCAAAGTTTAGTATATGGCCAAAGTTTAGTATATGGCCAAAGTTTAGTACAAGCACCATGTGACTTCTATCTACGCGGTGTCATCCAGTCAGCTGTGACTTTTTTCATGCTCATCTGGCGTGTAAGGTCAGCGGACACATGTATTAGTCTTGGAAATGTATTTTTATAGAGCGTGCGTCACTCTGAACCCAACAAAGTGCCGTTCCCTTCTCCTGTTCTTACCAGATTTACATATTTGTTTTGACTAATGTGCTGTTATAGGCCACTAAAGACCCATAATAACACTGTTTGGGTTTCAGTAATGCCAAGAGCCGTGCAGTGAAATAAGACACAGACGGGATACAGTTGTCACAAGGATTTTCATCATGGACAAGGATCTGGAGTGTTTAAACGTTTTCAATGAGTAACGCACTCAGTTGGTGGGATCTGTGCTGTACCATTCTAAGGACTCCTCTCCTTTCCCATGTAGAAAGCTCCACTGTGATCTGGATATATGTGTGTGTGTGTGTGTGTGTGTGTGTGTGTGTGTGTGTGTGTGTGTGTGTGTGGGAGCGGTGGGTGGAGTGGGTACATTCTAAAGAATACAATTATTATTTTGGAATACTATTTTAACATACATTTTTGGAAACAGTGGCTTTCTTAGAAGTCCACAAATATCATTTTCATAGCTCCAAAGTTAAGGGCCGAAACAAACTTGTGCAAAACTGCACACCAATCGAAGCTCATATCCTGGATCTCCCTCTGAGCACAATGCGAGCTCACTCTTAACTTCAGGAAGCAATCATTCCTGCAACAAATTGCTTGTTTACGTGCACCAGTCAGTAATATATCGCTGATCAAAGGCAGAAATGTCAGGAAAAAGGTTGCATTTGTGTTCCAGTGGGTGGGAGGAAATTGTGCGTCCCAGTGGGCAGAGGTAGGCTGTAAAACAATCCTGCCTCAAACCACACAAATCCCTCAAACCACGCAGGGAGTGCCAGGAGCCGCCAGAACTTGAGCGGTCCAAGGCTTGACCCTTGAGGCACTGCCAGTCAAGTCACTTGTCAAAACCATCCCACAGAATGAATCCCCTGACCTTGGCATCATTCCTTGGTGTCCCCCCACCCCTCCTCCTGTCATGGGATAGTGAGAATTATCTTTTGCTTCCCAAATGCCTTGAATGTTTTATATTATTAATAGTCACTTTGGCTGAGGATGTGGTTTGATTCACGCCTCTTGCGTTTTTTCGTCCTGATGTCATGTTGTTTCTCCCAGGGCTTTTGTAGAGTAAAGGTCCAGGGATATTTTTCACACAGTGGCTTACATACTTAGTATCCCCCCCCCCCCTCTCATTTGCTAATCTTTTTGGTCTTGAATATGAAAACATTATGAAGCGCAGCCCACTTGAAGAGAAGCAGCGGCCTCTAAAGAAGTTAGTTCATTTTATTCAGTGCCTGAACGCAATGTTCTTCTGTCCCTGTCACCTTTTGCTAGTTTATCATTCTTTGTGGTTATATTTGGAGACTAATAAATCCTATTTGTTCTCTCCAAGGTACGTGAGTTGACACATGCGCTCATAAAAGCTGGATTCACTACCACAGATAGATGGGGGAAATTGGTGTGGTGTTTTAGGCCAATCGCTGAGCCGTTTTATTTGATTTTCCAAATAGCTTTAAAAACGTTGCCTCTCCCTCAAAGCAATAATTTTATATCACAGTATAACTCCGGGCCATCACTTAAGAGGTCCACTTGTAAATGTTTAAAATGAAAACATAAGTACTTTCCATGTTTGCCTGTCCTTATCCATCCTTGCCAAGCCGTGTTAACTCCTTCTGCAGGATCCAACTCTCCTTCAGACAGCTAACCCCCCCCAGTCTTGCTCTGTTTTTCCCCGCAGTGCCGGGTTTGTGCGTTGAAGGCGATTCGAAAATCGAGTATGAACTTCAACCAAAGGTTAATGCTATTCACTGTTTTTCTTTTTCTGGCTTATTTTCTCGTGGGCTGAACCACCCACTTAGCTTAAGGTCACAAGCTGAGGCTAATGCCGCACAGAAGGGGCTGCCCACAAAACTCGCTATCCCCATGATTAGACGTCCCACTGGCCTACAACACATACCAGCTCACTTTGCCAAGTCAAATAGCACATTTAGCGAGTTGGAAGTAAGATTTAAGTGGGCCAGCACAATGAAGCCAGCCCTCTCATCTTTTTTAGTCCTAGTTTTCTCTTTGTCTGCTAGACTGTGAAAACTGCTCTTGTTGGGGAGAGTTAATCTTCATTTTTTTTTGTGGATTATTTGGAAACAGGTCAATTGATTGAGCTCAAAAACTCCACCCTTCAGAGAAGAGAAAGGAGGCAGTTATGCACTACAGCATGTTCGCCGCATCTCTTCTTTGCCTCTTTCTCTCTTCTTCTCCTTTCTGTCCCATTCTCTTTCAAACGCTCTGCTTCTCTCTTTATATGTGGATAAGAACTTCTTCCAAGGAATTCTATGGCCGAGCACAGGCCCTTGATGTGACAGCTTTTGATTCTAAGACCCTTTTTTTCCCCCTCAGCATTATTTTTGTTCCACGTCGCTCTGCTTATTTCAAAGGAGGGCACAACAAGTTCATTGATCCTGACTCCTTTCACCTTTCTTTCTCTACCTCTCGAACTCACCACTGTGTTAATCGTCTGTGTCATGTCACTGCATTTGCTGAAGTTATTCATACAGTACAGAGACTGCAGAAAGTTTTTGGTGTTTTTTTGTTGCTTTTTTATTAATTTTTGCTATATTTGACAAATTTGTTTCTGAAAGTTTGCAGATATCTGCATGTCTCTGAAATCAAGGTTATTAATAGGGAGTTTGTCCCCATTTGCTGCAGTAAAAGCCTCTACTCATTTGGGAAGGCTTTGCACTAGAAGTTGTTGTGACAATTGCTGAGAGAAGATTAGTTGTGGATTACAAATGCCACTCCAATGCTCTACAATTAGAATTCATTTAGAAACTCCAGATAATGTATACAATATGCACTGATGAGCCATAACGTTAAAACCACTTGCCAAATATTGGGTGGTTTCCCCTCATACTTCCAGAGCAACTCATGGACCCGAGAAGAACTCTGAAGGGGTGCTTTGGTACCTTGCACCAAGAGGTAAGCAGTATTGTAAGTTGTTTGTCCAGTACATCCCTCAGATGCTTGATTGAATTGAGATTTGGAGGCTTAGTGAGCTCTTTGTCATGTTCCTCGAACCAGTCCTGAACATTTGTTAAAGTATGGCATTAGTGAATACCCTTGTCATAAAACGGTGGATGTGGTCTGCAACAATGTCTAGGTAAGTGGTATGTGTTAAAAAATAGCATTCACATGAAAGTCAGGAGCCAAGGTTTCCCAGCAGAGCATCACAATGCTTCCTTCTTCCCATAGTGCATCCTGGCACCATCTCTTCTCCATGTAAGCAATGCACATGCATCCAGCCATCCAGAGCACCACCAGCTTCATCAGTCCAGAGCTGCTTCTGTTGCTTCATGGTCCAGTTCTGATGCTCATGTGCCTGTCATAGGCTCTTTTGTCAGTAGATGCGCCTAGCATGGGCACTCTGACCGATCTGTGGCTATGTATCCCCTTACACAGCAAGCTGTGATGCACTGTGTGTTCTAACACTTTTGTATCCGCATTTTTCACCAGCTTGTGCTACAGTAGCTCTTGGGGGGGCTATAGACTAGAGAGGCTAGCCTTCACTCCTCACCTGCATGGAAAAGCCTTGACCCAGTTGCCAGTTCACTGTTGTCCATCCTTGGATCACTTTAAGATGGTACTAGTCACTGCATACTGGCAACTCCCTTTAGCACCTGCTTGTTTGGAGATGCTCTGATTCAGTTGTCCAGCCATCCCAGTTTAGCTCTAAATTAATTCTTACGTTTGCCTGTTTTTCCTGCTTCCCACAGATCAACTTCAAATATTGACAATTTACTTGCTTCCTTGCTTCCCACCTCTTGACAGGTCCCATTGTAACAAGATAATCAATTTTATTCACTCCACCTCTCAGTGGTTTTCATGTTGTGGCTTATCAGTGTTTATATGTGCCCAAATGACTATGCCGCAATGTTTTAATTAGTGATGACCTGCGCCCTGCATCTCAGCAACAGCATTGGCAAACATTTCACCTCATTGGTGCAGTGTATCTAAATATGAGTGTCTAGCGGCACCTTAGTCATGTATGAAAATGAAGCTGATGAAAGGAACCCCATGAATAGAAAAATAGCTTGCCAAAAAAAATGAATCTGGTATGTTGATTAGGTTATGTAGCACTAACATTCCACAATACCCTTCCTAATGTATGGTCTTTGACTTCACCGCCTGGGAAGCCCACTGTGCAATTCTACATTGGCCATCTAGATGAAAAAATTCTAATTTGCACATGGTGACAGCAGCACGCTCCAGAATGCCACATGAATGCTAAGCGTCATATACAAAACCTCAGCAGCACTCGGTTCTCCGTGACAAGCATCTAATGATGGCCTAATTAATCTTTGTGCTTCTGATGACATAAACATGTTTGGATCATGCGTCTTGGATGAGAGGCTCGCCTGTAATGCCAAATTGCTCATCTCCTCACTTACTTTAGTGACAGGGGCCTAATGAATCACCTTCAGTAGTCCAAGCGGTTTGTTACATTTGCTGAAGGTATGGGACATATCACAAGCACACTTCAGGAAGTGGGCTTAATCACTCGCTGGAGGGCAGTTAGCATGTACAGCAGCTGTCATTAAAATTATAGAAAGCTCTTTTAAAGTTTTGGTTGAGAACATCCAGCTTGTATTAGAGCTCATAAAATGTTGAAAGTGTTTTATGCGGAAGGTGTTTTTTGCCACTCTTCGTTTTAAGATGACTTCTATGGTTTTAGAGGCTAAAAGTGCCCAAAGGATATTTCAAGTAATACCAAAGGAGGAGGACAGAGTTGGTGAAGAATCTGAGTTCCATGCATTATAGAGAAACTCAGATTTCTTTAGTGTTTGTGGCTGGAACTCAATGTCTACTGCACAAATACAACCATGTAAATTACTATTCAAAATGACCAGTGAACCTATATGTATCTTATGAGATTTTTATGTCAGCTTTTCTATTTTAGTTTAGTTTCACATACCTTATTGTGTACCTCGCCACCACATTCTGAGTCAGTAGGTTTCATTAGAACAGAGCATTTTTCCTCAGACCACTTCTTACCTTTTGACCATTATGGAGCATCTGTGGAATTGTGCTTTAAGTAGCATACCACTGTATACCGAAAGAGCCAAAAATGCTGGATAAGAACCAGTCTTGTTTTCCTCTTAATGTCTGTGATACTACAGCAAATAGCTTTTGTTAATAATGTGTATGGAGAGAATGTAAGGAGCCATAACATGAAACCTCCTTGAACCATACATTCAAGCCAAGAACCATTTAGCAACCATTATATATGTGGACATAAAGGATTTGGCCATGTGAAGGTTTTCTGTCAAATGAAAATGACAGTATACTTCAAATAAAAGTGCACATGGATCTGGATTGATGTATGTGAATCTGGATTCCTTTAAAACCTTATCTCATGTGCCCTGAGTAAAAATCAAATGCCTCTGTTTTTTTCCTCAACTTAGACTGGTAGAATAAAATAGAAACGGCTAGACAAAACCCCTGAATGGCCACTCGAGCTAACAATCGAAAATTAAGGACATGGTCCTGGGGACTCTTGTCACCGGCTGCTAGCCTGAAGCAGAGGTCAGGCGCAGTACTAGAAGGGCCAGCAGCTAGCTACAGTGTGGAGCTCCCTAAGTGCAGTGCCGTGGCATTAGTTCAACAGCTAATTTGTGCAGCGCTCGCAGAAGCAGTGGAGACAGGCCTGGCTGTGTGTGCTGGCTGGTGCTGGCAGTGTTGAAGGAGGGGGAGAGATCAGGAGGCCAGGACCGATGGAGCTGCTGCTTGCGGGGACCAGCTGGTCCTGCACATCCTGGCAGGGCTCCAGGCCACCCACCCCTCCCTCACCCACTCTTTCTCTTTCTCCCTGTCTCTCTCTCTCACTCTCTCTCTTTCTCTATGTCTGTCTGTCTCTCTTACTTTCTGTCTCTCTTTCTCTGTCTCTCTCTTTCTCTGTCTACCTTTCTCTATCTCTCTTTCTCTGTCTCTCTCTTTCTCTGTCTATCTTTCCCTGTCTCTCTCTCTCTCTCTCTTTCTCTATGTCTGTCTGTCTCTCTTTCTCTGTCTCTCTCTCTCTCTCTTTCTCTATGTCTGTCTGTCTCTCTTACTTTCTGTCTCTCTTTCTCTGTCTCTCTCTCTCTTTCTCTGTCTGTCTGTCTCTCTTACTTTCTGTCTCTCTTTCTCTGTCTCTATCTCTGTCTCTGTCTCTCTCTTTTTTCTCTGTCTGTCTCTCTTTCTCTGTCTCTCTCTCTCTCTGTCTATCTTTCTCTGTCTCTCTCTCTCTTTCTCTATGTCTGTCTGTCTCTCTTACTTTCTGTCTCTCTTTCTCTGTCTCTCTCTTTCTCTGTCTCTGTCTCTCTCTTTTCTCTGTCTGTCTCTCTTTCTCT
>JBBPDB010000040.1:4867030-4901038 GCA_037974465.1 Brachypetersius altus
CTTTCTCTGTCTGTCTCTCTTTCTCTGTCTCTCTCTCTCTCTCTGTCTATCTTTCTCTGTCTATCTCTCTCTTTCTCTATGTCTGTCTGTCTCTCTTACTTTCTGTCTCTCTTTCTCTGTCTCTCTCTCTCTCTTTCTCTATGTCTGTCTGTCTCTCTTACTTTCTGTCACTCTTTCTCTGTCTCTCTCTGTCTCTGTCTCTCTCTTTTCTCTGTCTGTCTCTCTTTCTCTCTCTCTCTGTCTCTTTCTGTCTCTCTCTCTGTCTCTTTCTGTCTCTCTCTCTCTCTCTCTCTCTCTCTCTCTCTCTGTCTCCCTCTCTCTGTTTGATACTGCTTTAATTGTGATATTTTTCTTAGGACCAAAGTAGAGGATACTAAGAGAAGGAAGGAAAAATCGACTGTTTTAAATAACAGCAGTATCATAAAGATATCTAAATAAATGAAGAATCCATTAAATATAAATGTACATATATCTGCAGAATCTATTATCTTCCTTGCTCTGGACATTTATATCTGACTCTTATACAACTCTTATTTTTTAGGGTCCTGATTTATATGAATGGTGATATTGCATATGTTATTGTAGGAAGGTTCGAAGGAAAGAAAGAAAAGAAAGGCACTTTGAAAATCATCTCAGTCATATCAAAAACTTATGTCTCTAAAATTTTAACTTTACAGAAGAATGAATCTGTTTGGACCATTTCTATTCGCACTTTCATCATGTAATGTCCACACAGTGTAAAGGGCAGCTCCCAGGTTCAAATGGTGTTAAGAAAATGTGTAGAACTGAGAAATAGAAAGGCTTCAGTTTGACGGTAATGATATACAGACACTATACACATGCTATTGTCTTTCTTATCCACACTCCCACACCATCCTCACAAGTGAGGTGGGGTATAAAGGTGGTGTTACTAAATATTAAAGCATTACACCTGACATGCTAAGAGATTATTGCAAGCTAATTGACCTACAGATCAAGCGCAATTAAATTACTTTCTCCGCTCCCTGTCCTCTTTGCAGGATTACACTCATATTTGCTGGTGATAGTGCACCATGGATTAGCAGTTGCGTTTAGACATGCTTATGCTAGAAGCTAATGAGATTAGAATTCTATTAAGTTTGCTTGCTTTTTGCAGCCTAATTTTGCTGTCAATGTGCACTCCTTAACCTTGCTCAGCATCAAAACCTGTCAAGGTTGTGAGCGTTTCATTCATTATGGATCTATGCATCTTCTCCACGTGGCTCAGGACTCTGGCTAGGGCAACCGTGTCACCCCACTTACCATAACGGGCTAGGAGAGCGAGAACGCTGATCTAGTTCTTACTCTGGCTATGGAAATGCCTCTTAAGTCGAGATCGTTTATGCCCTTGTTAATTAGCTTCTTAAGTGAAACATTTACAGGCACAGATATGTGATGTTTCATCACACTTAGATGAGCACGCATGTAGCTCTAGGCCACTGCCTTTGTGAAGCGTTTCTCCTAGCTATTGTAATGAATGTAATTGCTCTTCACTTCCAAAGCATATATTTGGAAACCGGTGTGTGTTACGTCCAAACGTGGTTTAGAGCCATTCAAAAATACAACAAAACGAGTTGAAATGAATACACTTTGTCCCTGAGGGCCAGTTAATAGCCTGGCTTGTCTAAAATGATTATTAAAACAGTAAAAAGACCCATGAGGCAGAACTACAGCAGTAAGATATGAATAAGTAAAGTTCAGTGAATTCATAGAAATAACCAGGATGAGTTTACAACTAGGTCTGTATTGACTTCATGAGCTTTTTGCAAGCAATGCAATGAAAAATCCTCATGTTAAAATCCTCTAACATGACACTAAATTCATGCCCAAATTCACGGTATTATCCAGGAAACAGCTATATATTTTATTAATTAAAAAGTAGTATAATATATAATCCAAGTATTGCTGGCAAACACTTTATTCTAAGGGAGAAATATTTTGTTGCTATTACCATCCCATTGCCTGCATCATCATTTTACTGTATTTTTCATTTTGATTAGATTGACACCTGCTTTTGTGTCTCTTTATTGAAGAAACTGCATACAATTCAGTAAATATTATCACCCTAATGGGCTAATACTACATAGACGCGCTGCTCTAATCACTGCCAATAAGTCATCCTGTTAACAGACAACACAGTGTTCTATAGAGCTGGAGTGCTTTGCAAAACAACTCATTTTAACAACAACACAATTGAACCTGCATTACGTGGAAAGTGACTTCTAAGTGCCTTAATGAAGACTAATTAATGTTATATTGCAAATTCATATAGAGTAATCAACATACCCTTCAGACTCTTTCATTTGTTAATCAAATAGCGAAAATAGGTGATTTAGGCATGGCTGCTTGTAAGTCTAACTTTAATTAAATGCTTGTTTTCGGCTGCTTTCCCTGATTATGTCCATAACCAACCTTTATCTTCAGCTCTTGGCCTTTTAAGCTTGAGTGATTATTTGGATTTTTGCAGCCCATTAACTAAGAGTGGTAAAAGTTGCTACTGTTATTAGCTGTGCAGTGACCGTGCCTGCTCGGCTGTGGATCTCTCTGTTTACTAGTGAGGAGGTTGGGCTCCTGGATGTGTGATGGCTTCCACAGAATTGGCACATTAATTAAATTCACACCATGGTGCAAGTTATTCTACTCCACTGCATAAATGCTGCACAGTTATGCCACAGACCCACTTTTCTCCTTGTTTTTTTTTTTCTCTCCCTCCCTTCATCGTCTTTCCGCCGCTGCCTGGATTAGAACATCGTTTTTACAGCCAACCAGGAACACGTTCTCTATCGCTGCACTTGAATTATTGTTATGTAGCTTGGGGCCTGTGTTCAAAATCACTGAATAATTGCAATCAGATTATTCTAATCAAGTGCTGGAACTGTAATTATAGGTTGCAGTCATTTAAACTGCCCTGGAAGTCCCATCCGGCGATCGCAGGCATATTAAAAGTTTATGTCCGAGATAAAATTAATGAAGAGGATTGTAATCATTCGGTGGCTCGAGAGGTGCCATGTGGACTGAGGAACCGGAGACTTCGCCGTGAGGGGACTGACCGCTGCGCCATCGCTGTCCGGGGCCCTCTCCCCACTCCTCGCTCATTATCATGGAGAAACAAACACATAAGCATGCGCATATGTTAGGAGTATATCCTCATTCTCGTATGCATATGCAGCCGATGACCTCATTTGCACCTGGGCCCGTGTTTCCGTGTCAATGTGAAATGTTAGGTGACTTCCAGTGCTGCCGAGCCTGTCAGAAAGGCATGTGAATTACAATCCCCCCATGTGTGTGACAGCACAACCATGGCCATAATCCTGTTTACCCACAACCGCATCTTCATGTCACCCGACATAAATGCAGAAAAGGGAGTCTGAGGGCTGTTCTGGGGGAAGTGTGTGCAAATGTGTGTGTGTGTGGTGAGCTTTCAAGGGGCCATGGTCAGAGCTCATAATTCAATATGACTAATCATGGTGGCTGCTGCCAACCCAGGAGCCTTAGCTGACAAAGTCAAGCCAATGGTAATTCGATAAGGCTGCACTGGTCCACAGTGGGAGAGAGTGGGGAAAAAACTGAAAGAATAGTGGCATGCATGGACAGAGTGGTAGTGCTGTATTATATTGTGTGTTAATCGTTATTATATTGCTGCTTTGGCCTTTGCAACATCAGGTGTACTCCGGTATCTGTTTGGCACATGTTCCGGTTGTGCTGTGTGGGCATGGTTTATACTGTATTTATACGCAGTACACTTATCACATGGGAAATCAAAGACGGGCAAAAAGTCTTTAGTAAGTGTTAAGCTAGTCCTTACTGAAGACTTACTAAAGCAGGTCCTAATTATTATAATTGACAGTAGTAACAGTAGTAACTGTGGTCCATGCAACTAAGAGTCATTGTACGTGTGGCCACTACATTTAAATATGTTTCTCTGCCATTGTTGTCACGTAAAAAGTGGTGACCAGAGCAGGGATTGTCGTAGATAATTTTCAACCAAGGCAGTCAGACAGTTGAGGCTTTCACTGTTTTATTAATTACAGCGTCCTGGTCAATGAGACAAGTAGCTAGCTTGTTCTGAAACAAGATTTTTATAGCCTTACAATTTTTATAGCCTTTTCCAGACCACTCCTACTTTTCCTTCTGGCCAATACAGGACTTGTTTAAGCATTTAACACTCCACCTTCTGCTTTAAAGTCTCCTCCTCCTTATATATTCATTCAGCCTAATATCGGTACTCTTTCCTTTTATGGTTTCATACCTCCGACTTAGCTGCCCTATGTTTACATCATGTATACCACTTATGGAAGGCCCTTGAACACTGTGCCTTTTCTGACATAGTATCTTCTCACTGCTGTGTGGTTCATAGTGCTTGACCCCTGACCTCAGGCCATTCCCTTCAGCTAACCTTAGCTTGGCCATAACAGACAGCGACACATGTTTATACTATATTTGACAAAGCCACACAACGGCTCACCTACTTTCATGACCCCAAAATGCTATAACTATGACTTCTAAGTAAATTTAATGGGAGAGCAAATCCCTCCTTTTTATCTAATATTTATAAGATTAATTTCCCCATCAGGATCTGGAATGCACCCACTGATATCAAAGTAGGCCACAATATGCAAATGAGCCTCTGCCCAGTCACTTTTGTTTGCTTGCTGTGGACATCCTGAACAATTTCGGTGTTTTTTGTACGAGATATTTTACTTTGACCTCTTGGTGGCGCTACAGTGCATGTCATGACGTGGATTGAGGAACACGTACATGTACGGACAATCTTAGCATATCCAAAAAATATCAAGGTATGGGCATTTCATGTTTGAATTAGTTTAAAATTCCATTTTTTGATGCCGTTATGAGCCTTAGTGAAACATGTATGACTGTTACTACAATGTGATCCAACAAATGTAATGTGTTTTGGTCAATGCCAACCGTCAACCACATGTTGTCAAAGGTTCAACAGTGTGGTTTTGTACACTTTAGTATTTTGTGGTTGCCTGCTGGCCTGTATGTTCTCTTGCATCCAGTGAGCCTTTAGTTGGGTCTCTTTCAGCAACTGGCTGTTTTGCACTAATGTTATTCACTACCATATGTGTTACATTTGTATTAGCCAATGGAATTCTATAAGGGTGTCTATATTTCCATGCATGTGAAAAACCTGTTGAGGCCAACCACACTATGTGCCAAAGTCAGAACTATAAGTGTGAGTGAGCCAAGAAAAGAGCATTGCATTTTTTCCAGGATGTATGTATTCCAACACACACACACACACACACACACACACACACACACAGCACTATGTAAGATGGATTCATTTGACCTGTGAAAGTTCTGCAAGGCAGTTTATAAAGAATATGTGACTGATTTAAACAGAATAAATACTTCTGGTAAAATACCCAAAATTACCAGTGTGATGGAACGTATCCCAGCAACAGTACATCCAAGTCAATAACCATTTAAGAAACTTTATTAGTAAAATTAGTGTTATTAGTAAAAGTATCTGCAGCTGGAATAATGGCTTGTACCTGGTTCTTCTCAGTAGGGCCTTTGTCGACACAGATCTAGAGTATAATCCCTATAAAATGCTTAAAGAACCTGGTTGGCAAGCTAAGCATTGCACTTTTCATCATCTAACACTCGCTTGCTCATCAGAGCACTATGAACCACACAACAAAAGCTGTTACTAATTCACAGTAATAATCAGCCACAAAACAAGCAGCACCTATGTGTTGTTGAACAGACAGGGGCTTACTTAAATTGATCGTAATGGCTTTCACCGCCTTTGCTGTGGCTTCATGCTTTGCTCTTAGTGATTGTTGGAAAAGCAGGTCACGTCATAATCTTTTTGTCGTGCCCCATATAAGGCCCTAATCCCATATACACCGGCAAGGAGGCGCATTTGCATATCTTGGAATGGGTGATATATCATTGAGCAGGCATATTTTTGGACTGCTTAGCATTACTTAGCATTGCTCAAACATATTTCCTTCTGTCTAGGATGGCAGCAGTGCATGAAAAGTGGTTCTGTGAGGCCAATTTCAATATATACAAACCTAATTAATGCTGACTGAATCTTCCAGCATGCTGGAGCAATAAGATCACATCTGATCACCTATTTCAGAAATGTCTTCATTGCTCTGATGAACAAACAAAAACGTATAAATAACAATTAGTTTACACTCCATATTAAAAATGGTGGTACGCTAAGAACTACCCTCAAGCGAATCCAGTGAGCTACCTTGTGAAGGTCCAAAGATTGCTGGGTTTTTGTTTTTATGGAGACATTGCTCAGCAACAGTGTTCCGGACACAGCTACCCAGATTAGCGACATGCTAACGTTCCACTCATTATACTTTATGGAGCCATCGGTGAGCTCCAAAACGCCCAGATAAAAAATTTGTTACTGGATTTCAACCATGCACCATCCATTAGTATGTGCACTTTGGACTGTGTTTACACAACATCACTGACCCATACTGTGCTGAGCCCCGCCTCCACCTCAGTTGTTTAGACCACATCTCTGTTGTGCTGATCTCCTGCATGTGATGGGGAGGTCTTCCTTCTAGAAGTGCTGAATCACTTCTACACTTCTGTCACCTTCACACCCATCATCATGAAGTGTTTCAAGAGGCAAAACCCCAAACGTTTAGTAGGTGATGCCATCACTACCACCCATTACCAGGGCCTTGCCCACCTGGACAAAAGGCCACTTATGTGAGAATACTGTTCATAGACTTCAGCTCTGCATTCAATGCGATCATTCCTCAGCATCTGATAGGCAAGCTGAGACTGCCAGGCCTGAACACCTCCCTCTGCAACTGGATCCTTGGCTTCCTAACTGGGAGACCTCTGTCAGTCAGGATTGGCAGCAACAACTCCAATCCCACCACACTGAGCACTAGGGCTGTGCACTCAGATCTCTGCTGTCCATGCTGCAGACCCATGACAATGCAGCAATGCACAGCTCAAAGTAGATCATCAAACCTTGTGGAGAGCTTGCCCAAAAGAGTTGAAGCTGTTATAACTGCAAAGGGTGGGCTAACGCCATATTAAACCCTATGGATTAAGAATGGGATGTCACTTAAGCTCATATGTGTGTAAAGGCAGGTGAGCTAATACTTTTGGCATCATAGTGTATATACACACACACACACAGGACACAAAACAGACACAACACACCCAGTCCACTGGTATACCAGAATATTGTCAAACATCCATTCCATCTTCCTTCCTTAACTCAGGATCTGCCATGTACTTAATCATCTAGCCATCATAATTTGAAATGTGAGGATCCCTTTTGAACAACCTTACTCCAGACGGTTTACGTAATGTCCACACTTGTCGTCTATTTACTTACTTACTTATTTACTTATTTACTGTCTTTTGAAACCTACACTCTGTTAAATGTTGTATGTTGCACCATGGTTCATGGTGAAACTCACTATCTATGTTATCTCATCTCACTATGTATGTGTACACAGCTGCTGATGGCAATAAAGTAAACTTAAACCTTATTCCCACCATTTCTATATATTACCTGAAGCTTCTTTTCAGACCCAAGCCAAGAACCATTTATTGGTAATTCTGTACAGAAACACAGTTACAAGTTACATCTGCGGACAGAGGTTTTGAAATGTTAATCATTTCGACACTTACCCCACAGCCATTGTCTGTGAGGTCAACAGAAGCACATTAGCTAATTGAAGATTGCCGCATTTCTAATTAGTTTTGAGGAGGATGAGAACATACAATACAGGTTTTTCCTCACTATATTCATTCCTGGCTTCTTTGTGTGAGTCAGAGTGAGAGAAAGTGTGCTAGGAATGTAATTACCTCTTATAAAGCAATCTGCCCTAATGCAGCTCTCTGGAAATACATAAAGAAGTTGAGCTAGAACAGTGTGATCTGTCTGCTATTTTTTAGAAAGAATAGCGGTGTGTCTATGGTGCCATTAAGACTTTATCTTTGCTGTTGCATCACCAAAGAAGTCGATTTTAAGTGTCTAATGGCTATCCAATGGTTGATTTTTATCTGGTTGAGAATTGAATGGCTGGCTAGTGATAAGTGATTTAAGGTTATCGGTATCTAAAATGTCATCATGATTTCACACAGGAAACACCCAGAGTTATAGACAGGTTAACCAGTGTAATATTGGTGATAAGTCCGCCTGGCTTAAACCCACATATACATCATACAGTCCTAAACATAATGATCCTTGGTATGGTTCTTGGTTATAGAACCTTTACATCACTTGGATTCTTCACTTTTGCATACGCCATTTACAAAGCTAAGAACCATACACACAATGATACTTTGGGGAAGCAAAAATAATTCTTCTACAGTGTCTCTCTAAAGATCCCTTGTCATTTTAAAGAGGGAGCCTGACTGTGAGTGTTTCATTTTAAGCCTTTAAGTCCAGAATCATAAGGCATAAAGCTTTGATTGTCTTGCTAACAGCAAGCTCTCCCCCACTCTGAAGGTGCAAAGTTACCCACAACTTTGTGTGAAAGTAGCAAAGGATGTAAAAGAAAAGAAACCAATCATGCAAAGCTAAAAATACGGACTGAGAGAGTAGGGAACACCCCACTGTCTTTAAAATGCTTAAGATAAAACTGGCAGGTTATTACACTTTTCAATTCCAGAGTCAAATATAAAAATTTCTATTACAAGGACAATGAATTACCTCGCAAAATGGCAAATGTGCATCCTTGTCAGGTGGAGTGTACTCTGATGGCCTTTCCTCAAACCCTGGATGGGCAGATTTGATCTCTCCTAATGGTTCTCCTAGAAAGGGTAATTACGCCATGGTCAAAGCTAATTTGCTCTCTGCCAGATGAACTGTTGTATTTTATTGTAGGCTGACATTTGAAAGTAATTATGGCACTGTTGACCCTGGCCCGTTCAGCTTTGTAGCACTGTCTTCAGTGGCCCGCCCCTCTCTAACTCTCTCGCTCGCTTTCTCTCTCCTTTCTCTGGCTGGTAGTCAGAACTGTAACAAGGCAATGACACGGACCAAGAACACCATATGGAGCTCCAGTAAGCAGCCCAAACTCGTTCATCCAAACTCCATCAGCATCCGCCAGCGAACATGGAGTAAACGTTGCATGTATTTCCGCAATATTTCGCAGCTCTGGTCACTGGACATTCTGCATGGATCCATGTATTGATAAGTGTATCATTATGTGCCTCAGTGATCATCTCCTCTTGGACTTATTACTGGAGAATTAAATAAGCAAAAGGTCACAATGCTTCCCCTCCCCCTGAAATTGCCTTCTCCGAATGAGGTGAGAGTGAGAGCAATTATGGGTATTTTCTGTCAGCACTCATCCTTTGTCTGTGAACACTGCCAACAATTGTCAATCAATACCCACTCCTCATGGGTCCACTGAGGGCTGGAGACTGGACAGCATGTCCAGTCTGATGCCAAATTTCCTCCTGTATCTTTCATAACTGCAATGAAAGCCATCGTTTGGAGAGGGCTTATCAAGCGGTGTAGCTCTGTTCCACACATCGCATTAAGCCTTTTGGCAGTAACGCAAACATGTCTTCAGTTTAACTATAGATTTATTGTTTCGTTGTTTGTTACAAGATTTTCTTAAGATACAGCTATCCTTGGTAGGTAGTATAAGAGAGAATTTCTGCTCTCTCTCTCTCTCTGAGTAGGTAGGATGAACTCCCCTCCTCCTATCACTCAACACAATGCTAGGAAGTCTTTTAGCTGGTGGAACAGAATTAGTACTAAGGGTTCTCCTTCAAGTGTGTTGAACATCAGATGATGATGTGATAGTGGCAGTTTGAAAAGATATGTTGTTCCTTCATAGGCCTTGAAATAAGTATGTGCCCTTCCAAACCTGTAGCATAATGTAATGGGGAAGATTTCATTATATTTCGAATTTGGCTGGAGGGTCAAAATCCTTCCCAAGAAATGAGAAATTGTAGCACAAACCACTACAATGGAAGGTGAACTGAACATTATGTAATAAATCTGAACTGCAAACATTTTGTGCAGTTTGTCCAATCTTGCAAATGAAGAAAGGGGTAGAGAATGGATCTGTAAATTTGATAACTGTATATATATATAAACTAAATGTATATCTAAATTAGCAGTTTTGGAGGTTTACTTGCGCTATATATTAAAACTAAAATATTTAAAGTAGAAGTGAATCCTGGCTAGATACAATCCTGGCTCAAATCCCTTTTAAATTGCGTCTGAGTCTGAGCCGCTGTGGAAGAGACACTACTGATGAGTGATGAATAGCCGGCCTGGCCGCTGCTAGATAAGACACTGTAATATTCTGCCTCCTTTGGTTTGCACAAGATAAATCTGTCCTCCATCCTTGTTAAATTACAAGACATTTTAATCAATGGCGGGAATTATATTAGTCCATCAGTAATGATCACTGACAAATGGCGCCACAATTGAGCTTGGAAGTTGGGGCATTAGCAAGCGTGACAAAAGCCTGATGCTGAAATCACTCGGACGGCACAACTCAGGTAAGCTTGCCAAGTTTTCTTAATTTGCGGCACATTACTTTTCTTCCATGGCCTGCGCGGGGCCATTATTATTATCCTTTATTTCTGCTCGCGCTCATTCACCGGCGTCGTGCTGCATCTAATAAAGACTGACACTTGTGACACTTCAAACATGTAACCACCAACAGCTCACTGCCAACAAAGGAGGCCCGGCGAGCGGCATGCATTAAATGGCGCTGGATAGCAGGCTGTGCTTGGGCCATCCCAGCAGGTGTGCTGCCACATCTTTGCACCTCTTAACACCCCTCTCTCATTTCCCCTGACACGTCAGACAATGGCACAAAAAGCCCTTCACCCATGTGCCCACAATGAGACATTTATTTATTTTTTGTTTTGTGCCATCGCTGTTTTTGCAGGAACGCGACCGCATAAACACACTCCACTCACTCATCTCACTCACATGTAATCAGGGACGTGATGAAAGTGGAATTGTAAAAGGGGGTTGCAATGAGACTGGAGGCTTTTGGCAGTGCTCACCACTGATACTGATCTCCATTTTTTGGGGACAAATTTTATTTCCTTGATTTACTTGCTTTCTTGAATATTCCAGCCTAATATTCTAACCGGAATGATTTGCATAATTTATGTAATTGGAGATTAAGAGTTCGGCTTATGGTGTATTTGTAATTGGTAATGTGTATTTACACCCACATCTCTCCGGAAAATGGAAGTCTTGTTGGATGTTGTTTGGTTAAGCAATCCAACAGGCTTGTATTTGGTTTGTGCAACACTAAACAATTAGATTTGGGGATCAAAGCCCTGTTCAATTCCATAAGCAATGGGGGGTGTAAGTGAATACGAAGGCCCACTGAGCACTGTGTGGTTGCCGTTTCTTCCTGCCTGGGCTTTGGAACCACACCGAAATGATGCATGATTGCACATATCAGTTGACACACAATAAAATGGAAGAGAAACACTACCAGTGTTGGGGAGACTACTGGAGGAATGAAATCTAATACAAACTACATGCCTAAAATGTATCCAATAACATAAAAATGTAAGAAAACCTGAATAAAATGCAATTGAATTACTTTACAGATTACTTTTGAGACTATATTCTTTCTCCCATGTGTCACTTTAAAAATAAAGTTGCGTTTATGCTTGAGTTGGTAAATTACTGCCCAAATACAGTCTTGTATGGCCACTCGGTCATTATAAACCATTATAAACATTATAATGTGGCGGTAGCTCAGTGGGTAGGATACTTGCCTCCAGACCAAGAGATCATGGGTTCGAATCCTACCTTGAGCACCACCGCTGGCTCCCTGAGCAAGACCAAGTTGCTCCAGGGAGACTGCCCCCTGTAGTTAGGGAATGGAAGTCGCTTTGGATAAAAGCGTCTGATAAATGTAAATGTCAACCATTATTCGCACAGCTATTATGCTGTTATAGGGAACAAAGTCACCAAATTATAATAGACATTTACTGACATTGAATAATTAAAAAGATTCAAGATTCATTTAAGATTCATTGTCATCTCAATGAAACAATGAAAGGTACAATGAAATTCTTGAATGCTTCTTCACAGCCTAGACAATTAACATAGGTATAGACCAATGTTACTCAACATCACATGAGAAAGTGTACACTCCTAAAACACCACATAAATTAAGCAGATAAATATTTACATGAACTGTTGCATTTTTGCGCTTACCGCTACTGTTGCTACCAGAGCCACCACAACTAGCTTGGCCTTCTGTTTTCTGTAGGCTATTCTGAGAGCATGTGCATATGCGTGTGTGTACCTGTTTGTGTGTGCATATGCTAGCGCTCGACTAAATCCACCCAAATGGATGACTAATTTTACCAAAATGATTTTCTGGTGAGCTCAGTAGTGCTTAATCACCTTATGATATATAAAAATACTCCTTTCATCTCTGGATTTTCCTTTTTGGAAAATCGTCTAACAAACGCTGTCCTCCTGTCTACTCTCAATATGCATATAATTCAATTAAATTCATGGCTGTCCTATGAAACAGAGATTTGTGCATGCTTTCTCTGCAGTGGATCTACTGTGACTTTTAAATTTTGCACCATTAAGGACACATCCTGTGTTTTTTTTTTCCTTTTTAATGAAGTCAACATGTGATATTTTTTTATACAACACATTTTATATGACCATTTTCCAACTTCATGCCTCTCCGAATGAAACAGGCTGTTGCTGTTACTGTGTGACCGATATATGTAAATGATCCCTGTTCTGATTGGCCGCCTTGTACTGCGGCGCATTCCGAAAGTAAGCCAAGTTACAACACACCTTGTTCTTTCTTCTGTAGGCTCAGGAGGTGGATATATGGCAATGCTTCATTCAGTCATCCATCAATGAATACATGATGGGCTGTTTTTTGCATTTTAGACTTTATACTGGAGTGTGAATGGTACATTTTGAGATGTTGTTTCTATACTATACCAAGGATTTGTGTTCATTAAAAAGAAAATGTGTTTTTCATGATACAAGCACTTTAAAGTGTTTCATGTTGGTGTGAAACAGTTCATGCTTCTGGGAGTCTATTTGAAAGTGGCTGTGAGTGCAAGAACACAATATGAACTTTTTTTTGTTACCGCAAATCAAAGGCGCCATTTATTGCACAAGCATTCGGTGCTCCAATGGCCTGTGATTTAAATAAAGCTGGAGCATTTCCTTCTACAATGAACATCTTTCTTTCTCTCTACAAGGTCAGGCTTTATGATCTTTTCTATTCTTTTTAAGCATCCCTGCTGTCCTATAAAGCCCTGGTTCAGCATGGAATAATGTTCTGTCTTAGCGTTAACTTCTGCAGTAGCTGGGCATTGGACCACTGACCCAGAGTGGCCTTGAGAGACCTTTCAGATTTAGTAATCAAATGATAGTGCATCTTTGTAGCTGAAAATTTCATTAAATATAGCAGTACTAATAGGACCGTTTTTAAGTCCTTTTAAATAATAGCCCCCAATGTCTGTATGTCACAGTGGCCTTCCTATTTCAACATCACCTCTAAAGATTGCTTCATAGCCCACTTTACTGTGCAAAGCTGGCCTCGCTCGCAATTTCTAACCATGTTTTAAGGTCTAATCCATATTTGAATTGGATGAGCCCCTTTTGCCGCGTCCTCGAGAATGGTTCCTTAATTCATCACGCAATCAACCAACCATATAATTTAAATACTTCTCTGGGAATTAGTGTAATGTTATGATAATTATGACACAAATTGGTGTAATAATTTTGGCCTGCTAAAAAAAAGACAGTCTAAAAGGTACATAATAGGAGATTTTTAATTGCTTAATAAATTGTAGGAAAATAAAAAGAATGAGAGGGTATGGAAATTGAGCTGGGAGCTGCAGCCACCCCCTACAGAATGTGACCTGGAGATGAGTAAACACAGACAGTGTTCAGTCTCTTTATTTTTTTCCGCCTCAAAAAGGAAAAGAAAGCACGGATGGGTGAAGAAAGGGTGAAGAGGGGATGAGAGAAAGGAGGAGGCCATGGCAAGCCGAAGGTTTCCCAGATTAAGTTTTCATTTCTTTCTCTCCATGCTGGTTCTGGTTTATGTCCAGAGATGCTCCTTGCCTCCCTCTGCTCTCAGTCCGTGGAGAACAAACAGTTGCTCTGAGAACACTGTTTTGTTCTTCCAGTAAATGAAGAGAACACGTTTTGTCCTTCCTGTAATTGAACTCGAATGACTCAAGATGTTCCGTCCTCAGATCAGACACAAGTGCATGTTCATCGACCTTCATCCCTTTCTTAGTGTGATTGTGAAAGCGATCACACTATTGTTCCTCTTAAGTATTATTATTAATGTTTTGTATTCCACTTGTTTTTTGGGGGGCTGCTTCTGGTCAGACACTTTATAAAAGTTTGGCTAAATTCCAAAGTCAAAACATCAGTCAGTGTCTGCTGCAGTTTGAATATACTCCGACTTTTGATCAGTTGATCTGGGGCCAAGTATTGATTGTTTAACAAATTAAAATTTTTGTGGTCGAGTCTCCTCTGTAATATTTGAGAAGAGTCGTCTTTAAAATGTGTGCCAGAGAGAGAGTCTATGACATCATGGCTAAGGCGGTCAGACAGGTACAAAGCATGAAGCTACACAAACAGAGTGACTAAAATGTAGCAAAGCACACACAACAGAATCATGCACAGACTTCAAGACACTAAAGCTCAGGTCAGTTATAAAAAGACATTTGTCACTGTTTGCTGTAGTTTAATTAAAAATATTCAGCCTGTGAATGCAGCAATACATTCATCCATTAACCATAAATACACTGCACACTGAATCAGAAGATCTTTAGTTTTTTTTTGTTTTTTTTTAATTTTTGCCCTTGAACCAGTGTCTCCAAACTCTGGTTTAATAGCAATCACACAAAAACACTTTGCATTTTCTCATGGAAATACCTCTTGTTTTGTAAGATTTTGTAAGACAAATACAATAAAAGTCAGATATAGTTTTCTTACCCTTAACATAGGAAATTAAGATGTGTTTGGTTTCTGAAGTTTTCTTTAGTTTTGAGTTAATGTAGCTAACAACCAATAGCATCTTAGTATCACATAAAATTCCCAAAAACAAGCAGAATTCATGTTTTTTTTTGCTTTGCTTCATGCTATTTACATTGTATTAGCATTTTTATAGATCGTATGTAGTATCATACAATGTCAGAAACAATATGAGCCAATGAGATTACTTAACAGTTTGAGCTGGTTGAATAAAGAAGCCCACTCCGAATACGACTTAGCTTATTGACTGCATTTAGAGTAAGTGGAAAATTGTGAAAGTATGTTTTTTGTGTTGACTATGGCATTTATATTTATAAGTTTAGAAGTAGCATTGAACTAAGAAGATAGAAGACATGACCTTGTGTTAGGCATAAAAACCGCAGAGCTGGTGGTTAATGTCCTTTCAAGGAGTGTGTCCTAATCTTGCAGGAAGGTGCTTGTGTTTTAACACCTCATCCATAATAATTGCCGCTGATGGACATGGTCACTAATGTACTAGAGGTGACGGCGGGTGAAGTGGCGGGCCACTACCAGCAGCACGGTGGTGCGAATTAAAAAACAGCGCATGTTGCGGGTTGCACTGAGGCCACTATCCATTGCTAGAGATCAGCACTGTCAATGTGCTGGAACAACAAAAACAGCACCAAGACACTGGAATTATTAGCAGAGCAATGATGGATGGGTCATTACGGCTTAATGTAAGTTGAGTATCTGTGTTGTTTCTTTGTACCGATGGTATAAACTCTGCTGTATTTTCATCATTGTCTGTAGCAGTTAAAGAAAAGTTCAATCCAAGGACACCTTGCCCTTAGTGCACTGCAAAGTATTAATGCAAGCATATTGTAAGGGCTTGCATGTGACTGTAATTTCCAGGCTAGCTAGGATCACAAAAGAGGATGTGGAAATTGCATTCTGCACAATACACATCACCACATTTCCTTGAGTCTCCCTCGCTAACCCTTAGGAGACAGAAAAACCCATTACAAAAGGAGTGAAGCTCGCGGCGAAACACTCCCCGAGCACTCCCCAAGCACAGGCTGTGTTTTTGAGCTCTCTATCCAACTATCAGCAGGACCAGCGTCTGACTTTTTCACCTGGTCAAATCCCCCTGCATTACATTTCCAATATCTGGCTCTTTAAGCCCCTGATCCGAATGCAAAAGGCCCTCCTGTTTACTGGCCACATCCACCAGCACTGTGGTTCACAATGCCATTTTTTCTATTCGGGACAGGAGAGCCACATTTACAATAAGTCCTATCCATTTAGCAAATCTGCTTTTTTATGTCCCACTATGCTCAGTTCATCATTTGGATTGGCCTTTAAAATACACGTCAGTGCATTTTGATTAGCTGTGGACAAGTAGCCATTCTCATTCCATCACTGAAGCTAATCTACTTGAAACAAAGATCGGTGCGTGAACTGCTTGTGCCAAGCTGTTCTAAAGCTATCTGTCTGAGTGCAAGTTGCAGACAATGCTTGTCATATGCAGATTCCCCATGGAATTGGATGAATAAATGAAATGCTTGATCTTGTACTGCAGGAACAGTAATTTTACCTAATGAAGGTGGGCGTATTGTTACAGTTGTTTAATTGCTTGTGTTCCGAAGATGCTCTTTCCCTCTATGTGGGATACCAAGAGAAAAGTACCATTTTAAATGTTTGACTGCGCTGTGTGTATTGACTGCATTATGCATTATAGGAAAGGCAATTATCCAGCAATTATTACCTGCCGCAAGTGCCACCAGCTTACGCTTAGAGCTGCACAGTAAATAACGTTGCGCTAGAAGGTAATGCAGTACAGTTCCACCACCATGATGCTTAACAGGCAGCAGTTAACGAACGTTTCGGCTGATGTTAACAAAGCATCCACAGCATCGCAGATGAATGATTATGAATGTTTAGAAAAGCATGTTGGTGTACGCATTCACTCAAGCTTGTGTAAAGCAAACACAGTGTATGCCAATCATCTGAAAAGAGGGACGGCAGCAAAGGAAGTTTCCTAAAGGAAATTATGTGTTCACCATCATTCTGTCATTTATCAAACATGTTAAATATTAAGGAGAAATGCACATCTGCTAGATATACTTCTCAGTTCATACCAGCATCTGTGAAATGTGTTAAACAAAGCTTGAATTGTGAATGGGTTGGTTCTGTGGTGGTGCAGGATTGTTGTTTTCATGGCTTTGCAGTCTGTCACTGAAGAAGAAATACTTTATATGAGTCTCTTACATGTGTGTGTATCGAGGCATGGAATCCACAAGACACAAGGTACAAAGTTGCGAGGCGGGGCTTATATTTGTCCATCACATCCCACAGACGCTCGATCTCGGGGAATTTGGAGACCAAGTCAACTTCATGTACACATTGTGTTCTTCAAACCATTCCTGAACCATTCATGGCATGTGGCAGAGAGCATTATCCTGCTGAAACAGGTCACTGCCATTAGGGAACATTGTTGCCATGAAGGGACATATATGGTCTACAATAATTTTTAGGTAGGTGGCACGTTTCAAATGTAACACTCACATGAATGTCAGGACTCAAGCCTTCACAGTAGAACATTGCCCAGAGCATCACACTGCCTTCGCCAGCTTGCCTCCTATCTATCCTGGTGCCAAGGTAAGTGACATAGGCTATTAACTGTAACTTATCTGTTCTTTCTTTTGATGAATGAAAATGTTGATTAATCTGTTTAATTAAAGGTTTATTTGGTTGCAATAATGCAGTTCATTACTGATTCAAAAATCTGTTTGTAATATATTCCAAGACATATCCCAATCACTGTATGTGGCAATATGATTACAATCATAGCTTAAAAACAATAACAAGTGGTTGGTTAGAAAGCAAAGCTTAAATGTGAGTGCACCAGACTAATGAGATTCACAGGGCACAGCCTGGGCTCTCATGCCGTTTTGTGCAGCGATTATGAAATATTGCGAGGAAAAGGAAGACGAAACTCCCCCTCGTGCTTAGCAGAAACAATTAAGTGACAAACAAACCCCTAACGCTGATGAAAAGCTGGAGAGCCTTGCGTCTTCACAGATGACTTAATTTGGTGTGGGAAAAGCTGGCAGCTCCTCTGAAGTGCTGCCTCTCCCCCTGCTCCTCCGGGCCGTGGCGTGACCTTCATCGCCGCTCCACCTGCAGGAAGCCATGTTTGATTCTCTGTCCGCCGAGACGCCCGTTTGACAGCAGAATGGTATCATAGGACCCGAGTGGAGGAATTTCTCTTTCTCTGTCATCATTAAGGGGCGTCCCCCTACGGTGAGGGGAATGAAAAGTACGATTTAATGTTCTCGGGAGAGTGGCAGGGGAAGAAAAGCTCAAAGCCTTTGCCATGCTGCTTTCTGAGTGGGTCACTCCAGCTCTCGCAGCGAATGGGATGTCCCTGTGGAATTTGCCATAGACTCGCCTGAAAAGAAAAGGGATTAAGGTCCTTTTAAGGATGGAAATGTAACAAAAGGAGCACTTTTATGATGTAGCAGCATAAAATGAGGGGGCCTCCATTGTGGCACTGATTGCAAAAAAGATCTTTGAAACGAGGCGGCCCGCAATGCGCTCCCCTCCTGTCCCCCACGGGCGCTTGTGGCTTGTACAAAATGACTTGTCTACATTAGAGGCGCTGTGGCTTGCCTTCAAGAGGCAAAGTACAAGATTATTGGTTTGTTTCAATTTTCTAGCCTCTCTCTCTCTTTCTCCCTCTCTCTCTCTGTCTCTCCCACCCTACCAACACCCCCCCCCAACACACACACACACACACCACCCCAAACCCGTCCTCAAGTGAGTCAGATGGAGGCTGGGTCCCAGTGAAAGTTGGTTAATTTGGAGAGTGAAAGCGTAATTAGCATCCCCCCGCAGGCTAACTTGTGTCAATGCTAGCCGCTGCAAAAGCACTTAGCCACGGCAGCCGTGAGAAGGCACAGGGGGAAGTTAACACCGAGCACTACAACGCAGACTGTATATACTTAAGCAATTTGTACATTTTGATTTCTTTTCTTACTGCCTTACTCGCCGCGATCTGACATGCTGCGCTAGTATAACAAACAGCCACATAAGCCTTCCTTTCTTTGCCTTTTTTTATATTTTTCTCGTAGGGTCTCTAAAATAACTAGCGTAGTTTCAGGCATTTGGTAAAAAAAGATAAAAAAAATGAGAAGCTGTATAAGGAAAAAGCAGTTCTCTAGTCACTGGTATAGAGAGAATGGCAAATGCAACATCTGCTATTTATCAGGCTAAAAAGCGCGCTTCAGCTGCAAGCAGTGTGTCTGCTAGCAAGCGCTTGGAAGCACACAAAGTGTAAAGCGGGTAGAGGTAGAAGGCAGCGTTCCTCTGGGCTGAGCTCCACACCAAAGGGCTTCCACTGTAGCTGCAAGGAATGCAGACGTGTGAACACTAGAGGGGGAGCTTAGCCGTGGCACAGCAGCGGCCGCTCTGCCTCCCCGACCCCCACCGACTTCAGCCTGGAGCTAGGGAGACCGAGAGGGGGTCACAGGTCACAGGGGTGAGATGAACGGAGAGCCAATTTTATTGTCATTCTCTCAGAGAGGGACACACAATGCATTTGCTGAGACTGCATTGGTTTGGGCAAAGTGTATATGTGTGTTTCTGGACAAAAAATATTTATGTATCAGGGAAAAGTGGAGAAATATGGGGCTAAATCCAATGAATAGGTTAGGTCATTGCATTTGTTGCTGTGTTGTATGTGAGTGAGTGTGAAGTTTTAGCAGCTTTTGCACTGATATAGAGCTTTTAAAAGCCCTCTGGAGGCACTCTAATATCAGTAGAGGGATTATTAGTGGGGCCCTCCTCCTTCTCCTCCTCCTTCATCTACCTCTCCTCTCCCCCTCAATGCCTTTGCCATCATTTAAATGTCTAAGGAATAATTGAATGAATTATCATAAAATTTTGACAAATTCATTGACTTGGCCCTCGCGAGCGAGCGAGACGTTTCCTTTCATTTAAAGCCGTACAAGACATGACATTTGAAATTAGTTTATATGCGCCCAAGACCTTTCACTTTTTCAGCAGTGGTCCGGAGAACAAAAAAACGAGGTAAGGGCAAACAGGCGACGTCGCAGACTCTGTATCAAGGTAGAGCAAACGAGTCTGGATATTTAACAGCTTCTCGCTGGTTCACATGAAGGAGTGGCAAATTTTTTTTAAAGCTCTCCCTTTTTCTGTATTTTTTCAGCCTGGGTTCAGAAAAGCGAGGGGAACTGTTGTGGTGAATGAAACTCTTTGCTGCAACACACTGACCTCAGCTTTCCCACATCAAAGTGCTTGGCCTGCCCACTTCCCCTCATGACTCCAGTATGCTGGCCTGTGGGTGTGTGTATGTGCGTGTACATGCTTGTGTGTTTTCATCTTTCTAAATGTCTTTAAGAATATTAAATTTGACCTGTGCATGCTCCTCCCAACCAAATGTATCATTTCGTTTTAGCTGTTTTTTTGCCTGTACAAGCTATAGAACATCCCATTTAAACAAAATCATTTAGTTTTTTAGATTTATTATTATTATTGTTGTTGTTGTTGCATAGCAAAAAGCATGGTGTGACCTTTCACATGTTGTTTAAATTGATACATAAAACAATCCAAATTCTCCTAGGTTGGAAGAAACAGGCTCTCTTTAGACCAAGTGAGATTTTTGTGCATGTTGCTAGGAAAGAGCACAGTTGTGGGCGGAGCATCACACCTATCTTGAATTATCTGTTGCGTCTGCCAATGTAAGGATGCATTTCTCTCTACAAAAGACTCAAAGCCCTACCACTTCAGTAGTTTACTTTCCTTTCACTGAACTCAATGTTTTTGCTCAGAAAAGGGCAGACTAAAAGCCATTTCAAATTCATTCATGACACAGAGACACAAACACTTCATTTAACACACTCGCAGGCTTTTTCTGAACACATCACCATGGTAATACCTTCTTGGGTCGCCTACATTGGTGCTCACTCACACCGGCCCTATTTGTGGAATCCCCATGTTTGACTTGCCAGTCTCAGCTGCTGGCCTGCAGGCTTTGATCACAGTGACCGGAGTTAAGTCCACAGAGTGGCTGGGGTCACATGCACAGAGTTCCAGCTGTCTCCTGCCTCTCCCTGGGACACTGTAATGATGCTTGTTAGGGCCACTCGGCTCCCCTGGAGGAATGCTGCTTGGTAGAAATCCAGCCGTTTAGGTCAGGGGGATATAAGAGTGGGGGTGTCAAGGAGAGAAAGGAAGGAGACTAAGAGGAGAAGGGTCATCCTCTTTTTGCCCCAGCGTAGTGCAGCAGCAGTGTTGTGCATTCTGCTCCTCTCCTACTGCTGTGTTGCTTGCATTGGTTTTCACACTGTGCTGTCTACAGACACACTGGTAGGAACCTTCTACAACCAGCAACACATGTTGACATTGTCAGTGCACCATTAGAATCCAGGGGCCCAGGATCTAACTGTTTGCCCCATCACACTTTGTGATTAACTGACAAGTTGTAACACCTGTCAATTTCCCATGAAATATCATGTAAATTATTTAGTGTTTAAGAAATGAACACAGGAATACTGCTTCATTGTTTAGGGGTCATATGAAGCACCCTATATTTTGGGCCAGTTACTCACCCAGTCATATTAATTTGTGTTTTTTGTTTTGTTTTATGTGGAGAAATATTTTATTCATGACAATAAACAATAATGGCCTAAATAGGAGAAACTGAATATTTAAAATTAAACGCATAAAATAAAATACTGTATATTCATGGGAACCCCCTGGGTCCCAAAACTAGCACTATACAACAAGAAATGGCCCTTAAAAACGACTTTCTTTTTTTAAATTCACCATAGTCCTTATTTAGACAGCCTAATCTACTGTGTCTTGACTTGACTCGCAAAACTGACAAGGCAAACAAACTTATTTGCTTTAACATTCAGGAAAGCTTGTTGTCCACAAAGTTATTCATTAATGAGACTGCATGATGTGCAGGAAGCTAAAGTCTTGCTTTCCTTGAAACTGCTACAGTTTATGCAGTGTGTTTATGAGTGACAGCCAGAGAGAGCTGATGATATAGTGATCATATTTATAGCATCATGTCCCCAGTTTTTCTGATCTAACTCGCTAAATATCCCAAAGTGATGTGGCGGCTTAATAGATGCAAATCTTGTACTTTTGTATTCTAGGCATTTTGCTTCTTCCACATTTTATGGAAATATTTGCAAATGATTCCCTCAGACCCCCTTTTACCAGTCTCCAGCTATTACCAGCAAGAATGAAGTTTTAATCAGCAAACTCACCAAAGGACATGTGCTGTCTTTTCAACTCGAGTCTTCAGTAAAGTTAAAGAGTGAATGAGGGATACCAGTCAGTGGGGTGAGATGGTATTACAGCTGGCATGTTTAAAACACTTTGATTACCCAGCATGCTTATATGAAATTTAAATTCTGTGTATGAAAGGAGCTAAATTAATGACACCAGCTCCTCCGTGCACACCCTGATTCAACACTGCATCATGGATTCGTTAATTACTCTCTGTTATTTATTTCATTTTCCCATCCAATAACATCCACACGCTCGTCCAATCAAGTGTGTCCATGTATTTTTACAGTTAAGCGTGCATTAGTATGTACTTCCGGTAAACTCACTCTTGGATGAGCAGCAGTGAGGGGATACACCTAAAAGCCCTTCTTTTCTCTCACCCTGCCGAGCACGTAATCGTGTTTACTTGGTTCGTGTCCCAAAATAAGTGCCGTCTTAATTAATAAACAAATTGCAAATAATATGAAGAAAATCATCGGTATAGGAGTTCATCAATTACTGGGATTAGCAGGGCAAGAGGCATGTAATCTACATAGAGGCGTTTTTATATGGAGCACCGATTATTCCACCTCTCCCATAAGCTTTTATTGTGATGAAATTCTCAGCAATAAAGCCAGTTGCCGGCTCCCCTGACAAATCCTTTTGCTCCTGCTGAAAATCAAAAGGTGAAGCATTACCATTACGCCTCTAATGGGCAAATCTGTGTGTGTAATGTGTCGCCCCTGCACACCCAGCCCCCGATGTGTTAAAAAACAGCCTCCAAACAAGAAGTTCAGGAGAGGGCGATGGGGGGGAGGTGATGTTATGTGGTGTGAGAGAGAGCAAGAGAGAGAGGGAGAGGGAGAGAGAGAGCAGTTTGACGGAGGACAGATAAAAAAATACTTAATTAATATGTGTATCTTCCTACAAACTTTAACGTGAAGATGCCAAAAAGCTTCCTTTGCATCAATGCTATAGAAGAACCACCTTTTTTTTCCATAGAGAACCTTTCATTGAAAGGTTCTCATTTAGAAAAGGAACCATGGGATGTGGTTAATGATCTTCCACATAATTAAGAATATAGAGCAGTTAGTTTTTTTCTTTCATAATATAGTCATCTGTGTCATTTAGTTATATTAAAATGTCAGTTTTGACCCATAGACCCAATCTTTTAAGTCCATTAATACCAAAGAAAACTGAAGGAACACACTTACAGTAATGCTAATTAATGCTTCAGGCTCATTAAAGCTCGTGAAAAAAACATTTCATTTGAATAGACAGTTTAGTTTTAATTCGTATTGGACACAATAAAATATGTATATAGTGTTTCCTTCAAAGAAAGATTATTGACATAGCACTGATGTTTAACTGACAATAGAGTGACATTTTCCCTCACAAAGTTTGTCTCACCCATTCATTCATTCATTCATTCATTCATTTTCTGTAACTACTTAATCCTTATTAGGGTCACAGGTACCCAGTCAACAAGCACAAGGCAGGGCGCTAGCCCACCCATTGGTAAATCAAAATATGATTGGTTGACTCCTCTGTCACTTCCTAATTATGTTTTTACCTTTCTGTTCAGCTCCTGAAAGCCTAACCTGTTGGGGGGGGGGGAAGAAAAAAAAAACACAGATTGGATTTTTTCTTTTCCATTTTACAAACCTTACATGCAAGATTTTTTTCAGTTCCCATTAATCATTACACCACCTTTGATGGTCTCTCATTAAACTAAGGTTTCAAATTAGATATTGTACCAAACTTACCTCATGTCATACACTGTAAAAATGGGGGGGGGGGGTTTGCTGATTTTATTCCAAAAATGCTTTGAATGAAAAAGCCAGTTGCAAAGCTATTTTTTTTTGTTTTATCGTTTACCCAGCTGTGTTTTCATCAAATTATACATAATTTTACAATTCAGGTCATTCTCCACTTGTTTAACTTTGTATGTGGAACCATACAAAGTTAAACAAGTTCACTCAAACACAACGAAGTTAAATGCTAAGAATACTAAGAAAAAAAAAGCAAACTTTCAGCTCATGGCAGTTGAAAGCACTTTCATGTCGTTTCTCGTTGTAGCAGTGTGGCGTTGACTGAAGCCGCCATTGTCTTGCCTGGCAAGCGCAGTCCAGCTTTCTGTCTTACCACACGTTTTACTGCTCATAATCTGCTAATAGAACTCGTGGATTATAAAGGAGAGTGCATATTAAGCAGATCATTTCTTTTCACCTCCCATTTTTATAACGGGCGTCCTTCTGTAGAACACGGAACGGTGACGCCTGTCGTTGGACTGGGGGGGGGAGGAAAAATATGGAGATGGGGAAATATCCTGTGATGTACACAGGGAGGGAATCTCAGCGTCTCTGTGTCTTTGATATGTATATTCCAAACTAGTTTCCAAATCGGATATTTTTCCGTTCCAAATGCCACTCAGCGCAGGCTGCCTGAGGCTTTTTATCCAGGATCTGTTGTGTATTCATGTCCCTTTTTAGCAGGACTGCTTCTGGAGGCCTCATCTAATAGAGCTTTGATATAGACTGGCATGTTTCCTCTGAATTTTCTGGTGGGCGGCGTGTGTTGGTATTTCATAGTTTGGAGTGAGCACACCATCCATGCTACTGGCCATTCTGACAGTGTATACCTGTCTTCCCATGTTAAGCTCTTAAGATGAAGTCTAAATCATATGTTTTTCTTCTTATATCATTTGTTTTATGTCTGTATTTAGAGGGAGTGTTTTGTGATAACCACTTAATGTCTACGCAAAAAGGGCCTATTTGTGCTCTTAAAGCGTCCTTCTTCTTTAAACATGATGTGATGTGCCTGTACACTTCTATTTCTGTAGAACATGATCCAACAAAAGTTTAAAAAACGTTTTTATGGGATTTTTTTTTTACTATTTTTTGGTTCATCTGTATTTTGAGGAAGCGCTTTACGTTAACCCCTTAATTTCTATGCAAAAAGGGACTGTTTCTGCTGTTACAGCATCATTCACCTTTAAAAACACAACATGCCATCACACTTTTATTTTGATTTGTACAGAACGTGATCCAACAAAACCACAAAATTGATTTTTACTTTCCTACCCTTTGCAGAATGCAAACATGAGTCATGAGTAAGAATACAAGGTTCGTTTTGGTTATTCTGATGAACCCAATCAGTTGTATGCTGTATTCTGTATTGTGTTGTGAATGTATTCAGAAACTCTTGTGGTGCACCCAAAAATAAGGGCCGCACTCTATATTCTTTATTTATATAATGATGATAATCACAGTGGCACCAGTTCAGCTTGGCATTCATGTGTCTGAGATTCTCAGTGGATTAAAAAAAAAAGAAGTAATTTTGGTTTAGTGAGAAATTAAGAGCCTTTGCTTCAAATACTAAATCTTGAAAACTCAAAACATGGGTGTAATTTTACTTCTGAGCTCTGTTTTATCCTGTGCATATGTCAAATGCAAAAAAAAAAAAAACTTTTACAACTTTATAAATGATCGAAAATACAACAGTATTTTATTTCCTGAGGTGACTTAATATGGATAAGCTTTCTTTTTTGTTGCTGTTGTACTTTGGGTTTTGACTTGTTTTTATCTTGGTTCACTGATGTTCTTGGATAGAAAATAAAATGGCTGTGTATTATGTTGGTTATATTTACGATCCCTGGTTCTTATTGCCAGCCCTGTAAAGAAATCACTGTAAAGAAAACAACTACTTCACACTTTTGTACCACTTTACATCAAACGGAATGACTTCATTTCCATCCCAACAACTGAAGCATGCAGGAAAGTGGAAAGAGGTGTTAAGTGAGATGCCTGTAAGTTTGCTTGCGAGTTTTAGTACCTGTTCAAAAACTGACATGGTAACCATAGAAATATTGTGCAACAAGGAACATATTCCTCATAGTCTATAGGCCCCTGAAAGATTCTCCTCCAGATTAATGTAGAACTCTAAATTGTGCAAGTCTAGCGCACGTGCCTTTGGCAGTCTGTCAAGACTGATTATGTTCCTGGAGACTGAAATCTATTCTTGCTCTTCCTCAAGTTCCATCAATTTCATCAGTAGACTTATTGCTGACTTTCCTTTTAGCGGATGAAGTTCTTAGTGTAATCATGGGAGCCATATATGCCACAATCACTCATGAACTTCTGTACATTTATGAGAGTTTCTTTTCATCCTTCTTATTTAACACCTCCCGTCCCTCCACTTATTATACCTGCGATTGCTCTGCAACACCTTTTCCTTACAGTGGACTGCTTTTAGGGCTGTTCATTCCCATCCATATAGTGCCCAACAACTAACACTCAGCCAAACAGTGTCATCAGTGTTAAAGCGACCATATCCTACAGGTCCCTTTATTTATTTGCTTGTGTTTTTCTGAAGCCACATTAGTTCATTCTTAGTCATTTGTTGGCCAGCATTCCATCAGTGTTGTGTTTATGAGGAGGAGCACAGTTTAAGAATTCTAAAACAACCTCTTCTGTTATTCATGAACTTATACAGGACCTTTAGACACTGCCAACATATATCACTACTAGATATATCATTTTAACTGTTCTAATAAATAATAATATTGTGCTTTTATCTCTGCTATGCTGAGTGGTTAACCTGCTGTAGACATGGCCTCTCCTGACTTCATTTCAGATTATTTGTGAATTTGTTCCTGTTTAACATGAGTGAGATCAGTAATATTTCTGAAAGGGGGTTGCAATAGTTTTGAGGGTTTTCTAACATGCTCTAGGACTGTGAGAGGATGTAGTCACACACCAGGCGCTCACACCTTGCACGTTGACTTATTTAAATATCAACCAGATTGTCTCTATTCTTCTTTTTTTGATGAACTTATAATAAAAGTTACAGTAAAGTGGATGATAACCTACTACTTAACTTTGCTTTATCGTACAAAGACATTGTATTAAGAAGTATAAAAACATTAAAATCTCTAGATTAGTGTTTCCCTGCCCAGGTCCTAGAGGTCCCCTCCTCTACACAATTCTGTTTTGAATGTTTAAGGGGAAACCCTAAACTGTGCAGAATAGGGGAGCCCTCCAGGATCAAGGCTTGGAACCACTTCTGGGCTGCTCATATCATCTTTTTACAATCATCACTAGCAGACACACAAGTGTGTTGTGCATGCACTGTTTCTAAGAGAGAGAGAGAGAATGAGATGAATACAGACCACGACACTGTCAGTCTGTTCTTATCCCACACTCTACCAGCGATTCCACTTGCAGCGCCGCTATCCCACCGCAGCCACCCCCAAATTAATATTCAAAGGTTAAGAGCCCCGCACCTAGCGTGTAATGAGGAAGCGGGCTAGTTTGTTAGCGCAGGTTCATGGAACGCCCGTGTTAAGGCATTGTGCACGGATAATTTACGATTCCCATCATCCCTCTCTCTGCAGGGATTAATTTTGAATTATTTATGCTCCCTATATGCGCACAGAAGCGAAACATTTTAGTGCGTGTTGGCTGCTCACTCACAGTCAGATGGCTGAGAGCCGGGCGTAGCCGGGGAAATGATGTTTGTCTCTTGTTATTAAAGTACTGCCATTTATTTCCCTTTACCCCAAGGGACTCGAGGCCCAAAAAGGAAATTACTATTTTATTTTTTTTTTTGAAAATGAAGAAGTTATGAACTTGTTACCACCCTGGTTAATTGTATTATTGTGTTTATTCATGCTATTTTAGTTTTGCTGTCCTGTGCCGCTTTGTCTCGAGCAGCTCCACTTTGGGCCTAAATGGAGCACATCCTATGGCTTGATGTATTACCGACGACGCGGCTCGCCCTCTTAATAAAGCGGCGGAAAGCAAAGTGTTTTATTTGTGGAAATCATGTCAAATGTCAGATCTTTTAATCATGTTTTTGTTTTTGCACAAATGAAAATGGATGGACATTTTGAACTCACCAAATGAAAGGTGCTGCAGGTTAATAGTGGCTTATATTTTGCGCAATTTGTACAGTTACTCATTTCTAATATCATTAGGGAAATTAGCTGTGAGGTGATTTATTCACTTATTTTTTTAATAAATCATTTAAACACACGCTGAATCTTAAGTATGCAAGCGGAAGATGAATTGGCGGCACCGGCTCTGCCCTTCTAAAGTGGAACAAAGATAAATCAGGTAATAAACTTGGGCCAGCGTTTTGCATAGCATTAATTAGAAGTGTTTTAATTTGCTCAGAACATGCTCGGATCTGTTTAAATGTGTCAGAGGAGTGTGATGACTAATGAAAGAGGGATGCTCTCTGTTTGACGAGGTTCACTCAGAGCCCAGAACCACTTCGACCCATTAATGTGCACCACATACAGTGGTAGCTACATTCACAGACATACACACACACACACACACACACACACACAAACAAACCTTTCACTAATTATTTTATCTGTTCTTACTGTTATTCTGGACAGTAGTAACATAGTATGTCCTGTGTTGAGTCAAAAGTGCAGATTCTAAACATTCTGTTGATGCCACATCACATTTGTGTTCTTAGGTTAGAGAAGACATTTGAAATCTGCTTCAAACTTAATAACCTGAAAACCGTCATTTGCAGGTTTCCTACCTTCAAAACTATTGACACAAAATATAGCTACAGCATAAATGCAACTTTATGACAAATGTATAACCAAAAGACAATTATTATGCTAAACATCTCAGAGTTAATTATAGCAGTGTCTTATTTGTAGGCCCTGCAGAAACAGTTTTGCTGGAAGTAGCATATGCACACTGAGCTTCATTTGAAACAGTGCAGCGGCGCTTTGTGATTGTTTTGGCAGCCGAGCTGAATTAGCCATTACATCAATGTGACTTTTGTACATAAAAGAGGCCTTTTCTCCTGCCCAACAATGTCTAATAAATCTGCTTGGGTGGGGGATTGGGGGGATTGTGGGGGGGATATTGATGCCAGCCGCTGACGGTGACACAAAAGAGGCGGAATGTGGTCGGAGGCTGCGCAGGGTCATGAACAGTATTTTAAGTCTGCATTTTAACCCTGCAGCCTGTCAGCTCTGACCTTTCGTCAACCCCGACGAGTGGCTTGTTTCTCCCTCTTTCCCTCCCTCCCTCTCTCTCTCTCTCTCTCTCTCTCTGTCTCTGTCTCGCGCTCTCTCTCTGTCTCTCTCTCTCTCTGTCTCTCTCTCTCTCTCTCTCTCTCTCTCTCTCCCTCTCTCTCTTTCTCCCTCTCTCTCCCTCTCTGCCTCTCTCTCTCTCCCTCTCCCTCCTTGTACAGACAGTGTGTGAGGAGAGAAAGGGATGTATGAAGTGTAAGACAGAGCATTAACATAACAAGGAGCTAGCAGTTAAAAGCTGGCGCTGTTTTGCCATAATGTACGTTTTACTTTGTCTTTTCTCTGTGCTCATTCTGCTTCTCTCCTCTCTTCGCCTCTTCCTTTTTTCCTCTCTCTTCGTCCCGCCCTTCTGTTTCTCCCCCCTCACCTGTATATTTCTTTTATTGCCACTTTTGGCAGATGGTGAATTGATGGCGGGGCGAGGTGACCCGCACACGGGGACAGGCGCATTATTGACCCGTCTAGAAGCTTGGGTGACCTCTGCATGACCCTGTGTTCACCTGCAGTTGACCTTGAGGGGAGCCTCCTTTGTCTCTTTACCCACATGCGCTCACACACACACACACACACACACACACACAATCACACCAATCATGCTCCCCGCTCATCTCTGCATGGTCCTGCTTATTAGTAATAATGTGAATGGCACTGAAATTAACAGTCTGCAATGTCTGGAGTGGTGTGTGTGTGTGTGTGTGTGTGGTTACAGAGCTGTTATATGCCATTTTCAAATGTATAGTGAGCTCTCATTGCATTTTTACCATTTATCAGTATCGATTGCACTCTAAAAACAGTTTCTGCCAGTCGCTATTGCTACTGAGAGCTGTGAGAGCTTTCACATAGAGAGTCTATATGAGAGTGTGTCTGTGTGAGTGAGAGAGAGAGGTTTTACGTGTGTGTGTGTGTGTGTGTGTGTGTGTGTGTGTGTGGGAGAGGTGGGAGGTACCATGATTTAAACCTGTTTGAAAGCTTTCTGTAATTACACATGAATTATCCATGAAGGCCTTGATACTAAAGCTCTTGCGCTCTTAGTCAGTTTTGTCTGAGTAAGATGACTGACATATTCCTCGTTTCCGCAGTGTAAAGCCTTTCCCTTTGCTCAGGTGTGCTCTGCTCTAATGCTTGGGGAGGTGCAGACAGATGTACATTAAAGTGGTAGTTTTAGCCGCATATTTGGTGTCTGAAGTTTGTTTCTCTAGTACTGCTCTGGTGCTAAGTGGTTAATGTAGCTAAAAAGCACATATTTTAGATCACAGCCTGTCATGCAGAGGGAGAAACCACATAAGCAAGTCTATTTGAAGTCAAAGTGAGGCAGTGTGTGGTTAGCATGTGATTATTTAAGCCTGCTGTTTGCTATTTGGTGGCAAACTATTGGAAGCTTTCATTATATTAGTCTCGTCGCTGCAGTGCAAACCAGAAAGGGTGAGACTGGATATATTTAAGCTCTAATAGAATCATTGCTTTAACTGTCCTTTTCTTACTATGGCAAACTGTTTAGCCCCCTCAAAAAACAATAATAAATGCATGTATAGAATGTAGTTTACTGCCACTTTCGCTTACTGATACAGTAACCCCCCCACTTTTCGTGGGGGTTACGTTCCAAGAGCACCTGTGTATAGTGAAAAACCGTGTTGTTGTGTTTTGGTTCAAATAAATGCCTAAAAATGCCTATTTTTATAGTGTAAACCCTAAATATGCCCCCGAGTATGATCCCAGAACACTTTCATTTAGTTTTATACACAGTTTAATGCATTACCCTTAAAGACAATGTAAAGGTAAACCTGTATTCACATCTTTTTAATTTAATTTACAGTATTAAAAAAATAAATGTGGAGTTTGAAGTCTCGGAGTGCTTGCACCGCGGCGAAATCACATTTGGAGCATGGGGGGCTAAACCCTGGTGTGGAATTCGAAAAAAAGTGCTTCCAGTTCGGCTACAGTCTGCCCTGAGTCCCCTTGTGTGAAAACACCTAAAAAGTATATTTATTGCCAAAAAAAAAAGAAAAAAGGGGAGGATCTTTGCAGAAAAAATCTGTGTTAGACCGAATCCGCGACTGCTGATCTGCGTAAAACTGAGGGATTACTGTATATACATATTTACTCATGTGCAAAGTGCGTATATATGTGTGTGTATATGTTTTTTGTGTATTTGTTTGTGTGTGTATAGATGCAAAAAACACTTTGCCTGTGTCGCTTTGAGAAGCAGTACATTTTATTTGGAGGCTTGTTTTAAATCTGAAAGGGAAGAGAAAGCGTCTCCTGCCTTTAGGACCCAAGTCAAACTGATCTGTTACAAGTAACGATTCATTATCGCCCCATAAACAAGCCGAAGCTGCCACAAACACGGGGGCCTATTTTTCCGGCTCAGCTAATAGAATTGAATTTCACACAGTGCAACTTAAATTAGACATTCCGTAGCAGCCCTGAATGGCAGAAATAATCGGCATGGGTGACTAATTTGGCAGCGCATTCGCTAAGTACACAAAATCCCCCTTTCTTCCAGCCCTCGCCCGAGGTCTGCGCGGAGCAGAGCACAGAAAACTGAAGACAAAGCCAACAAGGAGTTCGTAAAAATTAACATAGCAAATGACCTGGAGAAGAAGGCCCAATAAATAATCTGATCTTATCACCTCCAAGTATGCGTGGCGGTGAGCGGAGGCGTCCAATGAAAATATCCTCGTTAATCTTGCGTACCCTCGGATAAACTTCTTTACAGGAAACCATTTCTCCGCAGACTCCATGGGGGTCGAGGGAAGGTCACCTCCTTCTTGCAGATGACATTTTTCCTCTCTCTTTTTTTTCATTGAAAGATTAGTAAAAACTGACCTTGGACTTTCTTTGCTCATTTAGCCCTCTGTTTCTCTCTGTCTTTTTTTTTTTGTTGTTGTTGGGCTGCGTCCCTGTGATCTGGTGAGGTATTGTCGGGGAGACGCCATGTTGGCAGTGCCTTGTTTTTGATTCAATATTCAGAAAGAGCTACAAAGAACTGTACGTGTCTCCCTCAATTTTACTGCGTTTTTGCGGTGCCGTCCGCCTCCTTTCTGGCATCCCTTTAAGTGTGGGAGTTCTTTGAGGATGAGCGACTTTTGTCTCTTGCTTGCAGCAGTCGGCTTGAAAAAGCTGGGGGAACGCTTTAAAGAAGGGCGCTCAAACCGTTTAATCCCAGTGACCACATGTGGTCTGGGGAAACCTGACGCACACTCTGCCGTAGATCAAAATCCAACTTCAAGAGGAAGCAGCACCTGGAGTGGAATAATTACCTTCTTTAAAAGAAAGGCCTTTATTCACTGCTGTCAGTGCTGTCCACCTCTTATGGCCTGTGGTCACCAACCCTACTTCTGGAACACAGGCGTCAGAATGAGGCTGGCCTAAGACCTAATACTAACCCATAACTGAATAAAAACTACTTCTTGGAATATATGCTTGTTATTATCATCTTGGTTTTGTGTTTATTGATTTTTAAAGGACCATCAGAGGTCTACACAAAATAGTGGCAAAAACCCACTTCTGATGCCTGATGGCCTAAAACATGATTAAACTCCCAAAGAAAACATAATATGGCCAAAATATATGTGGACACCTGACTACCACACCTACCAGCGCTTGCTGGTTATCCCATTATAAAACTGTGGAGCTAATATGTAGCAGCATTACATTCCGATGAATTATTTATGCAGAAATTTTGGAAACCAGGTGCTTCTTTGATGTAAATTAATAGGCTTATTGTGTCTACCTGTGTCAACACAAAACAAAGTCATCACAGTAAAAATACATTTGACCTCTGGTTCTTAATCTGGTGCTCTTATTTTGCATTGAATTAAACCACTCAAGATGCTCTGTGCGTAATTCTGATTGCAGTGCAGGAGTTTACTGCTATCAGAAATAGTCAAGCTGAGTTCAAATCAAATCAAATTGTGAGACGACTGTGAACACCACGCAGAGGGACAAATGAGGTTATATTTTGCATAGGCTCAAATAAACCCCCTGTGTATTAGTTGGGATATTGGTGAGAATGTGTTCTATGGTCCATATCCTGGAGATTGATCTTCATGCAGTGTCTAATTCCAACCCTTTTATGGGGCACGGACTGGTTTAGGTGTTTTGGAGGTACTAGAAGTTCAGTCTGATGATGGTGGACTGGTGACCGTTGCTCTTGTTTGACAAAAAAGAAGCTGTACAGTGCCTCTCAGCTACCCTTTATACTGTAGATAGACACTTGCATGCGAGAATGCCAGTAAATTCCTGGCCATGCGGCAAAGGTGAACACGTGTCATATGTAATGAGTTGTGGTATCTGACATAATTGCAGCGCACTATCAGGGCCGGTGGGGTTTATCGTTTTCTTCATCATTAAGTCCAGGACCCACAGTGTCCCAGTGCCTGCTGAAGGACTTCGGAACGAGTGTCTGGGACGCTTGTCCTCACTAAGCAGGTCATTTTGGCTACAGTGTTCTTGTCAGGCACGAGTATGTCATTTGTCAGCTCACCGTGGAGGAACTTTCAAACAGGCCCATAGCAGTGAAGGCCAGAGAATAAATCTCTATCACTCTAAATAAAAAGTGACACAGTCTTGCTCGCTCTCTCTCGCTCTCTTTCTCTCTCTCCCTCTCTCTCTCTCTCTCTCTCTCTCTCTCTCTCTTTCTCTCTCTCCCTCTCTCTCTCTCTCT
>JBBPDB010000040.1:4901138-4919282 GCA_037974465.1 Brachypetersius altus
TTGGGTTCAAATCCTACCTTCAGCAAAAACCACCACTGGGTCCCTGAGCAAGACCCTTAACCCCAAGTTGCTCCAGGGAGACCGTGCCCTGTAGTCAGAGAATAAAAGTCGCTTTGGGTAAAAGCGTCTGATAAATGTAAATGGCTAAAGGAAAGTTTATGAAATCACTGATTTATTTTCTCAGGAATATCTAGATAGATACAGATGAGGGGGCTCTCCCACTTTTTTGGCCTTCAAGCTTTAGATTCTAGTGTCAGCTCCTCTATCAGTTCCTAATTATGTTGGTTATTAAAATAAGATAGTGGGACTTCATTCCAAGGCCTAACCAATGGGAGCCCTAACCAATGGGACATCCCGCTTAAGTGTGTCTATCTAGATACTGCTGAGGAAAAAATCATGCATTGATAATTGAGTGTTTGTAAAGTACCCTAGCTGTGTCTTGTCTCACTCTGTCACTCCCTGCTCTGTTTCCTGCCCCTCCATCATGTTTATATTTAGATTCATGTTTATATTTAGATTCTGTCATGCCCTGCTCCTCCTGATTTCTATTCTTGTTTTCACTCCCCTGCTCCACCCTCGGATGTGTTCACCTGTCTGTTTGTAACTTACACAGTGTCTATTGTTTGCATTGTTTTGATCTATTCATGTTCTTTGGGGATGCAGAAGTAAAAAGGCTTATGTTTTTGCTTCTGCATCCCCCTCTATGTCCTCTGTTACCCCGAGAAAGTAACACAAAAGTTCATGATGAAATAAGAGTAGCAGAACATTTTTCCTTAAATCATGATGCTATTGAATGAGTTTAATTTTTAGGTTGCCAGAAATCATTAGCACCCCCCGCCACAGCTTCCCAGTGTGACATACATTATTATATCACTGATGTTCTTAAATAAAGAGCATCTGTCTAGAGGGATCAGGACCCCAAAATGCTATGGTGCTTTAAAAAGACGGCAGCCATCTTGCCATATACGTGAAGCTCATATAAAAGTAGAAAAGAGCTTTTTAATGCGGAGTCATTTTTATAAGTGATGATGATGATGATGATGATGATGATTACAGTGCTTAACAAAAAGCACTAACCAAGTTGTAGGAACAACTTAACTTTAATCAGTTGGAATCTGAAATGGCTTATAAGAAAGGCGTAGCCCTCTAGATCACGCTTATTATACCAAAATAAAGTTTTGCATCATTCATTGAGTTGTATCATTTAATTAGGACAGAAAGACTGGACACAAATCTTGTCATATACACAAAGATATTGTAGAAATTATTCCTATACTGTACTTTATTTATACACAAACATCAGAACATAAAGTCATGGTGCCTTGGAAAAAAGATTTAATAATGCGTATGACTTCCATGAGCTTGGGGGACCGCGTCCATCCGTCCTGGCAACGACCGAAATAACTTGTTGATGAAGTCTGCAATGGCAAAGAAAGCAGTCTTGCAGGGATTCCAAGAGTTCATCGAGATTATTTAGTTTCATCTTCCAAGCCTCCTCCTTCATTTTACGCCAGACATGCTCAATAATGCAGGTGTTACGGACTTTAACAAGCTGTGAACATCAGGACACTTTTTGACTGTTTTATTTTGCACATAGTTATTAAAGTGAAAGCCCTTGGCTTTAAATTGTTCGATTTATTGCAACAATGCATTGATTAAAAATAAAATGATATGCCTTTTTAAGTTACTATGTCCTTATGTGTCAATGACCGGTACCTTTATTAGCCAGAAATGCAGCAAGTGCGCAAATACTGCAGGAGACCTGTTGGAACACGCATGGATTCACCCAGAAAACAGTTTGGTGGAGGAACAATCATGTTTTTTAGGGTTACATCTTGTCACATAAGGACATAGTAACTTAAAAGGGCATATAACTTTATTTATGGTGATGCTGTGGGTTGCACTGTGCAGTGGGTTCCACTGTCGTCCAAACAGCAGTAAGACTCTGAATTTGATTCCTGGCCGAGAGTCCTTCTGTGTGGAGTTTGCATGTTCTCCCCAGAGGTGAACTGGGGTAAATTTCCTCTGGGTGTGATGTGTGCTCGCTCTGAAAGAATGAGATTTTGGACCAAATAAGAGCAGATATGTGCATCAGGAGGAAATGGTGCATAAATGCAGTAATTAAGCACCACTCTGTGTAGGGGAAAGCTTGTGACGAGGTTCTGTGGCAGAATGAGATGAAGCCTCTTCACTCGCTCGCCCCCACTCCAGCATGTCTCTCCACAGGCTACCTGGTTCCCCTGTTTGCCAGCAGTTTTGGAGCGAAGCTTCCTTGATGTACTGTTGTGAGAAAAGTTTTACTCTTTCTGTTTTTATTCTTTTTCTTTTTCTCAAGTCCTTTGAGCATTTTTTTTGTTCTCCTTCTCAATCCCCCTCCCTCCTTCCCTCTCTCACTCGTTCTCTTTTCTGGGGTGTCATGCGGAGGCCAGATATTTAAAGAGATGAGAGCTGTTTTCTGAAGTAGTGCTCGAGAGAGAGTGAGGATAGAGAGATAGAGAGAAAGAGAGAAGAGAGAGAAAGAGAGGAGAGAGAAAGATAGAGAATGAGAGTTGAGAGAGAGAGAGAGAGAGAGAGAGAGACGCCGCCGTAATTCCACCCGCTAGATGATCGGGAGCTTTCAGCCAGCGCCGCCGTCAGTTCTGCTTTGAAGTGTGCCAGCTTCGTAAGAAAATGCAGCAGGAAAAAAAAGAAAAGAAAAGAGAGAAGAGAAGAGGAAAAAAACACAAGAGGGTGCGGGGGTGCAAGAGGAGAATGTGAGAAAGGGAGAGAGAAAGTGTGAGAGAGGGTGAGGGAGGGGGGGAGGGAGAAAGAGCTAATGCACAGTTTTTGAAAATGAGCCGGCATCAGAAACGTCTAACAAGAGCTGGATGAAGCTCCTGTTGTTCCGTCATGGGGAAGTAACACAGAAGCTAAATCTGAACTCTAATTAGCACTCGCGAATACTCAAACGTGGCACGTTTCACGAGGCGCCCCAGAGTCACTGTTTGTTCGTATGAGGTTCTAAAGATCAGCCATTCTGATCTTTCCCTCAGTCACTTGTTGTCACCTGCAGATCACAGCCATCGCAAGGGGCAGCTGGTGGCCTGCTGGTTAAAGAGTTGCCTCTCGGAAGGTCGTGGATTCAAGTCGCACTGGAGTATACTATATGAACAAAAGTATTCGGATGCCTGACCATTACACCAACAAGGACTTTGCCGTCATTGCATTCTAATACTTTGACTTTAATATGGAGTTGGTCCCCCCTTTGCAGCTATAACAACTTCACTCTGCTTGGAAGGCTTTCCACAAGATTGTGGAGTTTCTTTGGAAATTGGAGTTTCATTCTGTAAAGGAGCTCCTGAAGTTGGATGAGAAGACCAGGCTCACATTCTCCGTTCCAGTTCATCCCAAAGGTTGAGGTCAGTCATGTTCTTCAACACTGAACTCATCCAACCATGTCTTTATAGACCTTGCTTTGCGCACTGGGATGCAGTCATGCTGGAATAAAAAGGCTCTCACTCACCTTTGTGTCCACAAAGTTGGAAGCATGACGTTGTCCAAAGTATCTTGCTATGCAGAGGCAATAAGGGGAAGTAAAGGGCCACCTGAATTCAATAATAAAGGAGTATTTCCCAATACTTTTGTTCATATAGTGTACCTTTGAGCAAGGTACTAGCCCCACACACTGCTCCGCGGGCGCTGTGTTCCTGGCCACCTGCTGCTATTCACTTGAAAAGGTTAAATTCAGAGCACAATCTCGCACTGTTCACACTGTAGGTTGTTCTGTGGTGTGGTCATGTGTGACAAATGGACACTTTATACAGATATCTGGGGTATTTCTTATTATCATTATTACTGATAGCTGGGGCTATTCATAAAACATTCGGAGATGTAGCCTCAGCTGCCCAGGCCTAATGATGCCCCTGCTGCAGATTATGAAAACATTTCTCATGTGCTTGAATGCTTTGCACCTGTCAAAAACAAACAAATGTCCCAGGGCCCTTAGTAGGAAGCCTTCTGCAGCAGTTCCAGATGCATGTAGGCCCATGTATGATGTACAAAACTGCTCCACAAGCCTAAATGCCTACAATGCCTCCTCATCAAGCACTGAAGTTTCTGCTAAAGCCTGAGTAGACTGATACATCAGCATGAAGGGTCAGTGTGACTGAGCTCTTGAGGGATGAGTAAATTCTTCTCAGTCTTCTCAGTAGTGGACAGCAGATGTTAAACTATCAAATACGGCACACTTTTGCTGAGCTCACGAGCTGCTTGGAGGTTTGTAGGAGCAGCAATTCATAGAAACAGATGAAGTGAAAGCAAACACATCACAGCACACAGTGTGAACTGCACAAAATTCTTCCTCTGTATTTAACCCATTCACCAAGTAAAACAGCGGGTGGCCAGGAACACAGCGCCCGGGGAGCAGTGTGTGGGAGCGGTACCTTGCTTAAGGGTCCCTCAGAGGTGCCACTAGCAGTCTTGGGATTCGAGATGTCTTGGGATGCCTTAACCACTAGGCCACCCTGCCCCTAGGCGAGGGCAAAGTTGAGAATTTCGGTGTTTTTGGCCAGTTTTGGATTTGTTACATTTTACTGTTGTGTCACATTATTTTTTATGTATCAGCATTCAGCCATCAGCACTTTTCCACCACTGACCGCACCCATACACACAAACTACCATGTCATTGTCAGTGCCATGGTCTACCGCCCAAATCAAATCTAGTAAAAAGTGACGCTCTTGTTAAAAACAGACCAGTGCAAATGGGATGGAGCTGACTGACAAATTACTATACAATGCATGTATGAAGTTGGCGGAGTTCAGAAAGTGGGTGAGTGGAAGTACAGAGGTGGCCTGTGAGGGTACGGTGAGGAAACTGCATTTCAAAGCTGTAAACCAGGTGTACATTCATACATTTTATGTCTCCCTAAGAACCCTGAAGATCACATGCCAGCAGTGATATGCAAATCCATTACAACCTGAACTGTTTAGTGCTCAAGTATTTAATGAAGCCTCTAATTAAGGCGGTTGTGTTTAGTATTCCAAATAATTCCCCCTTCAGGGCCATTCGGTATTTCACTTAAAAGAATTTGCCTACTTAATGACAGACATACTTCTCTAAACAGTAAATATGTACACCTTTCACATTAAGATTAATATGCTTGAAATGAAACCTGAAAAGTAAACTTTCCTCGTTGCCTTGCTTCTAAGCAAAAAATGACGCAAAGCTAAACATATTGGAAGAGAGACTGTGGCTCAGGATGCAGTGCTGTAATGAAATAGAATATTAAAGCACTCGGGTGTGATTGTAATTACAGTAGTAAGCATGTTTTAAAAACGAGCACTTGTTAAAAATGTAATACAGAAGCATATAGAATTACCATGACCACACATGCCCATTATAATGCTGTTTTGATTCATCTTCTAACGCAATGATCTGTTTGGTTTGGCTCCAAAAATATAACAGCTATAAAAATCAATAGAGGACTGGCCAAGCACGCAGCTGAATGCATTTTTAATGGACTACAATATATGGTTAAACATATTGCAGTCTATTCTGCAGAGTGCAACACTGTAGTTCAAAAACTGTTCATATTTATTCATGTCTTACATTAACTGTGACCATTCCTCTGAGATTGAGACTAGGATCAAGATTGAGATCACATGGAGGACCAGATTAGTGATAGAAAGAAGACTACAGGGACAGGCATCTCACCCACATCTTTCAAGCCCCCAAATACAGTTCTCCATCTCACTTGCCGAAAATATGCACAGGGCAGAACTTCTTTAAGTAATACTTGATGGAACTTAGCTTCATGGAACAGTCAGTGAAATGTCAATAACGGAACGAGTGATGACTGTAGCAAACAATATTGATAGATGCTACTGCTTGCATGAATAGCTCTATCATGCAAGTTCAGTGGAAAACCATGAATATTAGAGCTGGGACTTCATATGGGCTATTAATGTCAAAATGAGAAATTTCAAGTCAATTTTATTTCTATAGCACTTTTTACATTTGATCTCACAAAGCAGATTTACAGAATCCAGGCCTTAGGCCCTAGTGAGCAAACCAAATGTGAGAGAGGCAAGGAAAAGTTCCCTAAAGCTGGAGGAAGAAACCTCAAAAGGAAAACCACACCTCCTCTGGTTGACACCAGATAGCATGTGGGAAATATATGCATTTCTGTAAGAAAATGCAAAGTGTAAAGTGTGACTGCTGTAAAACCGGTGTTTAGAGACCCCAAACATTGGTTTCATGTGTAAAAAATGATTGCATAAAAATTTGCTCACACCATGGATTCATACTGTGATCTTCTGATTCAGAGGCCAGTATCTTAGCACTGCATCACTGGGGGGTCTCTGAATCAGAAAGCTGCTTCTTACCAGCCTATGTATGGTTGACAGTATACCAACGTTAACTAGCAGTAAGACACGTCATTTCTTAAAACTGAGCTTTAGTGTCTTAAAGTGCGAATCTGCTTTGTGTTTTTCTCAGGGGTTTTTTCCTACTTTTTGTCCTTTTCTGGCCTCCATAGCTGTGAAGACAAAGACTCTCTCTGACACTAATTTTACAGGTGACTCAACCTGTCTCTGTCCCCATATATTACAGACGGGACTTGACCACACAAATATTCAGTCACAGGCCTCAATGTACAGACTTAAGCGCTGAGCGGTAGAGTCTCTAGTAAGACCAGTTAGAGTAAGCAGCTTCGGTTGGGCAGCACATGCAGGTGATAGATGGTGGTTGAATAGGAGTCTCTAGCAGTAGTAGGAGCAAGTGTTTCTTTTAGTAATAGCTTTGGCTTTGTTGGGTGCGTGGGAAAAAAGTGTGCAGGTGGTCTGGAGTGGTAAGCTGGAACAGAAAATAGCGATAATGCTCATTTCTGTTAGCACTAGTGGATCTCAAATACTATGTTATGCTAAGCTAACAATAGTGCACAACTTTTTTTTTACTTTTTTAGATTAGACCAATCATTTAATGCTTGTGTGGTTAGAACCGTGGAAAGAATTTGGCTAGCCGAACTACACCACCCTGGGAACTGCACCCAGACAATATAAAGCCAGGTCTAGAATACACTAAGATAAGAAAAGGACACTCAGGTTCCTAAGCATTAAAAAAGGCCAAACATCAAACACACACAAAAAAACAATAAGAATAAAATTCAATATAAACAAAACAACACAGGAAGGGGAAAAAGACAACCCAGCTGGTAGCCTAGTGGTTAGGGCATTCGCCCTGTAATCAGAAAGTCCGGGATCGATTCCCAAGACCGCTAGGCACCTCTGAGGTACCCTGAGCAACGTACCATCCCCATATACTGTTCCCTGGGCACTGTGTTCATAGCTGCACCCTGCTTTATTTGGTGAATGCGTTAAATGCAGAAGAAGTATTTTGTGCTGTTCGCACTGTGTGCTTTGGTGTGTTCATGTATGACCAGATTGTCACTTTCACTTTTTCACTCTGTTTTAAACCAGCCACATGCAAGGATGGAGTTCCACCAACAGGTTACTGGCTTTCCTCAAGGAGATCCAACACCTGCTTAGGCTGAAACAAAGAATAAGGAATAGGTTCATATTAAAGTTCCAGGCAGCTTGGCATTACACCAACCAGTACACACAGAAAACAAAAACATTGCAAAAGTCCAAATGCAGGGAGAGGTCAGCTGACGATGAAATAAATGCAATTTAACCGCTGCATCCAAATTAAACAAACCTGGCCGAAATCAAACCCAAAAGGCTAACTACAATAATAAAAATAATAAAGACATTATTTATAGTTTGTGTGCAAACAATAATAAAGCAAATAAGGACAATACAAAACAATAAGAATAAAATTAAAGCTAATATAAAAGCTAATAAAATTAAAGCTGATAAATGAAACAGCCTAAACTAAACAGTACAAAACAAATAAAAAACTCAGGGACTTAAACAAGAAAATATATCAGACAAGACTGTAGACAAATCAATAGACAAAGCAGTAGGTACAATAACACAAACAGCAGGAAATGTACATCCAACTGTTGACACTGGGAGGCTCACTGGACACAAACACTACAGGTACGAAATCAGTATTATCCACAGACACCCTGCAAAACAGTGTTATAATAATTAAAAGACTATACCTGGCAGTTGCAAACAAACAGGGAACATCTCAGAAACTGTAAAACCCGGACGATGCTTTAACTCAAAGCTGTGAAGAAAGTCACAACTCACCTAGACATGGTGATCCAACACAGCGTTACATAAACTGGACCACACCTGATGTGAAATGGGAAAATGACAGTCACTGTCTCTGAATGCCATGTTGTGGACAATGAATTGTGGAAATCGATACTTTTGGAAATTGCTAAATTAAAATAAAACTGTAACCAATGAATACAGAATTAATCTCATTATACTTACAGAAAATATTCCATAAGTTTTAAACACAAGTTTATCTTGTATGTTGCCAACCAAAAATTTATATTAAAAATATGTCTTGAAACTATTACAAGTTTTAGAAGCATTAAACCCTTCAGATGTTTTCGTCCAGGTTTCTATTGAGTAGCATTAGCATTAGCACATTTAGTCATTTGAACCATATTGTATGATTTCTGACACTGGTTTTATGGTTTCACATTATTGCCTATAAAATGGATGTACTCGATAGCCTTCCTGTTTCTGAAGGGCAAAACAGGGTAGTCTTCACATGCGCAGAATGATTAATTAGAGTGAGCTTGGCCTGCCGCCTTTTCATGCTTAGGTCTATGTAGTTGATGAATGGTTTAAAATTCTAGTCAGCCAGATGGACAGCTTAGCAACTTGATTTTCTCCTTCACACACATGAGTACACACACACACCCACACACACACACACACACTCTCTTGCGTAGTCTCGTTTTCTCTCTATCCATTTATCCATGCATGTCTTTCCCCACTAAATTCAGGTGTCGTTTACAGAGTCAATGAAAAAGTTTAGTCAAGCTAATGAAAAAAATTACCTGCAGCCACTTCTAAATTCTCTCTCTCTCTCTCTCTCTCTCTCTCTTTCTCTCTCTCTCTCTCTCTCTCTCAATTGTCCTCCAGGTGGGCTGGTTTCCATTCAGCTAGCATTTTAGCTGCCAGCTCAGCCTGACTCCAGCCTGCTCTCTCCATGTGTGGCCCTGCCAGTTAATGTTTGTACAAGGTGTTTATCATCACCATGTTGGAATTTCTTTCGTTTCTCAGATGAGCAACAAGTAGTTTTACGGCCCACTTTGCATTATTGCGTCTGGCCAGATTTCACAAGGTGTTTCATTTAAGAATATGTTCAACCATTAACCTTAAACTGAGAATCTGGCAAATAAAATGACAGTTTTCCTGTCGTCCAGATGTACATCAGCCAATTCAGGTTTAGTTTTTGAACTTTATTTCACGCCAGCACAACAAGGCTAACAGAGCTAGCCGATAGCAATAGCTCAAGACCGCCATTTAGAAAAGACGTGCCTTATCATCCCTGGAAATGAACCAAAGTACATTAAATACTTAATTACAAGAGTTGCAGCCAATATGAAGTCTGGCTGTATTTGTGTCCATTTTAATGATAATAATGTGTCATACAGTGATAAAACTGTACAATATGGTGAAAATTATTTAACTGATTTGCTAATGCTATTATAGAGAAACCTACTGACTCAAAATAAAATGAACTTCCTATTTGAAGGGTTTAATACTTCTAGAAGCTCATTCATATTAAGATATTTGATTTAAATTGTTACAGATATGTTGCATTGATTTGAAATGTTTTAATATGAGGTGGTGGATAATCTCCTAAGAATTTGTCTTTTTTCCAGATTTATTTATTTTACCGTCATTAATGCGTAGAAGAAATCAGAAAACACAAGTGCATGTACTGGTGTGTTTAAAATGGCTATATTTCTAATGTAAACATCAACACTTTGTTTTATGGGATTTTTTTGTTGGTTGTTTTTTCTGTGTGATGCAGTGTGTGGCAGCGACTAAAGGGTAGTACTGGTCTTCATTCAAGATTCAAGATTCTTTATTTGTCACATGCAGTCATACAAGTACAACACACACTGAAATGTATCTATGTATCATCTAAATAGCATCGTTGTTGGCAAATAAACTGAATTTATATGACAGATTTCATTGCATGTTTTAATTGAGTAATGCATTCAAATGTGCAGGATCTCAACTGATTGGGAAAAAAATGAAAATCTCATGGCCTTCAATACAGAGTGCTCTTATTTTTTTTTTTTCTCTTAGAAAAGCCATTAATGTACAAATGTCATCCAAAAATCATCCAAAAATAATACTTGAGCTAAGCAAGTATGGCTGAAGTTTTCCCCACCGCACTTTCATTAGCAACGTAGTTCCAGATCAAACTTTCAATTGACTGATTGACTCCATTTGAGATGCGGCGGGGGGTTCTTCTGCACATTTGTTTTTTCATGTTAAAGGTCAGAGATGAAGTCCTCACACTCATTTTCACCCTTCATCTGCTAGCAGAAACCCAACACACACCTAGCGCACTTCTCTCCTCGATTTGTTTTCGAATGCGTTGGAACATCATCTCATCCTGAACGGCTTTGTCCACTTGAGGCTAGAATGAGATGCTGCAACCCTGTCGCTCACTGGAGCGGCACTTTTCCACTCATGAGATGTTGACGATGTGGAGAGCACTGGAGCTGTTGCCACGGTGAGTGGGGGAAAAAAACTGCCAGAGTGCTGCTTTGCTCTTAATCACTTCTTATTCCCACAACCCTTTCAGAGACCAGTGGGGGGTTCTGAGACAGCATGGGGTCTGCAGAAAAAAGGAAAAGAGGGAGAAAGTGAGAGAGACAGGGCAAAAAAAAAGAAGAAAGAAATAGAGAGAGATGTCAAATACAGGCTTCCAGCAGACTCGGTTATGAATTCTTCTGCAGAGGTATCAGAGTCGATACACTTGTACAGCATCTCCTGCTGCCTTGGTTTCTCTGAGCTTACAGTAGAACAGAGGGGCCCTTTTAGAAGTCCCCATGTGCTTGTATCGTTATGAACGAAGATTCATGCGGCAGCATCGGTACCTGCTGGTGCACTGTCTCGGGAAGTTCATCACCGCTGATGGAGGTGCGCTGATGAAAAGTGAGGAATTAAATGTGTCTTAATTATCCCCCATCCGTCTCCCACTTTAAAAGTCCTTTTAAATGAACTTGGTCATGATTTACACTCAACATCCCCTGGTACATCCAACTCACTGGTCCTACTAGAGGTTGCACAACTGCTTGATGTTCTTATCCAGAGCGATGTATATGGGTGGTTTATAGTCTACAATGAAAGTATATCCCTTACACTAGTAAACTTAAATTAAGCTTCTTCCAGAGATGAAGTTAGAAATTCATCAGGGCACTGTCAGATCACACAGAAAATACGTTTTTGTTAGTTGTCAAGTTTGTGTTGGTTAAGCTAGTTTATGACATGAATGTGTAGTTATCAGTGAAAGGGTTCAGTGAAGATGAAAAGTTTGTCAGCATTTTTCTACATGGTTCTAGTGTTAAATGTCTTTTTCTCAATTTCAGTTAGACATTACAGTTAGACATGAGAAGATCATGACTGGGAGGCTAGAACATGCTTTTTTCCAGACATGTTAAACTCTGATGCATCTTTTCATTCTGCTTTCCAACATGCTTGCAGGAGAACACTAAACTAACGGCTGTCCAGGCTTGATACCATTTAACTGGGTGATAAGGTGAGAGGGAGAGTCATTCCCACAGAAAGGGAGGCCAATTATGCTGTCTTGAACTCCTGTCCATATATGGCAGTGGCACTGCTAGAAATCAAACACACAGTTTTCCATATCTAGTCCATTTTTCTGTGGTCAGAGACTGAGAATTAACGAAGACCTAAAAAGGCTGCTATTGTGCACCAGCCAATGAGCTACAATCTCTAACTGTGTACCAACAAAGTGGATTCGTAAGGTAAGGGTATCTAATAAAGTGCATATCTGGCCATGACGCCTTGAGCACACCATCTTATCTCCAGAGATAATAAGGAAGAGGATATTTATGCTATTTTCGCTCCTTTTTTTGGGTCAGTGATGCTCGGGAAGGGATTCCAGAGGCAGAGCTAACACGCTAAGTATCTTCTCACTTCTTCTTGCAGCGCAAGCCGTATATAATCACCGTATTGATTCATGACACATTTTTCTGGCTGTTAATCCGCGGACTGAAATAACATGTTGGCAGCACTCTCCATGACCCTCCAGTTTATAATACCGCAAAACAGGCGAGAGCATAATGGAAGGCAAAAAGTCTGAAAATACTTTTTGTACTTACCTCTTAAAAATGCTTTTTGTTCAAATATTAAGTGTTATGACTTGTGTTTTAGTTATTACAATGAAATATTTTTCATTGCCTATGACATTTTTATGTAAGTTATGGATTAATTATAAGACTAGATAAGTCCGAGAGAGCATAAATGACATTGCTTTCTCTGGGTGGCTAGGATGGTCTCCCTCACCCCATCACTCAGTATGACACTGGCCAATGTGGCTGTCTGTTTACAGAAATGAGAGTTTGTGTTCTCTGAAGGAAGTATATGCTTACCCTCATTCACCTTTATGGCATGGTGTGATATGGGAGCTCTAATTAGCATATAGGGCATGAATAGATTGCAGAGCATCTTGCAGAGTGCCATGCACATGAAGCACATGAGGGTGTATGTGTTTCTCCTTACCTCGTGGTGTGCTTCAGGGTCGGTAGTAATTTAGTTGCTTTTATATGCTATCACAACCTTCAGTCAAGAAGTCAATGTGTTTGCCATGCAGAGTCAGTCCCTGCCATGCTCTTAATTCTGTCTGTGCTGCCAGACTAATTCTCTCGAGCATCTTGATATCCCATAACACCTGGCATTCCAAAGATGGGAAGGTGTGTGTGGGGTGCAATAGTTCAGATGAGTTGTTTAAAGGTCTTTGACTGTAGCTTTTAGATTAGAAGCAGATAAAGATTGTGGAAGGCAAAGCACTCACAGCTTCCAGAAGGGACACCCACCCACTGACCCCCCCCAACACACACACAAACACACACATCTGTTTACATTTTTGTAGAACTAAATGAGATTCTGCAAAAGCAAACTATGAACTAACCCCAAAAGGGAAGCCCACAGGATGTTTTGAAGGTCTCTTTAATGTTTATTGATAGCCTTATTATGGACTACAGAACACACTCAAAATACCGTATGAACCGAACAGGATTTCATTCACTTTACATTCAAATTGTTCAGTGTTGATAAAGTTTCACACATAGTGGTGTGACACTTCACTGAAGCAAGCTCTGAAAAATGGTGCAGAGCTGTATTTAAGACCAACTTCGTCGAGTCCAAATCAAGTCCAAGACCACGTCAAGGCCTATTCGAGACAGAATCCAGAGAGGAACACAGAGTACAAAGTCATTTCAGTTCAAATGAGAGGGTAAGAGATAAGACTTCTTCAAAACTCATTTTTCACCTGTTTACATTTTTTGTGTGATGCAAGAGACACAGTGTATCTTCTGTTTGAGGATGATCATTTTGCTATTATTATCTGTGATTATCTGAAAGTGAGTGCAGTTTTTCCACTTTAGTGACAATGAAGGCAATATTCTTTCTTTTAAGTAGAGCTGTTTCACTTGATTCACTTTGCTCGCCAACATTGTGTCAGTGGCTGAAGTGAAAAAGATGAGCATGGATGCGTCGTGTGCCAGGTTTTGGTAGGCATGTGATTTGTTACCCGAGAGTCAATGTTATTTCCCATTCTTCATTGACCTGAAATAATTAAACCAATGCCCTATTTCTGAGCAAGTTCTCGCAATCAATGTGTGTCGATCGTTGCAGGTGCTTTTGTTTTGTCAACTGTGTAGGGTTTGTTTTGTTGATTGATTTTTTTTATTGGCCATGGCGGCAGAGATTTCGGTGGTCGGCCCCCATAGAGAACTCTCCCTAACTTAAACACTGTTTTTAAAGGCACCAGGACCTGGTCGAGGTCAACCAGAAAAGACTGAAGGCTAAGGATGAGATACATCCAAGTTCAAGACAAGTCTGAGACAAGTCTGAGACGAGGGTGGTGGTAGCTCAGTGGGTAGGATACTTGCCTCCGGACCAGGAGGTCACAGGTTCGAATCCTACCTCCAGCACACCACCACTGGGTCCCTGAGCAAGACCCTTAACCCCAACTTGCTCCAGGGAGACTGTCCCCTGTAGTTAGAGAATGGAAGTCGCTTTGGATTAAAGCACCTGATAAATGCCGTAAATGTAACTTATATAACTGTAATTATGGAATAGCATATGTAGATTTAAATGGTATTTAATGGCAGTGATAGCTTTTGATTAAATGAAGACATAAATGACTCTCAATAAATTATTCTTAACTGATCAAACAACCTAAAATTGGCGGAAAGGTTCTTTAATGAACACAAAGCATTTGAGTGCGTAAATGGGTATTTGCCTGGTTAAATGTGTCTTCTGTATGTTGAAAAACATGCTGTAAATTCAAGCAAAAAACAGATTGCCAAGACTCTATTGTAAATGATCTAGCAGCCATTTATGATACTTAAGGTAACTCCATCTATGGCATTTAGTACAATTTATTTGCACAGATATTGATCCATATATTAAGTAATGTGGAAATTTAACATTTTTTTTGGCTGTTTGAAACCTAATTCAGTTCAGTTCATTTTTATTTATGTATTATTTATATATGTGTCTATGTACATAGCACTTTTACAACTGATATGGTCACATAGCAGCTTTACAGAACATTATCGCTGTTTTATCATAATCTCATAGCTCATAACTCATTACTCTTTCTGTCTTTTTTGCGACCTTTATTGTATATGGACTACTCATTAGTAATCTGGTCACATAACACGTTAAACACATAACACATAACGTTTGCATTTTATTTGTGTTTGTTGTTTTATGTTTTTTGTTCATCAGCGATACTTTCCTTCTACTTTCCAGTAGTTATCATTTTCTTTGTATGTTCCTGTTTGTAGCCACAGAAACAAGTCACATTTAATGTTAATAGCAGATTATCAGTCAGAATTCCTCAGAAATCTGAACGTTCCCTTTAAGTTCCCTTTAAAACAACCCTTTGCTGTATGGCACGCACCTTTAAAAGACGCCTGAGTGTCTGTAGTTAAGCTAATAAGGTTTGTGGGAGTGGCAGTGCATGAGTAGGTGTGTGTGAGTGAGTGTGTGTGTATGTGTGCACAGCCGTATGTGAGAGACACACACAGACAGGTATTTGTCATAACCATTAGTGAGCGATTAGGGAGCAGCTTCCTCTGCTGTTTTTATCACATCTTGTCTGTGTGGATTACAGAATTAAAATGCGGCCTGTCAGAGGGAGAGAGAGAGAGAGAGAGAGGTAGATAGAGAGAGAGGGGAGAAAGAGAGGGAGAGAGAGAGAGAGAGAGGGGAGAAAGAGAGGTAGAGAGAGAGAGCCCATGATAATACCCATTGTGTCACTAGACTTCCTTTTGCACTTCTTTGTGAGATGACATTTGCTTATTACTGGTAATGAGGTGGTGTCCTCTGCACTGATAGCACTGTTTAGAAGGGGTGTCAGGTCAGAGAAGCCTGGTGTGCTAGTCAAGTGTGTTACCTTCTGAATCTTCTTTAGCATCCAACGTCAAATGGCATATTCAAAAAAGCTAGAGTCTACAGATGATTATACTGTGTCTGCAGTGAACGTGAAAGAATTATTTTGTACTACAGGTGTAACATAAGGTGTAAAATGTAACATGACCGTTTGTCATGCATGAGTACACCACACAGTTTGAATAGCACAAAATTCTTCTCTGCATTTAACCCATTTAAAAAGCAACACAGCGCCTGAGGAGCAGTGTGTGAAGACGGTACTTTGCTCAAGGGTTCCTCAGTGGTTGCAGTCCTGGGACTCGAACCCACAACCTTCTGATTGCAGAGACAACCCCAATTTAGGTTCAGTAGTTCAAGGTAGTTTCTGACATTGAGGTTACGATTCAATTAGATTTTAGTGAGATCTGGTACAGTGTTACGATGAATTAGTAGAGACATATTTGATTTGAATGAAAGTCACAAAACAAAACAATACAAAAGGTTTATATAAAAACCTATCCTGTGTGCATAGTAGCAGCCAAGAAAACATCAGGTCAGTTATTATGGAAGAAAGAGAATTCAGCAACAAATGACACAGTGACATTAAACGGAGTTAGAGTTCTTTCCACTTTATGCAAATAATTGGTGATATTGTGATGCAACTGGCTAAACATCTGAATCTGAACCAGAGTGGTGAGGGAGATTTCTTTTTTCGGCCTGGAAGATTAGGACTGTTTCACTAAAGCTATAGCTAAGATTATTTGGAAATACTTGATATTAGTGTTAATTGGTTGCTATGCAGGAACTAAGCAGGAGTGAATGAGCGATGCTGCATCAACACCTGCATCACTACTATTAACTTCTGTTATTCAATAGATAACAGTGAACTAAGTAACTGATAACAGTGCCTATAGAGATCTATCAGAGGGCTACTCACTGACTGCTAGTTTACAGCACTGACAGCCTGCACCTAGGGGGCAGTACAGACACCACACTGTACTCAGAGGTAGTCCTGTAATTTTTGACCACCAACTTCATATTTGGTAGGGCCAAATATCAGCCTACAGACAGTTCACTAGAATAGGTTTCTAGAATAGGTTTTTGCTTTGTTTACCCTTTTTTGCAGCACATGTGTCAGTTCTGTTATTTCTGAACAGTTATCCTTGAAAGTCCACTTAAAGATGTGGTCAATAAGTCCATGTTTTATATGCATATTTTTGTGTAATCTCTTAGAAATACGAACTTATTAATAACTCATTTTAGATACTGCTCACTAATATTTATCTATTAGATGTATACATCTTAATGTATGTACAACAGACATGGCCACATACCCTAGCAGTGTCCTCAACGCCTCCCAAGGGCCTCACATGACTAATGTTAATTACTTGCCAACTTCTATTGAGAGCATGCCGGTAAATAAATGCAAATAATATAACATATTTATATTTTCTTTTTAACATGCTAACATTAGCTTGCCCCACACCCCTCCTACTTTCCCTGATAGGATGAACCCAGATTTTGATTACTAACTGTTTTCTTAGAAAGAGAGCTGAAACCTATGGAAGATTGAGGGGCATCTCAACGATGCAGTCTGAAGTTTTGGTAAATTGTTAAAATTTTTTGATACGGTTTCAAAATTGGTACACTCTAACTCTGATCTTACATACATTGGGCATTATATATGTTAATATCAGCCACTTTCCCTGATCTTGCATAGAAAGGGACCCCTTTAGGACCACATCTGACCATCTTATGGGTGGTGGGCCATTCTCAGCACAACAGTGGCACCAGCATGGTGGTGACATGTACTGGTAGTGTATGTGTGGTGCATGAGTATCAGACACATTTCAAAAACACAACACTGCCACTGCTTAGTTAAGAACAGCCCACCAACCAAAATATTTAGCCAAGAGTGTTTCTGTGGTCCGACTTGACTGCAGATACAGGACTTGAGGATCAATATAAGGCTCCAAAGGACGTTTCATTCAACACTGAAAGATCAAATACACACAGTCTTTGTTTTCTCAGTGGGTTTTAGCAAAGTGTATTTAATTCTCTATTTGCGCTTCAGTGATAAATGATGTCAAGTAAGTCGACAAATGTATTGTTTGATTTGGGAGGGTCTCTAAACCCCCCTGCTGTATCTTTGTTTTATTATCGATTAAAGTGATAAAAAAGACCACCAGAGCAGAGTTCAGAGTTTCAGCGTGTGGTTTTCTCGATTTCGCTCCCCATCAGACCTCTACGCCTCTAAATAGTTTGGATTAGTTACCCTCTCGCACAACACACAAGACACTTATTCCCCCTGAAGTGTATGAATATTAATGCACTTACATTTGAAATATTTTTTTTTCCTTTTTCTTCAAATGAAAGCATTTCTTCTTCTTTTTTTTTCCTCTCGCTTGCTCTCAAAGCAATCCATCAAGCTGTCAGAAGTCAAGAGAGCATGTGACCTATAGACTGTCAAATGGCTTAGTTCATATTCTGTTTGATTTGGAATGTGTCTCCCTCACACACACACACACACACACACACACACACACACACACACACACACACACACACACATACACACAACACCTTTATTCT
>JBBPDB010000040.1:4925477-4938034 GCA_037974465.1 Brachypetersius altus
AACACTGACAGTACGAGTGTTTGATGTTTCTGTGCGCTATTATAACACTGACAGTACGAGTGTATGATGTTTCTGTGCGCTATTATAACACTGACAGTACAAGTGTATGATGTTTCTGTGTTGCAGTTGCTTTGTATTTTGTTCTGTGTTCGTGTGGCTGGTTCTTGTTTTACAGATGCAAACTTTGGAATTATTAGCCAGCGACAGCAGTCTTCCTCTGGACCTTCAACCTCCTCAACCTCTTCCCTTTTTTTAAATTTTATTATTTTTTCTTTTTCTTTTCTCTTTTACTCTCTCTGTCTTCCTTTCCTGTATTTTCTGTACCCCTGTCTGATTTGGCTTAATTTAATCTAAATAATTAAATAAATTAAAAAATTCAGATTACAAGAGGGGCATACACTTGCAAGCCCCACTTGGCAAAGCAAAGGTGTCTGGCACACTAAGGCACCCAGCTTCATGATCTGTTTGCTAAGATGCCAGACACAACAGGTTTAAAAAAAATAAATAAATAAATAAATAAGATTGCCCTTCACTGGAAGTAAGGGGACTAGCCCAAACCCTGAAAAATAGGTGTGCCCTAATAGTTTTATCCATATTATGTATCTAAACTTGACATCCCATTCAAAAACCCTGATTTGACCCCCTCTGCCCACCTCTGGGAAGGCTTTCCATATGATTTTCCACAAACTTGATTTGCTATTGACATTCCAATTCGCTCCAAAGGTGTTCATCTGGGTTGAGGTCAGGGCTTTGTGAGGCCACTGGTGTTCCTCCAAATCAAACTCATCAAACCATGTCTTCATGGACCTCGCTTTGTACACTGTGCTTTCTGGCAGGTTAGCGCTCTCCTGGCAACTGCCAAAACCAGATTCCTCTAACAGACTGCCAAAAAGTGAAACATGATTCGTCAGTCGAGTGTACACATTTCCAGTGCCCCTGGGTCCAGTGATGGCATGCTTTACAGCACTCCAGTCGTCTCTTGACATTGCACATAGTGATCTTAGGCTCATGTTTTCTGCTCAGCCATGGAAACCCATTTCATAAAGGCCCTGACACAAGAACACAGTTCTTGAGCTGATGTTGCATCCAGAAGCAGTTTGGAACTCTGTAGTGAGCGATGCAGCAGAGGATAGGAGATTTTTTAAGGACTATGTGCTTCACACTTGATGATGGTGTTTGGTACACTATGTGGACAAAAGTATTGGGACACACCTTTTATTTACTGGTGTCTCTTTATTTCCAGTGAAGGGCAATTTTAATGCTTGAGCGTACCTTTTGAATAACACCACCGTTCCGTTTGAGGAAGAACCTTTTTTATTCCAGCATGACTGTGTACCAGTGCCCAAAGCAAGCTCCATAAAGACATGGCTGGATGAGTTTGATGTGATAGAACAAAGAATCCTGACGTCAACACCTTTAGGATGAACTGGAACTGAGTTTGGGAGCCAGGCCTTCTCGTCCAACATCAGTGCCTGATCTCATAAATGCTCTACAGAATGAATGGGCACAAATTCCCACTGAGACTCCAAAATCTTTTGGAAAGCCTTCCAGGAAGAGTGGAAGCTGTTATAGCTGGAAAATGTGGACCAACTCCATATTAAAGTCTATTTGCATTCAAGTCTATTTGAATGCAATGCTATTAAAGTCCCTGTTGGTGTAATGATCAGGTGTCCCAATACTTTTGTCTGTGTAGTTATATTAGGACAGACATTTTATAAACTGAATTGTAGCAAACTTCTTTTGATTATGACATTTAAAGTCACTGAACCTCTTCTGTAAATCCCAATCTTCTGCCAGTTTGTCTATGGAATCTGCATGACTTTTATACACCTATTGGCAATGGGTATGACTGAACCCCAATGGTTTAGCCTGCTTAGAATAGAGGCTGTGTACATATATCATGCTTAAAGGCACAGTAAAATCTGTTTAATTCTAATGGACAAAGGGAGGTTAGAAAATAGGCATGTAAAAGTGAAATATGACTACTTTTAGTACATTAAACCACACAAATGTCATTAATGGACAGTCAGAAGAAAAAGCATCTACAAGAAAAATGTAGAACGTAGAACATGGGCCCTTTAAAGGAGAAGAGAATATTAAATAGTGGAGATCTTTTGCTTCAACATTAAAGAGTTAAACAGCAATAAAACATACATTAGTTAAGAAACCCCAAGCTATCGTCCATTCCATTAGCATCTCTAAACACTCACTTGGGATTCATATATTCCAATTGGCCTGACGTGGACTACGTGCTGACTGACCACATAAGCCCAGTGCTATATCTCTTAGAGCAAGCCTCTCTCTCTTGCCATCCTGGAAGAGTGGAGTGGACAGAGGAGGGAGGATCAACATCACCCATGATGAATGCCTTTCGACGGAAGAGTCGTACGGAATGTCCTTGACTTTAATCAAAACTATTTGTTTTTTTCCCCCCACTCTCTCTCTCTCTCTCTCTCTCTCTCTCTCTCTCTCTTTCTTCCTCTCTCTCTTTTCTTTTTATTTTTTTTTTCTGGTCGGGGGTGTGCTGCTAGGCCTGGCGTCTCTTCGCTCATGTCCACTGATAGCCTGACATTAATGACATCATTCATCAGGGTAAAAGGCGCCGGGGCTGTGCTAGCATCTTTGGGTGTTTAGGAGTGATTTTGTGTTCGGTTGGAAATATTGTGGGAAGTGGCTGCTTTTCTGATATGGAGTTTTTCCAAAGAACTCTTTTAAAAGCCTTGAAACGATGCAGTTACTTGCTCAACTATCAAAAACAGTGTCAAAATAAGTTAGCGCGCACATCCTAAATAACAGTTAATGCAAGTGGAACTTTCCAGGGGCTGTTTCCCTGGAAGCAGACCTTATCCTGGCCTTTTATGAAGGTTCCATTGTGTCATGCGTTATTCATGTATTTTTTTTTATGGGAGTGAGAGTTTTATCATTCAAAACCTTTCCATTTCAGTGCCATTTCGGTGAAAATAGTGTAGGCCAATGAAAACAGCTGAATAGCACCCCAGCGACACACAGAAATACACTGTGTTCTACGCTAAGCCAGGAAATGCCTGACCTATATGTGATCAAGGTTGCACTTCCAGCGAGCGTTCTCATCCCCTCTTCAAGGTCAGAATTTACACAAGCAACCTACACTATTGTGAATTAAACCAGCATGGAAGGCGTTGCCATGGAGTGTGTTGCCGTGTGTGTCATCGATGTAACCTTGATGAGCATATAGGCTCTGCCTTCTGTCACACTGACCCCGCTACAGTACGACTGTAACACGTGCCAGCTATTGTACAGAAATAAGAATCAGATTCGGGGCATCCTTCATTTGTCTCAACGATACACAATTTACTCCAGCGCAACTGCACAAGCGGGTCAGTGTCTAAACAGAGCAAGTCATGATTGATGTGACGGAGAAGCTGAGATAACTGTTTATCAGTCCCAAACTATGGGAAGACTGTTTCGACCAGGCCAAAACATCTCCAAACACTCATCCATTTCCCCCCCTTCTCATCTTCATCTCGGAGTTTCCACAGACAGGAAAGCACAACAAACCGAGGGATTCCCACGTTTGTCAAAATGAACTTTCACAGGCTGCATTCTTAGGCAGCAGAAGATTTGTATGATGTTGTCATTTTTTTGCCTCCTGCCAGTTGAATTTGGAGAGTCTGGTGCTTTTAAACAACTGGCAAACTGTGCTTTCAGATGTTTCAAGCTGAATGTAAACTCAACTCCTCCAAGCCACTCACCCATTAGAAAGCAATGATTTGAATTATCTAAACTTCTGTGATATCAGCCAATGACCATCAACCATTTTTATTGTGAAGGCTGCTATTTCAGTGACCCATTATAATGTAATGGGATGTGACTTATCACCTAAGGCTGATTTTACATGAAGAAAACTTCAAGCAACTTCACTTGCAGCTCATAATTTAAAGTTTGAACTTGAAACACAGCAAAAACAGTTACAGTCTCCATGCTGTAATCACACTCCAAACTGTGTTGTGCATGCTTGTATAATGGCAAGCAGCAAAAGAACACTTAAACATAAACGTAAACATTTAAACTAAAACTGAACTTCGTATTGGCTGTGTTTAAGGGATGCAGTATTACATATTGTTGCAAGATAATTGAACAGATATTGTACCTCAGTGATGTTTGGATGCATCATGGTATAGCTGTGGCACTGGTCCTGGGAATCACTCATTTCAAATGCATATAACATACAAAACTAATTTTGAAAATTAAGAAGAAGTCATTTGTTTTTTGTAGATTTCTTGACTGATTCCTCCTATCAAACTATGTTAAATTCCCAAAAAAAAAAAAAATTCTACGATGGGCCTGCCGTTTCAAACTGCTGCATAGGTTTTTAACAAGTCACTAGATATTGCCAGGTCATGCAAGCACCTGCAACTTTTTAAACAGATTTTATTTTGGCTACATAATTGCCATTTGGCCAATAAGATTAAGATCTCCTCCAATATGTCCATGTTTCATTATTTCCTAATGTAATGCTTCTGTATGGTTTGTAGAAGCAGTCCTATATAATGATGCTCCCATCTGCATACTTCATTATCTATATGGTGTTCTTAGGTTCACGTGCACAAAAGTTCAAACATGACAAACTGAATTATTGCTGTAGACTTCAGAATAGGTTTGTGTGGGATGGCTGTATTACAGTTCTTTGCCTCTTTGTTTGTCCCTCTTTGTGTTCTATCTGCTTTCAGGTCATCCTGCAACTCTTTTCCAGTGACTTCTTAACCTCTTTATTATTAGTCCAAGAGAAATCTTGCATAGCCCACCTGTCACGGAATAATATGTTGTTGTTCCATGCAATGAAAAAAAAAGAACAATGTGCACAAAGTAGCACAGTGTGGATCATTTCATAGCTAATTTACAGTTGAATACAAGTGATGCAACATTATCTTAATTATTCTGTAGTATCATACACAATCAAGTGCTTTCGATTTGAAGGCAACTCTTCAAATAACCTCAAGACCGGCTTATGATATTAAACAACAGCAGACAATATCTCGCGTACGCTGTGTGTTTCCTCATGCTGTCTGTGTTTGGCATCTCCTCCCCATCTAAACTCTGTCGAAGTGTCAAAGACCATGTCAGGAACAAGAATCTACCTGAGGGAGGGCAAGGTGTGCAGGAGGATAGAGAAAATGCGATGCTGTGTGTGATTCCCTTGAACAGACACTCACGGCACCAGGGGTTAGCCTGTCCTCACTTGACAAACAAATGACAGGAAATGACAGGCTTTGAGAAAGCACCCCGGCCCGACCTGATGGTAATCGGAGCGCTGGATTTGTGGAGCTGGCAGCCCCCGCTATCGCCCATCTCCCAGCACTAGAGGCAACTCATATGTAGAGAGAGCTTTGCATCCTTGTCATTTTGAACAAACAGCACCTCCAAATACCAGATAGGACTGCACGCGCCGCTGTCAGCTGTGTCCGATCTGATCTGTCCGTCAGTCTGTGTTGTGTGTCGGTGTACGTGTGTGTGTGTGTGTGAGCAGAGGGTGTCGGGGTTTGTAAAGAGAGTTGGGATGGGGGGCGGAGCTGTCAGAGGTGAACAATGAGAAAATCATTGATGTTATGCATGCCCACCTGTTCATAATCTAATCAATCACTGGATGCATAATGCAATGAGACTGTTTATTTATTGCACCACCTGCAAGCCAGCCGAGCACCCTGTCTGACTCTGACATCTGATTTCACCCGCTCTAAATAGAATTCTAGAGCTTACGATATGGAGGCCTTTCAATATTCGGTGGCACTTTACTGTAGTGCTGTTTATGCTGGGGTTAAGATGTCGGATAAATTAGCATGTCCACGCTGTAATGTTGGATGAAACCTCTTGACTCTCGAATTTATTTGGTTACAAAGGGCAGCAAATGTGAGAAATATGGCATTATTGGCATCTGTTGGCATGTTTCACAGCTTCCTTTCAAAACCCAGCCGCAGTTTCGTAAAATGTTGATGAAAAGAAGTGTTGTTTCCTTTCAGAGATACAAGATTTTGCACTGAAATCCTGCACTGGAGCCAAATGCATCGTTTTAAACAATTTATTTACCAATATAGACAGGCACATTCCCTGATAAAAGCATTCTCTTTAACAAAATGTAATGTCTGTGGTGTGTGTATGTGTGTGTGTATGGGTGTGTGGGTGCATTTCTGCATGTCTTGGTTTGCCTCACCCTAATTCAATCAGATCCTCCCCTCACCTTGCTTTTTTTATTCCAATTCGATTAGCAGAGCTAAAGCCATCACGCGCTCCCCCCTCGACAAAATGAATGCTCGTATTAATCCGGCAATTTCCATTTAAAATGCGGGGCATCGACTTGATTAATAAGGGGGCCGATACTGAATAATTACGCCTGAGACACAGAGAGGGTGGTCAGCTATAGGCAAGAACACAGCTGGGTTTGCTTACAGATGCCCTATGGGATCTCAGAGGGGTCAAGCCTAAGCAATGGCCGTGACTGAGGTGATGAATCAGTTAGCCGATCTCTTCGACAATTAACAAGCCACGGCCCCTCTATTAATTTGCATCCCCAGGAGTGGTGGCTGGTCAGATGTGTCAGGGTCAAGGGTTAGAGGTCGAGAGCAAGGGTCGGGGTCAAGCCTGCTCCATCGCCTCAGCAAAATCAAAGAGAAGAAAATAAACGAGAGATGGCAAATGAAATTGAAATGCTTCATCCAGTCGGCCCCTGCTCCTGCCTGTATTATTAATGCTGTGTGATTGGGGTTGATTATAACTATACAAGCATGTATTTGTGCTTCTTTAAATTAGCAGTCGTCGATCTGGCTGTGCAGTGTTTTAGCATTCGATGAAGGAGAATCGATGTGAAGGCCATATGTGGGGTGGGGGGGAGCAAACAATAAGGCAGCTCTTAGCGGAGGGATTATAGGTTAACATTTATTCGGAGGAAGTATTGTAATGCCGGAGCCACCAGGTGTAATATTAAAGCGAGCAATCCATTGCCATCCATTACAAGTGTCCCATTGATCTTGCACCCATCGACTTTTCCCTTACCAAGGAATGTTTCACTCTGTGTGCTTTATTGAATTGTTCCTGGCTTGTTTACGTAGATGAGATCTGGACAGGCAGCCCTTTTGTTGGCCAGGCATGTATGCATAAAGGTGTCTTATCTCTGGAGAGTTCGGAGGCTACATGGACATTGTCTCAGATATCTTTATTCTGGAACTGTAGATGAACAATGGTGTCATTAAGAGGTACGTTCTTATCAATCCATGCATTGTCTCAATGGTTTCTTGAAGAACCATCATCTATTAGCCTCCCTTTTCCACAATGGATGGGTTGATGACCTAAGGAAGTGCAGGAGCCTGCATTGTATTGATATAAGGCCGTAGGACGCCAAAGAACACACTGCGATGATGTGCCCATTCTTCAAGCACTTAATAGGTAGAGTTCAAGTAGGGTTCAAGTCTTTCACACCTTCGCAAGCATCGCTTGTGTTAAGATGCTGAAAACTGGGGTCGAAACTAGAGCTCTCAGACCACCACTCATGAATGGCGCCATAATCAGCAGAGTTATTGACCTTTACGGGGTCTATCCCTTCACCGCAAAGCAACGGCTTCAAAGTCGCCGGGGTTAATGCCGTACAAAATAGCGCGGAGAGTTGTTAAAACGAACATCGTTTGGACATAGCTTGGCCTCTTGGGAACCCGGGTCGGCTTTTATGTCGGAACGAAAGCATTCCCACATGTTTGAAAATATGGCTAATGCTCCTGGGATTGCATTTCGTGGCAGCCTTCTGTACCGCTTCAAAACACTCCCCTGCTAAATGGCTTCAGAGGGGGAAATTAAGCCTGACACTATTTTTATTATGAAAACAGAGTTTAAGATGGGCTCAACCCCCTCCGTCATCGCGGCCCTTAAATCTGTCGCTCTCCGTGACGTTAGCCGAAGCGATGGGGGCCTCCCCTCCCTTCCTTTCCGCCTTTTCCTCACTCTCTTAAGCTTCCTGTGGGTGGCTCTTGCCAAATAGGAGCACATATGTTTCTCTGTAATTAAACAAGCTCTTGTTAAACAGGACTGCTCTCCTCAAGTATGAATGATTAAGTAATGAAGTGATCTAGGGGAAATTAATAGTTATCTCCTTCTTTCACTCCCCCTCTTGCTCTCTTTCTGTCTATCTCTCTTTCTGGAAGGACTCTAGAGCACTTGTGTTGTGTGTTTTAACTACACTGATTTCCAGTGTAAGTGCAATACATTTGACAGACTGTGGCATGATCCCATGGTCCCAAAACGTTAATACAATTTACACAAGCTTCTCCTTAGGCATGAAGGTATGCTATGATGCTAACCGACACTTTGCATTAAAGCAGTAATCCTGTTGTAGCCAACCCATATGTGGCATTAAGCTAGTATTTCACCTGTTCTACATTGAGGGCTGGGGTTGAGGGCTGGGGATTTTGCTGGTCAATCAATGTGTCCCAGTATTCCATCATATCTGTGGAGCCAGTCATGCAGAGATTAGAATATATGCACCTCACACTTGTCATCCTGGAATATGAGCATGTCAGTGTTGTATTCTGTTTGGATATGAAGCAGAGTGTTAGTGAAGGATTGGGCTAAAATGGACAGGAATCATCTCGATAGAGCTGACAGGATTGAGACACATATCCAAAAATTTGAAAATAAATAATGCAAGGGACTGTTCTTTTCCAGTTTATGTTTGCTGATTGGCTACACTGGGATGAATATGATGAATCTACTTTACACATAGGAAGAAACTGTATAAATGAATGTTTTTTTTCTGGTTCCTTTAATTGCACCATTCCCCTTGACTTTACTTCAGACTCCTACTATGTCAGCATTCTGTCTCATTCTGTCTCAGCGTCTGAAGTTTCCCCGTCCCCGAGTTTACCCAGAGCACGTCTCTCTAGCAGAGCCAGCTGTTGAAGAGTCATCACATCACATCACAGCAAGTTCACAAATACAGAAAACCAAAATAAGGGGTAAAAGAAGCTCCAGTCAAAAAAGCAAACAAAATAGCATAAACAACATATGCTTATACTCTTATGATTTGAGGAGCGGTTCCTCTCTAATACTTCTTGCCACAGCTGAGTGACATTTGCAGTGGCAGTGGCACTTCTCCCATCTGCCAGGCTCCAGCCTACAGGCTCATTACTGAACCACAGTGAGACTGCATTGTTGCTCCCAGTGTGTTTGGAAACATGTGTGTTTGCATTTCTGCATGTGTGAGCGAGACAGCTACTGTACTTACACAGATATTATACCCATACACACTTTAATATATTTGATATAATTGTGTTATTAGTCCACACTATATCTCTGTTTTCTCTCACTATCACACACTCTTTACAACTTTGTGCTTCATACTTCATGCAATACAAATACTTGTAATGTTATTTTTAAGAAATGCTAAAAATATTCCTAAAGAAAATGTGAATTACTGCTTAATGCAGAATTAGTAGGTCCCCTTGCAAAAAACCAAAGTGCATTCTGTCATTCAGATCACTATAAACATGTGCTAACACTCATAAGTGACCAAAAAGAGTCTTTGTTCGAGCGTATCAGTAGCTGAGATAAAACACTCAACAAGTGTTACCCTTCTGAGATGGAGCAGTATATCAGAGCGCTCTTGGAATGGGACAGAACCTCTTCGCTCCAGCTTTCCTAAGCTGCTCTTCTCTCTGAGAAAATGATCACTTCACACCATTCTGCTCAGTCTGGTCATGCCATTGACATAAAAAATGGTGGCACAGCCGTGCAGAGATCATGCAGAAACAATAACAGATGATTCCATCCCGCGAATGTGCCCCGATTCCGGACATTTAGGAGTTTAAAGTTTTGCACCCAATTTTCACACAGTGACATTCAACGATTTGGGCTTAAAAACAAAGTCAAATGTAATTTGTATCAACAAGTGCACTTACTGTCAAATTAGTGTGAAAATATTATCTCCAACGTAGTCAGCTAAGTTAATGTAACTAGCATTAGCCCTCTAATGTCCTTTTTACAGTTAAATATGTCATATAATTAAACCAACATCAGAAGTAACTAGTTATACTGTAATAAGTTTATATGTCAGATCCCCAGCTGTTTATACTGTCAAAAGAGCATATTATGTATTTCCAGTTGTACTGGAAGATGTCTTTTAGACTGCACTGGAATTGAACATTATTTTCTCAAATCAAAAGCCTCATACCAAAACACAGAGAGTCAGCAGCCCTGTAAATAATCTACACTATGTTTAATGTACATGACTTGCTCGATCCAATGAGTTGCTCTCTCGTATCACAGCTGTGAGAAACGTGCACAGTCAAAGATATGTGTGTGGTCTAGTCCCTGTACTCGACATGCATAAAGCACTCAAACTTTGTATGCAACAGCAATCTCAGCTCACGCCCATACACACTCCTGACCCCCCGACCTACACTTCCCCCTTCGTCTGACACCATTGCTATTGGGTTGTTGGGTTGATTGTGCGGGGGGGGGCGTGGAGAGGGGTGGTTGGGCGACTGGAAAATTTGCAGAGGCGAAAAAGGGTGTTTACTCCACGGTGGAGGGCCGACAGGACCTTAAGCCCGGCTCAAGGAGGCTTATGCAGATACCATGACCTTTCTCTCAGGGAGCAGATTTCCCACTAAAATTACCATTACGCCGCTGCTGTCCCCCAAGGGCTGGCGGTCAGACTCCCCGTGCCGAGGTGAGAAGTGCCATGGCATGGTGCCCGCCCTGCATGCTAACCACCCAGGAACATGTGTTAAGCACAGAGCGGCCCTGCAGTGCAAGATATGGTGAAAAACGCAAGGCACTGATGAAATCCCACTGCAACAGCGCATTAAGCGAATTCGCCCCAGGGACGGTTTAGAGAAAGTGATGGTTTAATAGCAGGTCAAGGTGGATGCTGGGTGGACTGTTTGGACATTTATTTAGAACGAAAGAATGAGAATTCAGCGGAACCCGAGTTCTCAGTACATTTTAAAAGACAAAGCAGGCAATTTGTCCTGTATGGGCTAGACTGACATTTCTTGATATCCAACCTCTGGTTTCTACATCACCTATAAGAGTGTCTAATATTTTCCCAGAGATAAATACTGTGTATTGTCTTTGAACATGCAGATTACACAATGGTAACCTTTCATGAGAAGGACAAATATTTTTGCATTACATTCAATTAAATTCATGTAAAGGTTTGTTCCAAGTGATTTTGGATCATTTCTTTTGATCCAATTTAAAAGGAACTTTGTTCTGAAAGTGACTACATGCTATGTATTATTTGGAAGTTTTTGCTTTAGGAGAATTAGAGAGTCTGAGCCTAATTGGAAAGATACAATGTGCACAAAAGTATTGGGACGCCTGCCCGTGACACCAGCAGGGACTTTAATGATGTCCACCCCACATTTGCAGCTATAACAGTTTTCCACTTTTCTTGGATGGCTTCCCACAAGATTTTGGAGTTTCTGTGGGAATTTGTGCCCATTCTTTCTGTAGAGCATTTATGAGATCAGGCACTGGTGTTGGATGAGAAGGCCTGGCTCACAATCTCCGTTCCAGTTCATCCCAAAGGTGTTGAATGGGGTTGAGGCCAGGGCTTTGTGCAGCCAGTCAAGTTTTTCCAGTCCAACTCATCCAGCCATGTCTTTATGAACCTCGCTTTGTGCACTGGGACACAGTCATGCTGGAATAGAAAAGTTGGAAGTATGGCTTTGTCCACAATGTCTTGTTATGCTGAAGCATTAAGATACAGCCCTTCATTGGAAGTAAGGGGCGTAGCCCAGCTCTGGGAAACAGGTGTGTCCAAAACCTTTTCTCTAGCTCTCACAGTTCTAAAACTTGACTGACTGAACCATTTCTGGTGCACTTCCAAAATACTCAGCACAACTTATTTTAAGACCACTGTGTTGCTCGCTGCAACCATTCTGTGAACAAACTGCACTTAAACTTTGGAATGCATGAACTCTATTTATAGAATTAATTAGGTATACAATGGGAAAACTAAACTTTTTTGGTTTGTTTTTTTTTGCAGCCGATCAACAGAATGATCGTTGACCTTAAGGACTAGAGGTAAGTAAACCATTGCTCCAGCTCAGTCCCACTGTTTCCCCCTCCACCTTGAGTTTAAAATAGTGGCTCATTTTCAGGTTCTGGCTGTGGAATCTTTACTCTCTGTAGTGCTCTGGCCTCAAGCAGTGCTAACACTCCTCAGCACATGTTGCTGGAGAGAAACATTTAAGGTAGTGAGAGTCTGCAGAGTGACCTCTCCACTTACAAATTTCCCTCACACACACACACACACACACACACACACACAGCACACACACACACACACACCACACACACACACACTTGCACCATTTACCATTGGTTTATTTGTCTTTAATTCCCTTCTGCACTGGGGCAATCAGGAAGCAGTGACAGCTGTCATTCTGAGATGACTCCAATGAGCACTGAGAGGTTGTGGCATGCTGATTGTGTGGCATGTGTGTGTGTGTGTGTGTGTGTGTGTGTGTGTGTGTGTGTGTGTGAGAGAGAGAGAGAGAGATAGAGAGCGCGAGAGAGAGAGACTCTTT
>JBBPDB010000040.1:4944277-4977550 GCA_037974465.1 Brachypetersius altus
TTGTTCTGTCCTGTTTTGCTCTTGTGTTCTGTTCTGTTCTGCTCTTGTGTTGCTGGTCCTGGAGGAACGTTGTTTCACTCTTACTATGTACTGTGTTTATGGTAGAAATGACAATAAAATCCACTTGACTTGAAAAAGCGTAAATGAGCTCTTTCTCCTACAAAACACAAACAGAATGCCACTTACAAGTGCTGTCAGCTCATCGATCTGTCTCTGTTGCTCCTGTAACTGACAGGCCAGCTGCTTCTTTTCCTGCAGTAACGTGTTCACGGTTTCCTGAAGATCTACGGAAAAACCAGGGCAACGGCTATCAGCGCTGTATCACTGCCTTTATTTGCAGTGTACAGTCTTTCAGCACCTTAATAAGGAGATTCATAAGTTGTGTAATAAATGTTTTAACATATAAAATTGACTTCAGTTGCTTTATTTTATTTATAGTGAATAGTACATTCTTGGTTTTGGTGGCCATGCTCTTATGTCACTCATTGCAGTGACTGCTTAATTCACCGCAGTCCTAAAGGTAGAACCGACCAACTTGAACACACAACTTTCATGGCACCAAACCCCAAACCATTTAAAATACAAGTCAACATGATGATGGCACAAAACGTGTTGCAACACTAAAAAGACCCAAACCTTACACTGTTTTTGAGAACTGAATTAATTTTGACCATTAACTCCTTCACAGTTGGTAAAGCGCTGTGACTGAGTGTCTTTACTTTCAGAACACATAAAATGATAACAGCCGATATAAAGATAGGCCCTACCGTAGATACTGTTCTCTCTTCAAGTGTAATTATGTAATTCACTGAACTCACATTTCTTTTTTTCCATTTTTTTGGTATATTAAATCGCTAATAAAACAGTCAGACAGGGGAGGACACTCCCCTGAAAAATATATTGTGTAGATACATACATATCTGTATCTACACAAAAATGCATTTAATAATCAGCCAAGCATTGAAGCAGTGTTTGCTCGAAAGAGTACCTTTGACCTGTTGTTGGTACTGGGCATAAGGATCTGGGCTGTGGTCTTGCGGCTCACTGTCCTCTTCCAGAGAGATGCAGTCCGAGATGCTGGGCAGCAGCTCGTCCAGACAGGGCCGAGACGACAGGCTCAGATACTTCAGCTTCCGGTTCTCACAGTTCAGCTGAGGGCGTGCAGAAGAATATCACACAGTCAACAAATCAGAAACCGACGACTGCTGGGTGGTCACTCTAACTCAGTTTTGAAGTTTTCGGCCCGAACAATAAGCTGCAGGCGTTTGTTATCCAGTTAGAGTGCATTTTTGGAGTACTGACAAGCTGCAATATTCCCAATGATGTTACAGAACGTCTGGCTGGCTTACCTTGGTAGCCAGTGCCTCTGCGTTCTCCCGACACGACTTCTCAATCTCCAGCTGTGTCTGCAGAACGTTCACCTCCTCGATCACCATTTGGGAAACTAGATGAATCAACAGAGCAGTTTAGATCCAGGGTTTCGCTGCACCTGGTGCATAAGACAGTTCTGGTTTATCTTTTGTAGGAACATGTTTTAGGAATATTAACACAAATGGAATGTAAGGGAAGGGTTATGACAAGGGGTGGGAGGAAAAAAAAAAAACGATTTTAGGATCATTTCTGGCACGACATTATACTGATACAGCGAAGTCAAGTCTCAATATTTATTTATTTATTTCATATTATTATACATATATTAAATACAGTTTTATCCTATTATAGGTATCTCCTCTAATAACACTGTTTCTTAAGTCCAAGGCAGTAATGTTTCGTGGTAGTATCGTATCCTTGCCTTTGTGGCCGTTTCCACTCCTCATGATACACGGCTCGATTAATATAATGAGTAGAAAAAACCTGAAATATTAACGTGAAAGGTCATCCGTTTATTTTCATGTCCGCAGAAGCAGAAACCACCAACAAGGTTATCTGTTACCAGTCCACAATGACTGGCCTCTAAAAATTTTGATAGCACTAATACTGTTGCTGTCATTGATCCCCACTATGGCAACTCTACACTCCTCACAAGGGGGGATCAGGTGTCATAGCACTGCAAAACCAGTTCATGTACAAGCGCCTGCTCAGCAGGGTTCCAGTCATGCTCCAGTCTACCGTACAACAGTGAGCTTTGTGCACGGCTGATTTAATGTGTAGAGTTATTATTGAGGCAAGGGGGCATTTGGCAGATGCCCTTATCCAGAGTGACTTACAATCATTAGTTACAGGGACAGTCCCTCTGGAGGCACTGAGGGTTAAGTGTTCTGCTCAAGGACACAATGGAAGAACGTGGGGGTTCGAACCTGCAACTTTGTGGTCCCACTAGCCTACTACCACCAACTATGGGTTTGGGGTACTACTTAAATGTAATAATATACCCAAACGAAAAATGTATATAATACAAAATATATTATAGACAATATATTTTCACTACTAAAAATACATGGACTAATATATTGACCAAAATATATGACCCAAACACAAATATATTTGAAATATATTTGAAATATACAAAAAAATGCCGCTTTGGAATATTGTAGTGTATTTCTAAAAATACATTTATATATTGAAAATACATTTTTTCATTATATTTATTTTCAATATATGCAAACATATATGTAAATTAATATATTACTTATATATGACAGGTATACCCCAAATCCTTAAACTTTAGGCCACTACTGCGCTGCATGTATTTGTTTGTTCAAATTGTCACATAAATTAAATAAATTAATAAATGAAATTTAAACAACCTAACTGATTTGAATATATTAGGGAATATATAGGCAATGGGCAATATATGGCCTATAGTATATTTGTCTATATATGTGTAATAATATTTAAATATATATTTTGTAATATGCTGATGAATCAATGTATTTACAGTCATATATTTCACATATTTGAGGAATATATGATATATGAATATATCGCTTTAAATATATATTTTTCAATACATTTTTTACTTTGACAACATAAATTCCAATATACTGCAATATATTTCATATCCATATGGGTAAGGACAGATTCGTATTAGACTCAGTTCTTTGTTGTATGTTAAAAAATGCAGTTCTGATTTGTTCATATTTTTGCTGCAACATCTAAAGCAGAGGTCTCTAAATCAGTCTTCAGGGCCTACATTTTTGCTCAAAATCACATTGCATATGCAAAAATGTGGACCTTCTGGAAAGCCCTGAGGAACGCCTGAAGTCCACGGCTGTAAAAGTTAAGGAAACAGCTGAAAACTAGTTCTGCCTAAGAGCAGGTCGAAAATATAAAGCTGTATCCCCATTTTCTATAAATATTCTCCCTGAGGGACGAGGGTGTGTAACAGTGCGTAAATGTGAGACGGGCGCTTGTGCTCTGGTCAGTGAGTGACTCTGGTGAGTTGATTCTCTGGTCAGTGAGTGACTCAGGCTCCACTTTCCATGGGAGTGAATGAAGATGAAAGGAGTTCTAAGTCATCAGTTTCTGCACAAAGCAGCTTCTGAATAATGCATGAAGGATGCTCTTCTCTGCATGCAGTCAGCCTGGAATACATCATCTGCCTGCTTGGAGGCCCGGCTGCTGAATACATTTCCTCATCCTTTCTCATCCTTTTGACAAGCATTTTTCACACTTTTTTGATACAGCAAATCAGCCCTTTGTGAGACCTGTTTAAAACACTTGCACAAACAGCATGAAGCGTTTGCAGATACACTACTATCCGTGCTTCAGAACGACAGAAGCAGTTGTGCTCCTACATCTTCATTATGAAACATGCAGAGTGGACAGCTGCACTGCACCACAGAGTGTTTCCGTGCTGCTCATGCAGAGAGAGCAAAATGCCCAATTTCTGGAGATCATGACGGGAAGCCGAAGCTCATATCAACACAGCTGAGCATTTTCACGCTTCCCTGTAAAGACGGTAGAGCTGCAAAACTATATACAATCATTCATTTCAGACAATGTGTATGAAACCTGAGAACAGACGTCCGAAAGGCCATTAGCAAAGCAGCAATCTGAATGAAAAGCCATTTCCTACAGATTGTCGGGATGCACTTACACAGCTTATCTGTGTTTGCTGTATACTGAACACAACAAGACAGTCTAAAGTGATGCTCTTGCCTACGGTGTCCCCTTTGCAGCCACAATTACTCTGCAGTAGCATGAAGCACAAAACTCAAAATGCTGTAAATGCAATGAGAATTTCTGGTGATGTGGGTTACCGTGGAGAAAAGTCCTGAAGTGTAAATACTAGCAATGGTACTTTTTTAACTGCTGATTCTCTAAGATTAGATAGTTACACATTGTTTTTTTTTTTAAAAAACCCTTAAAATACCAAGCATGTCAAAAGTAGTGATCACAAATGAATGGAGTACAATGCAAGCTGCTGAGTAATAGAAGTGTGAATCTGCTGGCTTCAGATTTAAGGGATCATGTTTATAAGGAGGTTTTGCATGAAGTAAACCAATAAGTCAATGTTTAGACCAGCTACAAATGTGTTTCTGCTGACACTGGGGTGCTGTTACCATGTAAACTTGATTAACCCTCACCGGGCACAGGCCCAAGCTAAGTCATTTAACCAGTTTGAGCAAGGCTGACCAGGGGTCAAGTTCTACAGAATGAGTAAGATGAGTCAGACAGATGCACCTGCTGGCACAGGCAGATCCAGCTGGACTGTGGTTTCACCCTCTGAACGGGGCAGGGCTCTGAGCCCTTACAAAGCGTGGACATTGGTTCTGCTCATTTAGCTCCTTAATGACTGACTGGGAGAGCTCAGCTCCAGGCCTGGCGAGGGAGAGGAGATTCTAGGTCAGCAACTGCTTTGTGCTGCATGAGCAAAACGCGATTCCAGAAAAACAGCCAAACTCGGATAAAAAAAAAAAAAACAGAGGTCCTCTTTTCAGCCATGATTCATACACACTGCTTCACGCAGGCACTTGATACAGTGTCCTGACATTGGTCCCTGTGTTAAGCTAGTATTAGCTGAAAGTACCACCAGCCTCCTTTTTTGAGTACAGCAAATTCCGCTGAACAGTCTCTTAATCACTGTGCAATTTTGCTTGCGAGAGGAGCTTTAATTGTACTCCACACTAACACCCTTTAATCTATTCTAAGCCATCTCTCCTCTCCAATCAGAAAAAAAGTCTACACTCCCAAAAAAACCCACAAAATGCTCATAATAATGTTCTTTCTACTGTAAGGAGGGAAATATAGTGACAATTGTTTTACTGTAATAAGCAGTGAAAGAACTAAAACTAAGGCTTAGTGAAGTATCCCAAGGAAAGAGGTGGGAAGCAGCTGTCTTGCCAGACGCAGGATCCAGTGCCTCCCAGTTACTCGGCAGCGTTTTCCCCGCAGCAGCCAATCATCAAATAGCGTTCTGGCCAATCACGTGCAACCAGCACAGGACCATTGTCCTGCATGCCTGGAAGTAGGCCAAACTACACTGACATTTGCAGAGTCATGTTAGACAGAGAACCGTTAGTGGTCTAATGAACTGACCTGCGGCATACGGCTCTCAAGTGTATATAAACTGTGTAAAACAGATCAACTGTACATCATTTCAATTTGTTCTCATAGGAAAACAGGCTGGCGTGTAATCACTAAAATTCATTTTCAACAGCGGCTCCGGGGGAAATAATGATAAACAAGCAGCCGCAGACAAAAGGCACTTGGAATGACAGGAGACACATAAACCTCCATTCATTTTCAACTCGTGAATAATTAATACTTGGAGATTTCAATAATTCAAAGAAAAAACACAGCATAGATCAGTACAGTATTCGTCATAGTCTATTAATCCTCCCCTGAGGGATGATGACAACTCCAGGAGGAAGCTTTGATTGTTTCAGATAGAGACAGAGTGCATGGGGCTTCACGTGACTGAGACCCGAGAGCTATTAATCCACAGACCACCTACTGATGAAGCAATCGACTGTATATGGTGAGTTGTAGCAACCATTCTATTAATAACCAGCCCAAGGCAAAAAGGGAGTTTACAGCTTAAACTGAATGGTCGAAATAGCATTCTGGTATTTATGGCTCAACCAATTTACAGCTTTATGGTCTTTTACAAGTCAGCCAACATTAAGAGCAGTTCACATGTACAGATGCAGGAATCTAGTCTTACAAACCAAAATGGGCTCCTTCAGAGAAATAAATAAATAAATAAAGCAAAACCGAGCAATAGGCAACCAAACATCAGCTGCAACCTCATTCTGACAAAGATAAAAGGATATGGAGAGCCACCGTTAGTCAAAACAGACCTCAGCCTATTCTGAACTCAACATATCTACAGCCTTAAGAGCCTTAAATTCCTGCTAATATAATGTGTCATCACATAGCTTAGATATAAGTGTCTGTAAAAATAGCTCCACCTACTAGAACTGAACAGGTCGCAAAACACTTTTACATAAGAATCACAAGTGTCTCACCTGAGTCCACAGCGAGTTCCTACATACGAGTCTTGCAGTTTAGACAGTGCCTATACCTGCTCACGCTTACAGGAGAACTAAGAAGCGTCACCAAAACAAAAATCCATCTCTAGGATTGGCTCCAAGTAGCCATGGGGACTGGGATCCCGTTTTACACCTGGGAATAAGGGCCCATTCAGAGCAAAGCTCGAAGGCAGGGAGATAATGAGATGGGTTAGGGAGGAGGTGACATGAGACAAGGCACGAAGTGTGGAATTAGAGTCGACGGATCTAATGAGGTGATCGTCTTCAAAGGCTGCCTCCAGTGAGTGTATGGATGCTGAAATTGTCCCGAACGGTGTGGCATTTGAATATTGCCATGACTTTAAAGGAGCATTTGTGGATGATGTCTATTCTGCCCTGTTCCAAGTCTTCGGAAACCCCTGACAGGCGATAAGCAATAAATATTTAGCTAAATCCACTCCAGTCAGGACAATACCTATACATAGATGCCTTAGTTAATGTTTGGGGTGCGCTCATATTAGCAACGCAGCATGAAACTGTTAAAAAAAAAAAAACGGTCAAATATGAGCTCTAAATAAGGAGATTGCTTTGATTTACTTGAGGTAAAAATGATTATAGTGCATTGAAATATAACGCATTGAAATATTGTGATAATATGATGCATTGTCACATGTGCAGCCTGTTAATGATCAGATTCATATTCACTTGATGCAATTATGATTCATATTTATATTATCTGCATTATAGTGTTCAGCCAGTGCCCATCAATAACCCATTCCAGCACATACACATCACACATTCCCCACCTCCCATTTCACCTCTCATTTCAATAGGAAACTGTTCCAGTATTGAATACAGTCATCATTTGAATTCATTTAAATTTCATTCTAAATATGGCAAGAGTATTTCATTGTTTTTAGTTTTACTAAAAGTTGAAAATGTTATGATTCTATAAAACTGTAGGCCTTGAATCGGATATCGGACAGATTCATGAGCTGATTTTAATTGTTACACCCCCGTCCCTAAACATTTGGCACGCTCCCCTTAAAGAGCCCAAATGACAGAAAACTGAAGGTTCAACACTATTTGAAATAAACGAGTCTGATGTCGAATGTGAATACGGTTAAACTTTCAAAACATGCCATTCATTCTCTGTTTCACATAAACTTAGCTGCAGACTCTCTGTTCTTGATTCTGTTTTTGTGATGTCACAAAATGTGTTATTCAGCCTAGAGTGAATTAGCTCCACCCATTAATGCTGTTGTAAAGTGTTTAAGCCATGACTGATTTTTGAATGAGACACACAGTACAGAACCCCAGAGAGAGTTATTTCACATACAACAGAAGACCCAGCAACAAAACAGTCAGTTTAATTCTAAGCAATAATAAAATTTCTTGCTGAAATGATTTACAGCTGGTTTTGGTACATAAACCCAAACTACCAGTAAGAATGGACCTCGGGCAAGAAAAAGTGTAGCCCTGGCAGTTGGATTACTTTAACTTGGTAACAGGTAAATAAACTATTACCGTGTTATATTAAGCAAATGATGCATATCAGATGGCATCTAGCTTAACTCACCTCTCTTAATGTGCTTTAGTTGTCTTTCAGCTTCATCTCTCTCTTCAGTGAGCCTCAAGCACTGCGGAGTTGAAAAGAAAAGTGAAAAAAGAACCTTTCTACATACTGAGATGATAAGATATACAGTCATTTCCAGTCACAAATTGACAGAGAGGAGATTCCAGGTCTGCAGCTACAAATACAGTCTGACAAGATGGAAAGCAATGCTTTTCTTATAGAACAGAACAATAAAATTGGGGGTATTTCTTCAACACATTTGACTGAACTTGATTGATTTGTTGGCAATACCAAGACACACTTTTAGTTGTCTTTTGTCATAGTTTTTATACACTATATGGACAAAAGTATTGAGACATATCTGTTTTGCATGGTTTGGGCTAAGCCCTGTACTTCCAGTGAAGATAGGAATCTTATTAATGCTTCAGCGGACTTCGTGGATAAAGTTTGGGGAAGAAGCTTTTCTATTCCAGCAGGACGGTGTCCCAGTGCACAAAGCAAGGTCCATAAAGACATGGCTAGATCAGTTTGGTGTGAAAGAACTTAACTGGCCGTACAGAGCCCTGACCTCAACCCCATCCAACACCTTTAGGACAAACTGCAACTGAGATTGTGAGCCAGGCCTTCTCATCCAACATCAGTGTCTGACCTCATAAATGCTACAGAATGATTGGGCACAAATTCGCACAGAAACTCCAAAATTTAATGGAAAGCCTTCCAAGAAGAGTAGAGGCTGTTACAGCCACAAAGAGGGGACCAACTCCATATTAAAGTGAATGCAATTTCATTTTACTCCCTGTTGGTATAATGGTCAGGCGTCCCAATACTTTTGTCCTTATAGTGTAGCAGGATATGTAGGACATTTACATTTTCAAGTTAGCCATTACTGCAGCCTAGGGTTGCTCACATAATAAAATGCTATTTTAATAGCATTAGAAAGCAAAATCTCATTTACTGGAATACTTTCAAATGAAAGAGAGGCATGCACTGCACACACAGGCATGATTTAGACAAGTTCAGCGGGCTGTCTTTTTCTGAGACAATAAAATGCTGACAAGGAGCTATATTTAGCTTAGTGTGCATCCATAGGAGAGCATTTTATAGGCGTGTCAGCTTAAAGAGCACAGAAATATAGATAATTTGCAGTCTCTGCATCTGTGCACTGAATGCAATGATGCACAAAAAAGCCCTGTTCGGCTGCAGCAGGGTGTCACCGTGCCTCTCCACACCAAAATGCCGGTTAGTCACTCAGCAAGGGGCCTGCAGCCTCAAAAAACTCGGCATTACATTAAAAAGCGGGTTAACGCATGTAACATCACTAATGGTATGTTTCTAAACGACCTACAGTGCAAAATGTGGGTTTGTAAACCCAAGCCTACCTCAGTTTTCACCCTCTGAGCCTCTCCCTCCCCTTCTCCACTGGCCTCCATGACCACTGGAAGAGAAGATGCACAAGGTAACAGCAGTATACAACAATAGACTCGCTCTGTTAGACAGTTCAGAAAGATGAATGGGGTCCAGAAAGAGGTTTTAAATGTGTCTTAATGCAATTACCGGTAGGCAAAGGACTCTCATCCATAGCCCTTCTGCAGACAGCGCCTGTAGGACTGAGTGAGACCCTCCTCCCTCACCGCTCCCGGTCTAGATAACACTCCCAGTCTCCCGTTTTTCTTTATTCCCACCCGTATTCAGACACGCCCCGCCCCTCCTTCGCAGGGATTGGCCAGCAGCTCACTCCGCCCTGATACACTAACGCTGCCTGTGATCTACTAATCAATCATAGCTCAGGAGGCGGGGCAAGTCTCAAAACGGGTGGGAAGAAATCTACACTTGTCCTCTGGAGGCTAAAAGGGTGATGCAAAGCAATGCTCCACCCCTTAAGAGGGCAAGATCCAAGTCTTAATGGGATTCTTCTTAAATTAAACATCTTATCATTAAATAACTGTAATTAAAAATGTATTACAATAATTTATTATAATGACACATTTATTGCATTTGTGTATAAAGCATAACATATTGCATGTTGAGGTGTTTTCAATTAGACTTACATTTTATATGGTTCTTGACTCACTGTTTTTACAGTCATAAGCGGTTTCCTCCGATTCTATATTCAAAGGTGTGTTTTTTTTTCAGCCAAGGTTGTGAGCATATAAGATCTAGATATTGAAGATTCAGTTAAAACGGATAATAATCACAAAAATGATCTTTGCATGTTTTTGTATTGCTTAAAAGATTAAAGATAAAAAAAACTCTCCTATCCAATAGGCTAAATTCACAATGCAGGAAGCATTTAACTAAGCAGTGTGAAACAAAAGAGACATAAAGGACATTTTTTTTATATAGAAAAAAATAGTTTATTAAAATGGTTTTATCAAAAATACAAAAGATACTTTCCAATAACACAAACAAAGATAAACCCAAACTTAAAGAAACGACTTTAATTAATAGTTAATATATTGAAATATTTAATTAATCTGATCTGAAATTGAAGCCAGACGTTTTAGTGATCTCAGTCTTGGTTCAGAAATAGGGCAAATGGTACGATTCCAAATGACATCTATTTTTATCACATGTAGTGATACTCCTGAGGTAAAGCAGTGTCTTGTTGAAAATCAGGCAAAACCCAAGCAATGCACCAAAGTAGCTTCTTGTCTCCACATGTTTGCTTAATAAACAGCAGCCCTGAAACAATGGAAAGAGATAAGCAGATATTAAAACAAAAAATGCATTTTCCTGATGTTATGAAACAACATAACTCACGATTAATAAGAATGAACATAACTGCACATATACTAATATATCCTAATCAGTGGCGCCTGCTCCAAGACTACAAGGGCTCCGCTTCCTCCACTGCGTCATAAAATAAATGCTCATATATGCACTGTCATATATATATTGGTTTTAATAAAAGTGCGCTAGAACGCGTTCAACTTCATGACTAGCTCATTCAGAACCATGTATTTATTGTAGATTGATTGACGCGATACATTTCCGTGCATTAAACCCTCCTGAAACGCAGTTTCACTGTGGCTCTATGGCCGCACAGAGGAGCTTTTTTCACTGCAGAAAAGCTGGACGGTGATTGGATGAATGCACTAAGATCGTAACTTCCAGGGAAGTTCAGCTTCTCTGGGAGTGAATGGAGCAGTGGGCGGGGCCAGGACACTGGGCACTACAGAGACACGAGTTCAGTCCCATTAGGATTTGCAGGTGAAGTTGTATGACAAACTGCTGCACTCTGTGTTGTTTGCTGGTGATAGAAACCATTTTTGTTTGTGCAAAAAAAAACATTATAGCATTCTTGACTTTGCTCCTTGTTTCAGGATTGTAAAGTTAGTTCATTCATATATTTAAAGTAACTTGTGAAAGGGGAAACTAGCCGCTAGCAGGCTGTGCAAAATGGCAGACTGTGCTAATATTGTTGACCTGATTTTGGCAAAACTATTTAGTGTCTTCCTTACGAGGAGAGACTCAGAATTAAACAGCAGGGCAGACCATCGCCCAAGATTGATCTAGTGCAAAAATCAGGAAAAATCTGGTCTTTTCATCTCTCCACAAGGTGAACCGGTGACTGGAAGTGCTGTGACAAAGACAATGTGCTGTTGGCCTCTTGATGAAACCTTCTCCCGATTTACGTACAAATAACAATGAATTTTGTGATGAAGGCCATAATATCAGCTTCCTCTGTTTCAAAGACTAGCAGCCGCCTAATATACGCCACTGATCCTATTATACACAAAGACAAAAGCATATGAACATATGCATGTGAACAAACAGTTTTCACTCCTGCATGAGCTTGTTGGACAGCCCATTCTATAAAGTATCATGGAGCTGCCCCTTCCTTTCAACGTTTCGGTGAGTGTTTGTGGGTATTTGTGATCATTCAATCAAAAGAGAATTTGTGAAGTGAGGCACTGATGTTGCATAATAAGGCCTGACTCACTGTCAGTGTTTAAATTCATCCCATAGGCGTTCAGTTGGGTTGAGGTCAGGGCTCTGTGCAGGCCGCTGGAGTCGCTCCACACCGAACTCATCCAGACATGTTTATATGGACCTTGCTTTGTGCACTGGGACCACAGTCACGCTAGAATAGAAAAGGGCCTTCCTCAAAGTGTGGATGGAGGTCTATAATGTTGGTGGCTAGTGGATGGGATATACTTTCCTTTGGACAAACAGGTCATGGGTTTGAATCGTAGCTTCAGTAAACCACCACTTGGTTCCTGAGCAAGCCGCTTAACCCCAAGTTGCTCCGGGGAGACTGTGCCAAGCTGTTAGGGAATGGAAGTCTCTTTGGGTAAAAGCGTCCGCTAAATGCCGTAACTGTAAATGTAAAATGTCTTTGTATGCTGTAGCATTAACATTACCTTTCACTGAAAGGGGTGCTTAGCCCAAACCATGAAAACCCCAAGATTGTTATCCCTCCTCCACCAAATTTTACTGTTCGCACCACACATTCCTGCAGGAATCTCCTGACATCAGTCAATCTCATATTCCTCCATCAGACTAGCATAGAGCGAAGCAGGGATCATCACTCTAAAGAAATAATGTTCACTGATTTATACCATTCTGGCCTACACTTGGCATTTGACACTATGATTTCAGGCTTGCAATTGCAAAGCCATGGAAACCATGAAGTTGATAAAGTTCTGGAAGCACAGTTCTTGTGCTGAGGTTGCTTCCTGAGGCAGTTTGGAACTCTGTAATAAGTGATGCAGCAGAACATAGATGATTTTAAGCATTAGATGCATGGTCCACTGAGTTTTAGTTGGTTCTTGACACTTCTTTTTCACAAGATTCACACTTACTTTTGACAGTGGCAGAACTTTCATAACTGACGGATTTTACTCACAGTGTTTGACTATAACTGTGGGCAGGCGGTGTGGCTGAAACACCATAGCTCAGTAATTAGGAGTGGTATTCACATACTTTAATCTAAATGGGGCCTAAACTGGGATAATTCTACCTGCAGATGTTTAATGTATTTAAAAAATAGTGACTAAAAACAATTTTCTTGAGAAAATATACTCAAGAAGTACATCATATAAACCTTACAATAAAAAGGTACCTGGCAAAAGCTGTGATCGTCATTAAACCCAGGATCAACTCCAGGCCGTAGAAGCAGAGCAGTACAGCATTGAGGATGAATTCGAGGCGTAGAATAAAAGTCTGTAGTAGCAGATAGTAGACACTCAGCACTGTGCAGGGCACCAGAATGAAAACACTAATGCACAGAGCCAGGGAGCGTTCGCACAGGTTTCCCTTCCAGCCTGCAAAAGCAGCATTAGAATTACTCAATATCCTATTAAAGCCTGCTTCACGCATTTCACATATTTTATTCATATAAACAAATCATAACGTTGTATACTGACCGTAAAAGAGTCGAAGGATTTCAAGACCAAGGTACAGGAGCAGAAGAACAATGTCCAGTATGAGATTTGACTGAGGGTATGGAAGCATCACTCCTAAGGATGTCACAGAAAATAGTATGTTTCCTCTATGAAAGTCATATTATTGCACAAATGAAGCTGAGGACAAACAAGCTCACAACACTTTACCTTTATAAACAAACATTAAAATCTCAGCTATGAAGAAGGCAGCATAATACCAGCCATTCAAATAAAAGAGGACCTGCAGAGGCATGGAGGACAACTGAGATATTTTGTTAAGGATATGCTACAATTAAGGTCTGGTTTATTTCCCTGAGACAACAGTGATGTAAAAATAAAAACAGGTCATGTTAAGTTAAAAGGATACGATGGGATGCCTTCCTGCAAAAGAAGAAAAATAATATGTTACACAAACTGATAGCATATCAGCAGGTTACGTTAAATATCACATTCATATGCAGCAAATACAGATATGTACATACAGCCATGGGGGGAAAAAAACTTTTTTTTCTGGTTATTGATTTTGTACTTTGCATGTCACTGTTGTTTTATACACTATTGAACATTTAAAAATCATATGAATAATTTATTAGACCGTGGAAATGTTAAACAACATAACACTCTTACATGATTTCACAATTGCACCCATCAAAATTGTAATGTTAAGAGCACAGTGTGTCCATGTGTGACCCTGTTTCATCCAATCAGAAACTGAATCGGGAGTGAAGCTGCTGGAATATAGCACATATAATAGCTGCTATACAAACACTACTGCACTCACAACACATATGGAAGCAGGACTGTGCGATATGGCATAACCATCATATTGCGATATAAACTGAAGCATATACGGTATATATTGCGGTATATAATTTGATCTGCAAAATGTAACTGTAACAGGCAGTGTTGAACTTCCCTTAATATTTGTTTTATTCCTGAACAAATATTCTACACAACCAAGTCAGAACAATTTCGGATCAGCTTTTTTTGCATGGATATGGGAAAGGCTGATTATCAAAATGATGTGTGTGTGACTATGTGCGTGTGTCATTTCTCTCTCCCTGGCACTTTGGCCCTACGTCCCAATACTAGATTCACAGTGCCTCTTAATGGACAAAAATATTGGGACATGATGGCGTTCAACACTACAGGTCGACCGTCCCAATACTTTTTCTCTCCTCCCTATCGTACAGGAAATAACTTCTCGTTTTAGTCAACGAAAACGAAGAGACATTTTAGCATAGTTTTATTTTATAAACCACATTTAGTCTCGTTGTTAATAGTCAACAATATTACAGGATGTATTTTATTATGGTTATTGTCACATGACCAGCATATACGTTTCGTTTTTTGTCACATGATAAATGTTCATTGACCACTCCCTTTAACGAACTGTTCCTCCTCCCGCTCTCTGCTTTTGCCCGTTTTCCAAAACTAAGGCCTCGTGCTGCAAGTAGGCGTGGGTCTGCACAGGTGACGCGACTTGTCATTTTCACGAGGAGCAGATATATGTGCAATTATAATCAAAATCTCTCCCGTGGGCCAAATTCATATTGCATACCATTTATACCGGTTATACCACACAGTACTATGGTACTATAGTACAGTACTATATCTCCATTTCTTACTTTTTACACAGCTCACACTGCAATAGTTCATAAAAGATCAGCAACCTATGCATTCTTCACACACACACACACACTTATGCAAATTGCACAAACAGCGAACAGAAAAAAAAAGGGAAAAGTGGTCTCTTACTTGTTAAAAAAAAAAAAAAGTGGAAAAGTAGTCTCTTATTTGTCCATTGCTGTATATGTATACTATATAACGTATGGGTGGTTGGACAGATATGTGTGGATACCTTCTTTTTTATTTAAGTCTAGTTATAACTTACAGTTAACTTACATACAGTTATGGACAGGTAAAAGTGGATACAAAAAAATTCAAAAGTTTTATTAATCCCTAGGAGCACAACAAAGTTTATATTTTTAAAGTCTATAAAGTGGAGAGCACTACTAGGACCCTCCCTGGATCAGATCGCCCCTTTAAACTGGATGGAAGATCACGGAGGTCAGAGAGGCTACCAAAAAGCTTTTTACATTGTATGCATGTGACAACACCACAAGTGCTCCATAATGCGGCTCACCACACAGAGGGTGACCAAGAAAAAGGATAAAAAGCTACTGAAACGGGCACCATCTAATTTGACTGTTCTTGAACATTTGGTAATAAGGAGTGGGCAAATATTACACAGTCTAGGCTAGATGTGCAAAGTTGGTAGAGAAGCATCCTAACAGACTTAGGTTTGTAATTAAAGCAAATGGTAATTCCACCACTGACACAGGTGAGTGATATTTTATCAATCACAGTGATTGTCTTCACTTTAGGCTGCAAAGCAAAAAGTTAATATTTTGGAAGTGGTCATTCTTTTCTATATCCACTGTACACACATACATGTGGATGCACAGCCAGACTGATCCCATGAAGCAGTGTACCTCGCCACAACTGGACTACATTTCACTTAGCCATTAGCAAAGTGAAATGTAGGCAACTTAGTGCCGGTATTATAAATAAGATTTTAAAATGAAAATGAGGTTTCCTTTAAATAAGGCTTTTTGCTGACAAGTGTGTATTTTCCATATTTTGTGGACATTGTGTTTGTCTGATATAGACCCACTTTTAAAGTTGAATTCTGGTCCAGAGAGCTACAGTCTTTAAAGTCTATAGAGTGGAAAGTGGTAGGTACTACTAGGACCCTCTCTGCATAAGGCCATCCCTCCTAATTGAATGCAAGATAGATGAAGAAACTGGTCAGAGTCTACCAAAAAGGCTTATTGTAACTTTGAAGCAGTTACAGGAATTCTAATGTGTGCTCACCGTGCGCATGCGACAATAATATCACAAGTGCTCCACAAATGTGGCTTGAATGAGTGGGATTGCAAGAGAAAAGTCACTTCTTTTACCTCAGATTCAAAATGTCTCGGTATGCTGAAGCTTAATGGGATATAACTAAAAGCCTCAAACACAGGTGTGTCCCGATATTTTTATTCATATAGCATGAATATAGTGTGTGTATTTGAGGTTTGTAGACAGCTTTCGAGTCAGAGCTTCGGAGCAGCGAGGTAAAGTGGAAAAAAGGTGTTTTAAGATTAGATCAAATTTGAACTACACAGCTCATCATCCAACCCAGGGAGCGACAGAAGACAGTACAATGACCTGAACATACATTAACATACCAGAGCACACAGTGTGTGCTTTGCTCAAGGGAATCTCAGTGGTGCCAATAGCCGTACTGGGACTCGAACCCACGACTTTCTGATTGTAGGGTCAACTCCCCAACCGCCAGGACACCGGTGTAATACTGATTTTAAAATTTACGGTCCACGGACTAGAAACGTTTCTCTGCACTTCTGGGCTCAAATTGTATTTTCCCAGAGTGTAGCAGGACTAATCCTCACAGAACTGATGCTGCAGTGTGATGAACCTGTCTGTTCCAGATCTGTTTTGGTCAGTCCAGAGTGAACTGTAACCAAACCTTTCCTGCAGTGCGGCTAGCCACACTTTATTTCGTATATAAATTTAAAATAAATCAATGGTACTAGACAGTGTACTTTTTAAGAAGACATAAAGGGTAATAAGAATGTCTGTTATTTGAGAACAGCAGCTCAACTCCAAACAGCCCAAAGATTTCTTACCGTGCCCTGCCATCTTGGATACCATGGAGACGGCGTCATCTTAGGGCGAGAACATCTTCTACAGTCCAATCACAACTCGCTTAACAAACACGTGACCGCTGACCAATCAGAATTACAAGCACACGCCGCTCCGAAGCTCTGACTCGAAAGCTGTATACAAAAGTGAAGTGAAGAGAAGTGCACATTCGGTCATACGTGAACACACCACAGCACACAGTGTGAACAGCACGAAATTCACCAAGTGAAGCAGGGGGCAGCCATGAACACGGCGCCCGGGGAGCAGTGTGTGGGGACAGTACCTTGCTCAGGGTACCTCAGAGGTGCCTAGCGGACTTTCTGATCGCAGGGCAAATGCCCTAACCACTAGGCTACCAGCTGCCCCCAGATCTACCTAACGCTGTTAAAAGTATCAAAATTCAATATCAAAATTACATTAAAGGATCATTTTCTCATTATATCTGAAATTACCCTCTGAAATTAAATCTGAACTTCCTGAACGGTTGTTTGAGAACATGTTGTATGTATTGCTGTATCAAACACATAATAAAGGTTAGCAAGTACAGTATCACACTATTAAAGTGATGTCTCCTGAAATGTAGTTTACCATGATGTAGACACTGTGATAGGCCCAAAAACAATTCATTGGCATCAAGCAGGTATTCAAGCTTCAGTAGCTTGAAAAATAGCATCTCAGACCAAAAGCAGCAGTTTGTCAATAAGCATTATGTGTTGATAAGCAGTGAGTGGTTACACAATATAGAAAGCTTGTTAACTACAAACAGACAAAATCTCACAGTGTCTGGAGTCATTATAGGATTACACTGGGACGTCCTGTCCTCGGTCAGTATGATTTAGAAGATTTTGTAAACATCTAATAATAATAACACCAACAAACATATATGATTTATAAAGTCATATAGCTAGCATATGAATACTGGAAAATACAACTAGAAATATAACTATGATTAATTTATTTTCTTAGTGTAATTAATTATCTACACCCTTACATCAGCTCTTTTTGTTCATTCTTAAAATATAAATTTGAATCCAAAATTAATATAACGATGAGTTCATTTTGTTCATCCTTGACATATTGTTACTTGAAACTTTTCATTTTTATTTATGTATCCTGTAAACCAATAGAAATGGTCCAATGTTTTTAAAATGTAGTAATGTTAAGTTAGGTGGTGGTGAATGTACAACAGTAGTTTATTTTGAAGTCGTTAAAAGAGCTGTAGATCCAGTTTCTCCCAAACTCTGCATACTTGATAATGAGCTCTCCAAAGGATAATACAGTGTGAAGGAGAGAGGGATTCTTGCCACTCCACGCACAAAGATATCATGCATGAATGTTACCTTGGAGCTTTGTTTCGAGGTTTAGCGTTCATTCTAACACATCCTTTCACCCTCCCACAGCCAGATAATGCGATGTGTAAGTATGTCTTTGTTTGTGGTAAAGAAATGCTGGTATCCTGTATTTGAAAGATCTCACCGGGCATCAGGGATCCTGTACATCCCGACGGGAAGTGATGATGCTATCCAAGCAGTGAATTAAACAGACATGAATTCTGGGTGGAGCACAGCAGGCCTTACGCAAGCCCACCCCCTCAATGCTTATCACTCTAAATGAAAATCTCGCACTCCCCCCATTGTAATGAAAATGGCATTGCTAACATCTTTACATATTACATTCACTTGAAAACACGCTGTGAAACTCCATCTAGCACCGCTGTGGTGATAAGCCTCTATGCAAGGAAGTCTCAGCACAATTGTGGCTTTTTTTTTTTTTTTTGCCCGGAGCACAAGCCCCAGAAGTACAGAGAGACTACAAAGTTTCTTCACTTGAAATTTATTTATTTATTTATGTCTTTAAGCAGCCAGTTTAAAAAAGAAAGCCAAAACACGGGAGTATTGAGCTTTCATGTGACGCGTTCTGCATATCTCCCGCATTTCCGAGACTTGAAGCCGCTCGGATTTCTTTAGGCAATTTGTTTCAGGTAACAGGAACTTTCAAGTGCAGCAAAGACTACCCAGGGAGCTATTAGAAAAAGGGAGCAGGGCGCTGGGATGTTTAAAAAAAATGTTGATGGATCCTGCAGAAGGAGCACGAAATGTATCACATAGATATTGGCAATGCACTGTCACACTCTGGAGGAGAGGTTAAAGGCAACAAAGGTGCGCAGGAATTTCAGGACCCTCACAATCATTTACTGTCTCTGTCAGGCTAGAGCGAGAGCGTTCTTAAAGCAGTGCAGCGCATTCATCCTGCATGCAGAATATAAACGATTAAAAGACATGACAGCTTTCACTTTCTGAGTGTCAGATACACTGTCAGATGGTGGGCATGGCATAACACTGACATATTTATGCGATTTTCACGACTGCAATGCTACTTTCTGTGACCCCTCTTATGCTGATTTACTGTACTAGTTATTACCAAGCTAGCAGAAGTGACATAGTAGCCACACAGGCATATCTGAAACAGTTTGTAACAGACATTCAGCTGTTTTATGCAGCCTTTAGTAAAGATTTAAACAAACATCTGCTCTTTTTTGCATTAAAAGTAGTAGTACCAAGAAATAAACTGTGTTTTGTTAACTTTCTGAAGCCGTAAAGTAACATTTCACATCGATAATCTGCACATATTAAGAGTGAAAAGTAGTTAGTGAAATGTTTTACTGTTTCATTGCTGTGGTTGGGAAATGGTTCTGTAGTGTAAGGCAATAATGTATGAGCTAATGACAGATTTTATTCTTTTTGCCCTCCCAATAAAATGTTGAGACATCAATGAATAGTTATAGTAAATTATGGACAAAAGTATTTGGACGCCTGACCAACTGGGATTTTGACATTGCATTCAATTACTTAGACTTTAATCAATATGCAGTTGGTCCCCCTTAGCAGCTATAACAGCCACTCTTCTTGGAAGGTTTTCCACAAGATTTTCTGAGGGAATTTGTGCCCATTAATTTTGTAGCATTTATGAGGTCAGACACTGATGTTGGACGAGAAGGCCTGGCTCACAATCTCCATTCCAGTTCATCCAAAAGGTGCTGGATGGGTTTGAGGTGCGAGCCAGTTAAGTTCTTCCACACCAAACTCATCCAACCATGTCTAGATGAACCATGCTTTGTGAACTGGGACAAAGTCATGCTGGAATAAAAAAGGTTCTTCCTAAACTGTGTCCACAAAGTTGGAAGCATGGCGTTGTTCAAAGTGTCTTGGTATGCTGAAGTGTTATGATTGTCTCTAGAAGTAAGGCTCTCAAGAGGTGTGTCCCAATACTTCTACCTTATAGTGCATATATGGATATGCCATATAGATAGACAGATCGATAAATCGACAGAGGTATAGACATAAAGATAAATGTATGAATACATATATGCATGGTTATTTTGCCTTCACTACTGAAGCCTTGTTCTTGAAGTCAGTTTATTAAAGACTGTATCACTGTGTTGGATTCACGCTTCCCTTTATTGTTCTTGTTATGCCTTGCTTAAAACCATGTTCTCCCTTTTCTCCTCTTTTCAGCTGGGATGTTCTCATAAAAGAAAAAGTAGCAGCATAGGCCTAAGGTAAAAAACTTCTATGTAGGCCATGGAATCCATGGAGGAAGAGCAGGGGCAGAAGTGGGAACATTTAGCCTTGTGCACTGAAATGTCATGCTAATGGAGTGCAGAATGCTCTGGTGGTAGCAGGCTAGCACTGGCAGCGCTGCTTGACCTGTAAGGCACATAGGAGTAATTAGGACATTTGCAGCCTAAGGAAGTGTCGTCTCGGCGGCTTTGACTCACACGGGTCCCGTTGTGCGAAGATAGGTTAGCATAACTTTCATCTTTTATTTCCTGATAAGAGCAGAACATCAGCCCAGGCGCTAGCACTTTTGGTAGCGTGGGCATGGTCTGTTTACTGTGGGAGCAAAAGGGAACTAAAGTCAGAGAATTACATACTGGATAATACATATGAAAGAAAATATATTCCCGATTATAACAGCTGTGCCAGAGCTTTTGTTGGCTGAAATTGAATGAATAGTTCATGTTGGGGAGAATTCTCGGCAGAACAAGACACTTTGAGGTAGTGTCCGGTGAAATAAGGCAAAAAAACAAGTAACTGAAATCCAAATTGATGAGATAAAATGAATGTATCACATACTGTGTGCTCCTAACCTATATTTGCCATCTTGCTCCCAATTCAGTTTGACAGCTAAACTAGCCTCAAGAGCAGCTAAATAAGTTCCTCATATTTGGGGTGTGTTCTCATACGCAGTTGGAAATGCAGCAGTGTGTGCTCCTCGGCTTGGTGAAAATAGTTTTGGAGGTCACACACCACCTCTAGCAACCTTGCAGACCTATATGTGTATTGGAGCCAATGAAATGATGGAGGACTTTGCATGACCCCCTTTTTGCATATCTGTCATAGGCAATTTGCAGCTCTAACAGTGTCCTGGGCAATGCAAGGCAGAGGAAAAAAAGCCAATCTACAAAGATGTCAAGGACATGCTTTGAAATAAGACAGGTGCAGCCCCCCCCCCTCTTTTTTCATTTTGTTTCATCAATATCTAGAGCTGTTTTAGCAAAACTGGTTATGCATTGAGAGCGAGCTCTAGTTTCTGTGGTGTATTCAGCTTTCACTTAAGGGGAACTTTTGTGTTATTTGGTGCATAGTTGCTTGGAGAGTTGTGGAGAGGTCAGATCAAGCAAAGATACAAAACAGAAGCCTCAGGCAGCAAAGATGTTTCTAGTGGTGTGTTGTCTAAGCTGCCATCCAAAAAAATTTGGCAGAAATTGTTCTTTTCAAGCTAAGAACCACTTTTGGCTCCCTTAAGAAGAGTCTAATAGATGGTTTGTTAAAGATATCATTTGAAAACATTCGTTTTTCAGGGAACCAGAAGTGGTTTCAGAATCCAGAGAACAGATGTAATTGCTATGGAACCATTACATTATAAATTAAAAAGGTCATCCCGTTATAAAAATAACCTTACACACGTATTCTATTGAAAGATTATTCAGGAACCCAAGGCTATTCCTTGAATCCGTATCGAACCTTTTCATAACTGGTACTTGAAATGTGGTTCCCTGAACCTCAGCCAGGTTCACTGCCCTCTCCATCCAACCTAAACCCAATCCACCCGACGCACGGCATCATCAGGTGTGACAGGTGAATAAATCTCTGCCTGTCTATCGGATGGAGCGGCGAGAGTTGAGCGCTACGATAGTGACAGCTCTCAATACAAGCCTCCATGGCGGCGCGTTTCTTTAATCTCTGGGGGCAGACGTCGTTTTGGAGCTGGCAGACGCTAAAATCCCGCCGTCAGCAGAAACGCGGGTGTGATATTTAGCAGACGGCCCCACCCGCTCTTACCGTTCCTCCATCCACGCACCTTGCCGCTGCCAATTATTACCGCGGCCCACTTCACTTTGATCTCGGAGGATGATCGTATGCAAAAACCATCTGAAAAGGAGACCAGTTGCCGAAGCGTTTGGGCGAGAGAAGTGGTTTTGATTTTTCTCCTTTTAGGCCGCTCCCCTTTCATTCACTCTGTCTTTTAAAATAAATGAATTTCTCAGAATTCCACCTTAGATGAGGGCGGGAAAAAAAAAAGAGAAGGGAAAAAAAAAAGGCAGAAACTTTTGAAGATTTGCACAAGCACTTCAGACGCAATAACGAAAAGAGGAAGAGAAAGAAAAGAGGCTCATCGCTAAAGAGCCATTTCATCAAATCCCACCTGTGCGTATGAAGTAAAATGTCTTCATTAGGGTCTGCGCTTCTAGAGAAAATATCAGGGCTTGTACAATGCCGAAGGTCCGCTCGTGACCTTTCTTTGGTTTTAATCATTGCAACTCTTGACAGCTTAATAAGTTGAAGGTGCTGGAACGCGGCCTAACTTAATAAGGCCCCACAGCCCAAGCCTTGGCCACCTATGATTGCTCCCATAAGTCTTTGCACATGTGGTGCCATGTCCTTGGGAGAGAAATATTTTCCATAACTTTCCTTATGCTCTGAAGACCTACCGCCAGCCTTAGCTTTATTGGTATTCGAATGATACAGTGCACTTTGTGGCACTGTGGCAGGACCCATCCGCCTAGTGTCACACATTTATTACACCGAGCCTCGGCCGCACACAGGCGTCCGCATAGCTTCTCTGCTATATTTTGCTCATTAAATATTACAGTAATTTATAGGCCTGCTTTGTAAATCACACAGTCATGTGTAATTTATCCTGACGAGGTATATTGTTATGTAGGATATATGCACTCCATATTTTTTGGTTTATTACTCCTATAGATGAATTACTCACCATTTATGATGCACCTAAGCTGTGTAATGCCATAAGCAGTAAAGACACGGGTTTTATGGAAGTGTCTTGGCTGCCCAGATATACAGGCTTTTAAGGCTACACGACCAGGAAGAAGAACTTGGTTTTAGAATAGGCCCATGCTGCATTATGCTAAGTTATTATTCCACAGTGTTATATATGCTATCACAGTTTAATATAACGTATTAGCTCATAAATATTATATTTTATCTCAAATACTGTATATAGACAAAAATTCTGTTATAGACAATAGTAAAAATATTTTGGTTATTTTGCTGTGCTGTTTAAATGCAAGCAGCAAATTAAACAATTATTTCTGTAGTTATTTAAATAATTAAAACATTTTGAATACATTCTGTATCAGCATGATGAGTGTTTTCTTGCAAAAAACATTTTTTTATAGTAACACAATGAGTCTGATGCACAATCCTTTAATGTTTACCATCAGAATAAAGGTTAGAAACTCTGGATCAGGTGTGTGTGAGAAAATATGCAGTGATATCACAGTTATTGGCACATTTTTTTAGCTGGAGTGAAAACACACCCCTTAAAGACTAGTTCAGAGGGAAAGAACTGCTTGTATTAAAACCCCTATCTCTTTGTTACTGAACTTTCATTTTCTGTTCTACCTCAAGCTTTGTGTTTGCTCGCTGTACCTTTTAAACCCCGCATCACATGAGAGCACAATTCCTGAAATGGATTAAGCACATTTTGTGTAATAATCTGTCATTCTTGCTCAAATGTTAAATTGTTGCCGCTACATCTAAGGAATTTTTGCTTTGCGCCTATATGTACATCTGGCTCTGTATTTATGACTATAACATTTCATCAAATCCTGTAAAATATTACTTACAAAATCAAATTTCACACCAACGTCTCTGCCTGTAGCCTATAAGTCACCTACTCTTGTGTTATCACTTAACCAGTGGGCATCGATGGCTTCTAAGGATACTGGTTTAATGATAAAATCTACAGTCCACTGATCCACATACTGATTAAGTTCCATTTTCTAATCTGGAAAATTCTTGTACAAAGCCCTCATGACCCTTAATCATTGATTTGTTTATGATGACTGATGTGCGCTCATTATAGAGTGAAACGCCACAGTCCAGCAGCTCCTATTGTCTTTGTTTTTATGATAAATTGCCAGCTTATACATGATTCATCCAACACACATTCAAAGCTAACTCTCAGCAGCCCACTAAGCCATGCGATATGACATGCACACTAACCTCTCAATCCTCTCTCAACCCCCCAGGTTTAACCACAGGTGAGGCCTGGCTCGGATCGATAGCTCTCTGCTTGTTTTGCCAGCACTTTGCGTGTGACATAATTGGATTGACACTGACAGAGAAACAATGGCAGGCTTCTTTTTTTTCCTTTTCTTTTTTTTTTTTGTGAACAGTCTGGCAGGCTATGCTAGGCTGACACCTGACCCTGTATTTAGAGACAGAGGCCCCAATGCACAGGAGGATTTCACTGACCACAGCCTCGATTTTCTGTCATCCCTGGCTGGAGAGCGCTGTTTCTTGGCAGACAATTCCTTCCGTGGAGAGGGAGGGAGAGAGAGAGAGAGGGGGAGAGAGAGAGAGAGAGAGAGAGAAAGCATGAAAGAGAGAGAGAGAAAGAGAGAGTGAGGAGGGTAAAGCAGGGGCAGTGGAGGAGAAAAAAAGCACAGGCCTGGAAGGAGGATCATCATTTTCCCCCTCATTTCCTCTGTGAGGCAGGGCTGGAGTGTAGGGCTTCACACCTGAGAGCGAGAAAGAGAGAGACCACATTGCTGTAGACTTACAAAAGCACAGTCCGTCATGAACCTGTTATTAGCCGATCCTTACAGATGCACTGTTTACATTATCAGGACTTTGAGGGCCCGTGGTACACCAAATGTCCTTTCTTCTGTGAAGTAATGGAGCTTGACACTCCGTTGTAAATACTGTTAAAGTTTCAAAACATGCTGTCCACTCCTCAGGCCATTTAGTGCAAACCCGGCTTCAAAAAATAGCCTGTGTGAGTTCTCTGTGGTTGTGATATCGCAACCACGAACAAATTTACATATAGTCGCCCTTTCGGCCCTCCAGCAGTTTTGCCTTATTTACGTGGCTGGCATGGTTTTTGTTCCGACTTCTCTTCTAACATTTCATCATGGACTGCTTACTTAATGTGTCACAACACCAGCCAATCAGAACAGAGGTCATTTGTAAATATCTGTTTAGAAGCACAGTTACAAATTGTGTTTAAAACTAAAAAAGGCCACGTTAAAGGCTATTATGACTGTATTTGAAATTTGTACAAACATTGTAAGTGGCTTCAAGAGAAAAACATGTGAAAAACAAACACTGATGAGCTTCATTGTTTCAGTTGAAACAGACCTACCATACTTTCAATTGGTTTGAGTACTTGATTGGTTCGAGCAATTAAATGCTAAAGCTTAAGGATGTATAATGATATGGAGATCATATAAAAGCCAGCTAGTGCTTTGTTTGGACTGCGCTCTGGACATCTTCAATAGTGGAACCCCGAGGCCTCACTGTCTGATCTTCATACACATCTGACCTTAAATAGGAACGACCCTGTGATTGGGGCTTCACAATGGACACAGTCAATCTTCCTTTTTGCTCCACTTCACTATTTGATCTTTCTAGGGGCCACAGATGCTCTTTTTTCATGAGGAGATGCTTTAATAAAGACTTTTACTTGGCTCATACCTCTATCTGTGACATCTTTATATATAGCTACTTCCCTGCTTTTTCGTTTGCGGGTATGAAGTGCATGGGAGATACAGCAGGGGTACTCTTTAGGTTTTTCTTTTTTTTTTTCCTGAGCCTCCCCTCACATTTAAATCCACCCCTTTTGCTCAGACAGAGGAAATTTAAATGTAAATTGCCTTTTTAGATTTTCATGTAAAGCAACTGTATCCTCCTTTTGTGGCCACAGACAGACAATGTCTGCACTCGCAGGTTCATATTACAGCGAGGGGATCTGAGGGAGATGGCCGAGGGGTCCTGGGGTGCCGTGCGTAGTCTGAGCAGCACTATCATCTTATTAGTTTGCCACGGAAGAAATATGTGGGCCATTCTCGTTAAGATGTGTTTAACCCTTAGAAGACGTGGTTATTGTCGAGGACCTTGTTGAAAAAAGCAGAGAATTCCTACTGAAAATGTGGGTTAGAATGTTTAATCTATACCATATTGGTGTTTGTTACTTATTAAATTATTGTGAATAAAATTCTCTGTTTGAGTAAAATGATTGCTGGCTCTACAGTCTTGATTAGCAGAAGAAACACTTCACTTTTTGCCACAACAAAGATCTAAAATCATTGATGCAAAATGAGAAAGGTAAATATTCACTATGTAACTCAATATGTAAGTAAATAATATGAAACATGCAACAAAATAATAACTCAATGTCTAAGGGTGTTTTTTGATACACTAATGAACCTGAAGTACGTCTGTTTGAATATAATTTGCAGTATAAAAGCCATTTTTCCCCTTATTAATCAGATCCAAAGTCTGTTTAAAGCCATAAACACAAAGGCCAGTTTCTTGTTTTATGTCCATTAAAAATTCCCAGAATTCCGTTCTCACTTTCATTTGAATTCCTCTGTCTTCTTCTGCGGTAAAACACATTTGCTCATTAGACACATTCCTCTTTTTTTCATTCCTTCATTCTTTCTTTTCCTGAGTTTTTTTTTTCCACCCCCCTCCTCTTTTCTGTGCCCGGGCGCAAATTAAAACTGTGAGGCGGCGGTTGAAAAGGCCAGACGCAGGTCTCTGCCTCTGGGGCTTTTTACATCACCGCTGACAGAGAGCCCTGTGAACCATGGGAAATGCTTCATCGGCCGCGACGCATTATGCACCCGAGTGAAAGCCACATTAAACTTTTCACTTACGCAGTCAATGCCTCACTTTTATTGTTCGGCCCTCACTTGCTGACATGTCCCTCGCACACTGGCCCGCTGGAGGACTTAACAAGAGTAGTGTTGCCTTCCATTCCGCTCACTTTTTTTTTTTACTTGCTGGCAAACGAAAACAAATCACACTGGACTTGTGGTGCCACAGGACTTGGATATTGTTTATGTTAATAAAAAGAAACAGCATAAATTGTGAAGGAATGTGTTCAAGCTGTAAATACCTCAGTATCAGCACATGGCGTATACATTCACTGTAATGAGGTATGTGTTGACATGGTGATTAATACAATTTAAGTGCATTGTTGATGTTCTGTGCATATTTCGGTGACATGAGAAGTCCATATACCTCGTGTGAAACATAAACATGAATTTTGGAGCAGTAAAAAAAATACCTTCCCCTGCTTACCTGCTCGCATTAGATATGGTGAAGCCGTCTGGTTGGTTAATTGTCCACTGTTGATATCCCTTACCTCCTCTATTAGAATCCCTTCTCCTTCTCATCTGGACTTAGAACGGCTCGCTTTTCATCCTCTTCCCTCCTGCATGTAAAGAGGATTGGACGTCCATGCATACAGACTAACTTCTTCTCTTCTTCGGTCGGTCTGAATTCACAATGCTCCTGCCTGGTTGCTCAAATTCCCCTGCGCTTGGTGAAATTCTTTTTTTTTTTTATCCATATCCCTCTGTATTGGATGGTGGCGAGGTGGTTAGGAGCGTGGCGATGGCTGTCTGAGGGTTGGGGATTGATTCATTTGGATTTGGCTGTGGAACTGATGGGCTTATGGCTTTGGAGAGCCTCTGCGTGCATGGATTGGTGTCGCCATAAGGATGACGCTCATGGTCAGAACCATAAACCATTACCAGAGCATGTAGGACAAGGATTTCCATCAGGATTAGTCCTGGGCTATGCTGCTAGTGGTTCAGTCATCTTTTATGTAGACATGCCAACCAGACATCTGTCAGGACCCAAGAATGAGTCTTCTGCATGTCCTCGGGGCATTAATTCAACAAATAAAACGCTTATGGCGCCTGTACAATATATAATTCGTTAATTGTTATTGCAATTATCAAATTCAGTCAATTCTTCTTACAAAGATGAACTATATATTAATATTTGTCATGTCCCGTCAAGCATCCCTCCTGTGTTTCGTGCCTTCCCTTGTTGATATCATTGGTAAAAGTCTGCAGTATTTTTTTGTGGTCAAATACATTTAATCAACCATCAGTATTACATTATAGAGCATTGTTTAAGAAAGCATTACAGTCGCTGGGTGCTGGAAAGGCTGAGTAGTGATGGGGTCCAACAGAAGTCTACTGTAAACATTCCAGTCCCATGGTCTCTGGTTTGGCCTGAGCTTGCCCTTAGCCAAGGAAGATAGCTGACGCGGTCAGCCAGGCTAAACCGCCCTTGATCACACCATTGAGGAGCTTGTTATGAAACCCACAATGGCCATTATATTTGGTATCAATCTAAATTTCTCTCAGCCTGGAGAGGAGAATCTGTGGGCTGGGGTCAGCCAAGGGACAAGAGGAGAGAAAGAGGGGAAGTTGGAGAGGAAGATTAGGAGGAAAATAAATGTAACACAGACAAGAGCTTATTAATAGGATTATCGGCTCACAGATTTCAATATATCATCTGCGTAAATGGGTGAGAGAGAGAGAATCTGAGAAGACAAAAGAGGAAAACGTAGGGAGAATAATGTTAATGGTTATTTATTGTGAGTGTTGTAGGCATTTATGGGGATTGCGACCACGGAAATTACATTGCCCAATTGTAAGATGGTAAAAATGGGAATCCTGCATTAAAACAAATAGATATTAGGAAATGTGTTTGACCTGTGTGAAGGGGCAGTGTCGTGGATGTCTTAATGGCAGTCTAAACAATGAATTAGAAGGTATTAGGAGTATCAATAATAATGGATGTGGGAAAATATTGTAACGGTCATAACAGAGAAGTGTGTCTCTTTTGGAACCAGGAAGAAGTGACTTTTAACGTTAGTTTATGTGACTAAATTTTGTTGCAGGCGCAAGGTTGGGACAGCCATCTATGCATTCGCCCTATCACCAAGATGTTTGTGAGTTCTGTCCCTGGCATTGCCATAGCCATCTGTTCCCAGGAGTCCAAGAGATCATGACTGTCTGGTGAGTCAACATTGCCCGCTGTCTCCTTACATCACTAACCAGCAGTACTGACCTGTATAATAGAACTAAGTGTGCCAGACTCATGCTAGCATTCACCCTCCATGTATTTCTTCTATATTTGTCTTTATATACAGTATTTCTCAAAATACAATTTATATATATGTATGTCCATGAAACATTAATGTGTTTTATCTGGAAATCAATGATTTTAACATTGTAGCTTTGGATGTTGGTTCTTTTAAACAAAATGCCATCACTGGACATTTCAGTATTTTTTCAAGGTATCTTCTAATTGACGTAAGTGTTGGTACGATACTCAGTGGAGATTCGCTTTGTTCTTCAGAATCAGAATCAGAGAACTTTATTTATCCCGGAGGAAACTGTTCAATCAGAGAAAGGTAACGCCCAACATCTTGCAACTTTTGTAAACATGTGACTTACATCACCTCAGTAAATAACTACAACAATAATCCCAATTACCCCTGCCTTTCTTCTCTGCATACGGGGAGTCATTCTGTTTTTATTGCATATTCAGCATGCGGCCTTAGAAATGCGGTTTTTGATGACACCACTGAAAAGTAGTCATCCCCAGGAGAAAGGCGATAAAAGATACTGTCACCTTTATTAGAAGCAGCAGCCTCTGCTTGTCACAAAACACAGCAGTTAACCTCCTTAATACACATTAGCCCAACCTGTGTAAATCTTGTTTCTATTACTTCTATCATGCTTTATGGCTGCAATATTGCGCTCGAAAAAAAAATGCAGAGAGCTGTTTTGCACGAATGTGTGTTTGCTTCATTAAACCTACGTGCTTTCATGGTTCAAGGCGCAGAGGTCATTAAATCATGACAGAGTGCATCCACAAAATAATCAAAAGCTTTCTTCTTCCCCGTTTCAATTATTTCTCGTTTTCTTTCACAAGCGAATCTTCTCGCTTCTCCTGCTACGTACACTTCTGTGAGATCAGCCAGGTGCCTTTGTCTGCACTTTGCTGTGCACATGGCATGCTATAAATTACTGAGGACTGGAATCCCGAGGTATTGTAAAGGCATCCCTCTCGCTCGGGTCTGCAAGAGTGTGGTTGAAAAACCTACAAACACTTAAATCAATCTGTTGCTGCGTGGGCTTGTTTCGTGGGAGAATGCTCCTGTAAAGGAAAAAGGGAGGAGCCCAAGCTGTTAGCGTCAAAGAGGCCTATTGTCTTGTATTTTAGTGCCCGGCTGGTGGCTTCAGCTCAATCGAGTGGTCAGTCACTGAGGAATTCAAACCTGGCATTCGTTTTTGGGCTGACTGTCCTACAGCCAAGCACATTTAGCACTAGCAGGCCAAAGCCTCCCGCAAACCACCCCAGTCTTGAAAAAGACATTAGATACCATAACCTCTCTTCATTCTTCACCCTTCTGTCTCATTCACTTCCCTGAAGCATACGTTTTAACTATGCAGCCCCACTTTTCTCCTGTATTGTGTGATTTGGCCACTGTCCAAACACACTGTACTGTTAAGTATCATTTACAACGTCTGCAGCAAGACAGATATGTTGCTAAATCTCTTCTAACAAGAGGAATTGCTGTCGACTGAGCCGACATGGAGTCCTGTGCTGTGCCTTGAAGAGGGGCTTTTTCCTTTTTCTTTTTTTTCTCTCACAAGTCTCACACAGATCATGTTTGCTAAGGTCTATCTTTCTCACAGCTTTGTGGCGAAGCAGGGGGAGATAGCCATCTACCATACTTTTGAAGAGTTTTGACACTAATGCAGCCGCAGTGTGAAACACGATAGATTTCTTGAAAGATATGAGGAAATGTCTGTACGTCATCATTTAAAGTCACTTTTAGGGGAAGAAGAAGGGATGACAAATCATCTTCTTGTTTTGTTCATGTACACATAGGAGACATATAGATGCTAGCTATTTTTTCTTTAATTTTTTACACATTTAAAGACATAGGCAGGGGCTAGCGCTGAAACAGTCAAATATTAATTATTATACAATTAGTGGGAAGAAGTGCCTTTATTTTAAGGCTTAATCGTTCCTAAAATGGCAGTTTCTTCTCTGAAGGTCTCTTTGATTGAGTTATCAAATGTCTGCATAATTACATGGTCAAGATTCAAATAAGGACAGTCAGAGTGGTTCGGTGTGAAATAGGCTCTGCTAGAGAAACACACCTAGTCAAAATTGTTCCCAAAAGTGTTGATAGGAACCAGATGTCTGAGGTCTAAAAGCTACCTCACAGAAAGCCTGATGTCTGAAACATTGTTTTATAATAGTTTGGGGAAAATGTCCCAGAATGTATTTGTTTTTACATGCAGGAGGTCTTTGAGCACTGTTTACCACTATTTTACCATTAACACCATTATATATGAAATGAAGACTTTTTAATTTTGGAAAATAAATAAAATCAGTATATTAGTTTAGACATCAACACCACTGGTTCCCATCACCATCACTGTAAATAAATATGAGTCAGTAAGTTTCTCTATAATGAACTATTTCACATCAAATCACCCTAAATGACTTAAGCAGAAACTGAACACTGATTCCAGTGAAATCACATTCAAATTCCTCTTTAATCGCTGTAATATCTTGCTTGTTAGCTTTGCTATTTCTTCTTAATGTACGCAAAGCAGCCGAATAACACTGACTTTTATTCTGATTAAACTTAAGCTAAAGCACGGCATACACAATCTATACTGTATTGTCACAGTGTTCATGATAGGGAAATGCTTCTATTTAATCCCTTTGTTCCTTAACCTCTGGAATGGCTTGCTTGTTAGCCTTGCTGTTTGTTTTCCTTCGTCTGTCTCCTTCCCTCCTTTTTTTTCTCCCCTCTGCTCGTGTTAAGCCTGGGCTTAGAAGTTACGTGATGAATGAGTGGAAGTTGAATCATTATTAAAGGTGGGAGATGATTAATAACGACCATGTGTGTTTTCCTCTGTAGTGTAAATAAAATATATCATTCACGTAATACACGGGACGGCTGGGAGAGTGATTTATGGTGTGTTAAAATGCGCAGAGAGAGCCAAAGGCTGAAGCCCCTCTCACACCCACCCAGCAATGACAGTGCTTTACCCACGGCCTAGGCATGGCTTAGACTTTATCCACCCCCATATATACATTGTGTATGTGTTTGTGTTTGTGTGTGTATGTATATATATATATATATCAGTCACACGCTGATTTTTTTGAGAACCAAACTCATAGTTTTATGCGGAAATCCCCACAATCACACGGAAAATGCAAATATCCTCCTCCTTTTTTCCTTTTTGTGACAATAAATATATTCTTTTATGGATGTTTTCACACTCAGGATTCAGAGCTGGCTCGGAAGTTCGATGGACAAAAGTATGGGGACACGTTGCAGCGGTTTTGTCCAGCGACCTTCCAAGTTGCATATCTTGGCAGGGATTTTAAATTCGAATGTGGGTTTACCTTTACATTTTCTTTAAGGGTAATGTATTACACTTTAGAATGAATTAAATTGTTCTGGGAGCATGTTTAGGGTTTACACTATAAAAATAGTTATTTTATACTAAAACACAACAATGCAGTTTTTGACCACATGCTTTGCAGCTGCTATGTTGTTTGCGCCCCCATGCTCTGGGAACTTATTTTTCAATAACAAGCTAGATAAAACGCAAACGCCCTGCAGTGGCAAATAGCTTTGCTTTTATATTAGATTTGATTACATTAATGTTTTTACAGAAATATTTGAACTTCATCTGTGTGACTGTGTTAAAGAGAACACTGTGGTTAAAAATACCCTTATTTGTTTACAGTCTTTTTTCACAGTGTTATTCCACTTTTATCATTAATAAAGATAAATCTGCACAAAGCAA
>JBBPDB010000040.1:4989596-5002463 GCA_037974465.1 Brachypetersius altus
CTTTCTTTCTCTTCCTTTCTCTCTCTCTCTCTCTCTCTCTCTCTCTTTCTCTCTCTCCCTCTCTCTCTCTCTCTCTCTCTCTCTCTCGCCCCCCTACTCCTTGCCAATAAGTGAGTGATTTATATTCCAATAAGAAATACAAGCCCAACACTGTATGCATATTCATACACAATGCTGTTGATTAGTATTTAGCCAGCACAGGAACCGCACACTCACGCTTGTTTCCTGCACCGTGAGTCAGTGTGTGAGCCCATTCGTAGGGCCCGCCATTAGATTTATAGCCTCAATTACCCAAAAGTAAAATAGCCAAATTATTCATAGGCTGCTTTAAAACAGAGTCGAAGGAATTATGCATCGCTTTCTGTGAATAATTGAATCTTTCATTTGCGAAGTGTGACAGAATGGCTAATTTATTAATAGACAGACACAAAGTCGAGTGGAAACGTCTCTCCTCAGGGTGGAAGCGCTTTCAGGAGAACGGAGCCCTTGTTAAATAAGTTACAAAACGGCAAGGCCTCCGAGTTTACCAACAAACACCGAAGTGCAGCTCGGCGCTCGCTGCCGGATGAAATATTTAACGCGCCGTGTTTATTAACGGAATGAAAGACAAAGGACTTTTTCCCCTTGACTTGTGCACACTGACATTGTGCTCATAACAAACACACACACACACATGCACAAAAAAAATCAGTTCAGGTCCTTGATCCATAATGGATGACACCCCTTGCTTTTGCAAAAGAGCATTATTAAAGAAATGGGGCAGATGTGGCAAGCTCGTTTGTCAACTTCAACATTTTGTCAACAACAACAATAGGAAGTCGTGCTCATGCCGCATTGTTAGTCATATATTGGCTCAGTGCATTTTTTTAAAAGCCACATGATAATTATTACAGCGAAACATGTTGCATTTAAACATATCACATTACCATACTACCGCATAACTCCCTAAATGCTTCACAGACTTTGACATATTCACAGCTGCGGCCAGGCGTCGGTGGATTTGCTTGGCTTTATCTAAGCATTTCTAGTCTTAAATATTTATAATGCATCAGGTATACAGTAACAAGACCAAACATGAATGCAGCCTGTGGCAAGGATCAGTTCGAATAAGCAGGAGATCACGACTGTATCAGCTATTGTCAGGTATCCCTAGCTGTAGCCAACAGTTACTCCTTAAAAAGGCAAGCCAGCAGTCTAATGGTGGGACTGTACTGGGCTACTTTTACTGGTAACATTAAGTCTTTGCCTCATTCACCCATGAAGCTCTCAAATTGTATGCATACATCCCAGTAAAATGCATCCATACATGCCATTAAATGAAAGTATGAAAGTCCCATTCCTCAGCAAGAATGACCGACAGTGCCTTCGTTTCTGAATCATGTACAGAAATATACTTCAGTGACATTTTTTTTCTCTTGGAAGATTCATCCGGAGTCGCGGAAACACTTTGCTTCCCTTGCCACGCCATGTCGTTTTTGATTAACAGCAACCATGCATGAAGTAGTCTGCTGTTTCTATCCAGAATGATGTCCAAAATATGGTCTAGGGATGTTTTCACTCGTAAAAACAAAAGTGTTGCGGAAACTGTCCATTTTGTCATTGCTGTATTCCCAATAACATATCGGTCAGCCTTAACAGGAGTTTGACTCTGATTCAGCTCTTCACATCTAACCATTACTGTTCAATTTCTGCAGGTGTAAAACAGGCTTAACATTTCAGGTTATCTAGGTCCTGGCCTTGTGTGTGTTCTCCTCGGGGTGGCGTGAGATTCCTCCGGGGTCTCTGGTTTCTCCCACAGTCCAAATAGTGATTTGGGGATTCTAAATCTCCATAGGTGTAAGTGTTTGAATGAATGTTGTGTGTGTGTCCTGCGGTGAGCTGGTGCCCCCTGGGATAGGCTCAGGATACCTGTGACCCTGGTTACAAAAAATGAATGAATGGACCAGTAGAAATGGCCCAAAATTACTTTGTTACATTCACATATTTTGTTGCTTGTTTTTTAAGTTCTCCTATAATATTACTGTTTTGACGGTACAACTCTGTAACAGTAAGAATAAGTCAGTGCTACAGTAAAGCTGGACAGTGTTTAGTGTAGGACTGTAGTGGACTGTGTTTTGTGATATGTGCATTGCTGTAAAGAGGGAGCGGGAGTCAGGGAGGAGGTTCTTTAGACTGATAGTTTCCTTCCAATATCTAATTCCTAAAGATTGTTTAATGGATGCTTGCCTGGTTTTATGCACGCCCATGCCTCTATTACAAGCAGGCATTTATAAGATTCTCATAGCCTGATGTATTAAACAGGAAGTGAAGTGCGGAAATCCAGGCTAAACATTCATCTCGGCGAGAGCCCCCAAGCTTTCTCCAAGATCTTCTGGCAGTAATCAGTGACCTTCTCACGACTGCATGTTTGTCTGTTAAACCTCAGAACGCCACTTTATTGTCTTTCTTTCATAACTTCTCACCATCCCCTGGTCTTTAGAGTGGACTTCTGGCTGAGTCAGTCCTAGTTTGAGTAATTGCCGTCTTCGAGTGTTGTGAGAAAAAAGTGGGTGAGAGAAGACAGCGTTCCCAAGGATGCCAAAGACGAGGAAGTCCGTCAGTATTTGGCACTAAGGGACATTATTAGGCTGTTGTCTTTAAAAGGAAGAATTGGATCCATTTGCAAAAACAATCCAGCAGAAAAGGAAAAAGAAACAGCTGTGTTCGGCAAAGTTCTGTACTCATCATCATACCATACTTACTTTCATCAGACTTTGTGTCTACGAGAAGCAAAAACTAATTCTCATTTCTTCCAGGAAATCTACAGTACACTCTAAAATCTATACTGCGTCTAAACTGCAACGTCTTTTCACTTTTTAATTCACAAAAAATATCTGCTTTGAACAAACAACCAGTTATGCTTGATTAAAATGAGTAGAAACAATTCAGCTACCATGAAATAAAACCTTTATGAGTAAAATCTACAGTTTATAGAGATGTTTCTAAACGAAAATCAAGTCTGAGGTTGTGGCTTTTCTTCAGTAAATGGGATCTTTATCAATTCAGAATGTATGTGCCCATTCTTTCTGTAGAGCATTTATAAGGTCAGACACTGATGTTGGATGAGAAGACCTGGCTCGCAGTATCTGTTCCAAGGTGTTGGATGGGGTTGAGGTACAGTACAGTCAAGTTCTTCCACACCAAACTCATCTAACCATGTTACTTTGTGCACTGGGACACAGACATGCTGGAATAGAAAAGGTTCTTCCCCAAGCTGTGTCCACAAAGCATGGTGTTGTCCAAAATGTCTTGGTTTGCTGAACCAAGATTATTCTTCACTGGAAGTAAGGGACCTAGCTCTGTAAAATTAACATTTTTTTAAATGCATATTTTATAAATGCATCTGATTCTTAAGACTTTCCTTTTGAGAGTAGGCCATTCTGTGTGAAAAGTGGACACTGCATGGACGGGATGTCCACTTTAGACATGCCTTTTTGCCCATAGTGTGTAGTTTTAGGACTATTTCCAAATGTAAAGTTAAAGATCCCTTGTGTGATGTCTTAAACATCTGGGCGTTTTTTGTGTGTCTTTGGGGAAAGGCCGGGCTTTGCCGAAGTCGTGACCCGATAACATCTGCAAATAAGCGATGACTTTGCCCACATGCTGCAGAGCCACAGAGCCCCACTCTGCCGCCCTCTCACCCCTCAGACATTTCAACACCTCCTCGACACCCCCTTAATAAACATTCTCGAAAAGTCTGCAGTCAAATTCCACACCCACCCTCACTCCGCGCTTTATTAAAATCTATGCCTCCAGGACTCACTCTTGTAATCTTTTGAAGCGTTTGGACGAGAGATGTAGTGATGTTATAAAGCCCCCCCCTCCACAAACCCCCACCCCCTTCCCCCATCCACAAACCCCCACCCCCTTCCCCCATCCAAAATAGAAAAAAGTGGAAAAATAGATGATGGCTGAGATTCATCCCAGTTTGGGCTTGGCCCAAAGAGTACATCTGCCTTGTCGAGAAACCATCAAAGACATTTTTTGGAAGGTTAAATGTTACATGATTGTGATAAACGTTCAACTTTTCATTTTAGCCCAGCAGTGCAACAGCTGGAACGATTTTTTACAGTTGAAAAGAAATGTTTCCAGTGACTTCTTGACTTTTAGGTCACGTCGATGAAAAACCTGTGGCCTCCATGACCCTTTCATGCGGAGAGCAAGAAGATTTTTATATCGGTTCTCTTTTGGCACCCAAGTAATCATTTCTCTTTTCTCATCTGTTTCTTAATCTACCTATTATTTATCTGACCTGACCAAAAGTATCAAATGTAAAATCCCAACCCATCTCTAGCTTGGGAAAATTCTAGCCAGGGAGACTAATTAGAACTGAATCAGTTGAGTGACCTTGTAATAAAAATCACAGGCATCATTAGATCATCACTAAACAATATTAAAAATGAATAGACCTATTATTTCTTTACTTTCACGTGTTATAAATAAATGTATTTCGACAATATTCCGAATGTTTTTAGGCTATATAAATTGTACATTATGTATTTTCATGCTGGACCTCAGAGGACCTCACTGCCAACAACATGAGTGATTCCAATGCGCCAGATTTTTAAAAATTGTTTATGATAACAAAGGTAGGGAGGCAGAATTGATGAGCAGTTCCATTCCAAAATATGGTATGTCTTCTTGTATCAATGTTGGATATGAAGAGGCTTGAAAAGAAAAAATAGTTGACAGTTCATGAAAAATACATTTTTATTTCTGTAATAAAGGTGCTATTAATCAAGACATAGTACCAGTAATTCCAACTATGTGGATGAAAAGGAAAAATGACAATTCATGGTTATAACCTTAAACGCATTTTGGGACAAAGGCTTCATTTGAAATAATGCTTACATTTGAACTTGAACAAAATCAGACAAATGCAAAAACCTGACATATTCAGTACCGGTTCTGTTTCTACTTACACAGGCTTGCAAATAAAGTAGGGTAGGGTACTACAGAGCAGCGCCACAGAACCACTTTTGGTTCGTCAAAGTACCTTTCAATTAATGGTTCTTAAGTGAAGGAGTGTGAAGAAGCACCAGATAAACGACAGTTACTGTACCCAATACTATGACTGCTGGGTATAAACACTTCTTTCATTATTACAGAGAGCTGTTGTATCAAGCCAACTTCAGGCAAAATATGAAGAGAGTATTTTCATGCCTGTTTGTCATTTGTTAATGAACCTCCTCCTCATTTCTCAGCATGTACATGTCAAGCTTCTTTCATTAACACACTGTTACATGAATGTGCTGGAGAACGAGTGAGGAGGCTTTTGGGGAAACAGTGAGGAAGCAGCATGCATCATTAGTGTTAAGATTGCTCTACTGTGGCAACATCCACAGGGCTCAGCCAACTCTCTCTCTCTCTCTATCATTCTCCTCTTGGCAAAATCCTCTCTCTCCCTCTCCCTCTCTCTCTCTCTCTCTCTTCCTCTCTGTCTCTCTCTCTCCCTCTCTCTCTTCCTCTCTCTTAAGCCCACATTCCTGCTACTGTACGCTACTTGTCATCCCCTGAAAATTCTCACGGAACCAAACATGAGAAAGCGAGAGAGAATAGAAAAAAAAAAACACAGAGCGTCCAGCTTAGAGATGTTCTTGACCGGTCGAAGAAGAAGAAAAATAAACAAAAAGTGGGGAGGAGGAGAAAAAGTGAAAAAAAAAAAAAAGGATGAGAAGTGTTTCCATCATTACACCAGCTGTTTTCCCATGGAGGGGCGTTCCCTGACTTGTTTAACAGGCTGTTACAGTAAATGCAGACTCCCGCTAATGGACAAATCCAGCACCTCCTTACATTTTATTAATGAACCTCATTAACTAGGCCACCCTATGAGCAGTCATTACACAATGAGATTAGCATATGGAGCAGAAACCTGTTGGTTGGATCCCATCAATGCAGTGCTAAACTGTTTCATGTTTTATGACTCAGATAAATGTGTTATAAATGGAAGGAAGGTATTGTCAAGCTACGTTTATAAAATATTTAGTGTTTTGGCTTAGTGTGAGCTATACATTAGTCCCAGTTGACCTATCCATGCCCGGCCCACAGATACATTCCTTCATAGCAACTGCCTTAAGGTTGGGCAAGCTTTATAGACTGCCTGCAAAATCTAATTAAAACTTAATAATTCTCAATAATTCATTTTAAATTATTTGTTTTGTACATATGTCATATAAAATAGAGGCATGGTGACAGATTCATCAGTGCTGTTTCACCACAAGGAGAACATGCAAACTCCACACACACAATGCCAGAACCCAGATTCGAACCCCCAGCCCTATAGGTTTGAGGCAACAGTGCTACCCACTGCACCACCGTGTAGCATCCAAATGTGAGTCAATTTTCCAATCCACTAAGTAAAAATCTATGAAGTAAACAGCCAACTAAGCATATTCTGTAAGTTACTACTTAGGGGGTTCACTGATTGGTGGTCTCATGTACTTGTGAAAGTGAGGTAAAGGAAAACTGTGTATGAAAGCACCTATGGCCAACCATAGAAAACCTTCAACATTAGCCGAGCATGGCAAGGATCTAAATACAGTGGAACATTCCCTCCAACTTCCTCCAACATTCCCTCCAACTTCCCTCCAACATTCCCTCCAACTTCCGCCCTCATTGTCATCTAAACTCGTGTCAGAGCTTCAGTTAGATAGAATCAGACCCATTCTGTAGCTGACAGGGCTGTTGTCATGCTAGCTAAGCTAATGCTAACCAGCTCCTATCTATTAGTTAGCAGCGTAATTGAACATTTAGCAATAATCATATGGTTTGATATGTATAATGTAATGGATTGAAAATCTTGTGCTCTGTTCCCTAATTTAGTGACTATTTAAGTTGGCTATGAGAGACATGTGGGCGAAGCACAATTGCTGGTTGCTTTTAAAGCATGATTAAAACAATTTGTAAGCTTAAGTGGCATCATGGAACTGTGCCATGTGAGTTGCAGCTGAATTTGATTAGAAGTGTAGATCTTAGAGATGGGCTTTGGGGCAGCCTTGTTGCTCCTTTGCCTTGTTTCCAATGAGGTAGAAAATCAGTCTTATGGCTGGATGAGAGGCACAAAGACCTAGCGTGAACTATGACTGAACCCGGCCTGTGAAGACTTCATTGAGAGGGGCTTTTTTGCTCTTCGTTCCCCCTTCAACCATGATCAAAAGTTCAGAAACCTGTGTGTTTTGTATTCACGGAGGAGAGCACCTTTGAAACCCTGTGGATTAAAGAGCACTGTCAGCCCATTTTAAAGCAGAGGAGAGAGAGAACCGCTTGTAGTGCACAGAGGTGTGCGTGTGCAGTCTATGTGTGTGCCAGGGAAAAAGTTATGAAAGAGACATCAATTGTGGGAGGGGGGCATTACCGGGGCTGCGATCAAATTAGCTTGGGTCATGAATCTGTCGCTGCTCCACAAGAAACACCTTGTGCTATTTCAGTAACTTCTGTTTGTGGTACCCGCTTTTTAAAGACAGGTTTTCTCATTATTTCCATGTGGATCATTTTAGTATTTCCTGAATAAAACATATTACATCAACACAGATATTTCCAAAAAATTGGTGGACAGAACTTATGTTGGTTATATATAGACTATTTTTGTGGAAATAATATTGCAGAAAATGTGGTAACTCTCGATCAGAAGGCCACATACACACATGCATAAGCACTGAAGAACATATTTAACCCTAATATTGTAGATCTTGATTGTTAGCTGAAACAATGATTGGCTATAAAGTCCATTTCACATGTAAAAAAATTTGAACCTAAGTTAACTCCTCTCCCTCTTCAGTTACATTAGTCAGCCCAAACTTACCTTGGATCCTGGAAGGTGAGAATAAAGAAAAACCTCAGATGACAGTTTGATGCCAAGTTATACACTTTTTTCTTTACATTTATCTGGATATATCAACTCATCTTTTAAATACAATATAAGTGCAACCTTATAAATTGGCTTGGACCAATCACACGCAAAAGTGTTTTGCCACATGTTCCATCCTAAACAACCCACTTTCATATTTTACATACTATTCTGAATGCACTGTTAATGATGGTGTACGATTTTCACACACCTTTTAGTATTGTAATATGAAGTTTAGGGCGAGGCCACATGTCATTCATACTGCAGGTGACAGAAATCTGATTAAAAGTTAATTAACCCATTAGTAGCTAAATTTCTCATGATGTGGTTGCTTTCAGTTTATGTTTTGGTTATCCAGTAGTCAACTATGGTCAATTTCCTGCTAATAACTTATTTTGTTTATTTGTTCCTCATACACTTGATTGTGCTGAAAATATATATATTCTGGGTTTTATATAATTAGAGATTTTCTCTCACACTTAGAAGACCACAAAAAGTGTAGTAAAATCAAAGAGGTGCAGCTGCAGCTTAGCCCATAGCATGTATTTTCATGGTAAATAAGTTCACTGAAAGGTTTCATGTCTGTGAATCCTAGTAATGTGTATATGAATACTTGCAGCTCAATTCTGGATTTTGCCTGTTTGTGATGAATCGTATTGAATAGTTCATTATAAGTGCATGGATTCTCACATAGGTTGCTCACAAAGTTAGAAGTGCGTGGACAATGTAATCTGTTTCAAAAAATATTCAATTCAATAATTCAGATTCTTCAAAAGCTGTACATTTAGATTTAATTATTTTGGAAAGTATGTTTTTTGGCAGTAAAGTAACCGAGGGTAACTGTTACCAAACTCTGTTCTATTATTTATGATTGCACTTCTCAAAAGGTTAAAAAGCACTACCTAAATAGGTTATGTCAATATGGGCAAATGACATGTGTATTGCATTGTATTGATTTAAAGACCCTCAAACTGAAGTAGCATTAAAAATATAACACTGTTAAAAAGCATCGAGTCCTAGTTCACACGTACCAGTTGCTCTCAAAGTAATTTTCATAGATACTTTCCAGTATTACTTTACTCTTTCAATAAACTGTTAAATGATATAAACTAGAGGTCTTTAAGTTCTTTTCTTTGCCAAGGTTGTTCCATAATAGTGATATAAACAAATATTGATTCAATACAATATATATAACACTAGCTGTTCATAAATACTCAAATACTGCGTTTAATTGCATAATTAAGTGCTTATGCATGTGCCATGAAGCACCTATATAGGCATCCTTACAAAATGTCTCTGAAAAAGCAAAGCAGCATTTTTCCCCAGTGTGGCTGTATGCTGCATGAACACATTCAGCCGAATTAGAGTGTGACTGAGCAAAAACGTGTCCCAGCTGACTGAGGTTTTGGAAGGCTGCCCACGTCGGCTTCATTTGTCCCACACTAAATGTTTCTTGACAAGCCTCAAGTGGTTACTGACAGCTTTCCAACCATTAAGACGTGAGGTCTGAGCACATAAGCTCACCTATAATTATCATGTCACATAATGAAACAGGAGTAATAACAGCAGTAACCTAGCTGTCTTGCCACTGATGACTTCAGTCGTGTGATAGTGTTATCATTAACCCTGCTAGGTCCCATTGTGTGGATCTCGAAATGACTCTTCTCACTTTCTTTAATTATTTCTTGCTCGTTGCTCCTAGTAACGAGGGGAAAGATTCTGCCCAAAAGTCAGGATTCGAAACTTTCAGTCTATACTACATTTATACTTGCAAATCAAAAAGGGTGTATTTTGTTACGGCTTAAAATTGGAACTATTATTGATGTTTGTATAGGCTTGGTTTATTATACGACTTTTTAAGAAATGCTGTCTTGCCTGTGGAGACTTTAAATGTATTTGTAATTCATTATTTATACGTTAAAGTATAGTGTAAATGACCAATTTAAATTGACTTTACTACATGTGATTTACTTCAGAATCAAACATATTGCACACATTTGGTATATATATAGTATAGATTACCTGCATATATTTAGTACCTACAATATAGTCCCTGCACCTAAATTTGAACCACTATGTAACAGACACCTCTTCATAGCCCTCAAGTCTCTGATACGCACTCCAAGCAAGAGCCCCCCCCTTCTCCACTTCAGCAGTTTGGGAATTACCCTCATTGTAGGCGGTCGGCTTGTAGGAATCAGCAGTATACCCCACCCAGACACTCTCTGGCCACTGGAGTCACCCGACTCGCCATCCCCTCCACTCTCCTCAAGCGCTCTCCACTCAATGAGCCCTGGCTCCCAGCTGGGGAGCCCATTGATGGCATGCTACGGGCCGATTGTTCCCTTTAGAAGAAGGGTTGGGGGGGCGGAGCCAGTCGGGCCGCCCTAACCCACCCCCAGGCATTGAGCGGGACCTAGCAGGTGTAAACATCCAGCACTTCGCTCCCCATGAGTGAGCAACTAAGGACCCCAGGTAGTCATGCAGGGTGCCTCTGTGGAATTAAGAAATTAAAAAGAGGGGAAAAAGGGGCCAGGGGGGGTTGCAAAGAGGGGATGCAGGGAATTGAGAAAGGAGGAGGAGCAAAAGGCTGGCCATCGAGAGCAGGGCCCAGGTGTTCAGCCTTATTATCCGGGCTGACATGGAGGGAGTGCGATAACCTTTCTTTCCTTTTCAGAGGAGCCTACTGATACCCAGCAAGGGCTTTTTTTTCATGCACTGAGAGTCTCTGTAATAAAAAGAAAAGCTCAGCTTTCATGGTCAAAATGTGCCACACTGGGCCCAGTGTTGTGACACTACATGGCCACCCACCTACTAAAGCTGCTACCACCAGGCTAAGAGACCATATTCTGGCATTTATATCAGCATCAAAAAAGCATAGGCCATGTGCAAGGTTAAAACTGTGGAAAAAAGCGTTTGGAGGGATGGGAGGAGGGGTTAAAAAGCCCACCCATACCTGGTGTGACTTTACTTTAGGGGCCACCACAGAAGCTATGACCACCAGGTGAAGAGATTACACCATTTATCATTAAATATCATAGGCTTAGCACAAAGTTTAGACTATAAAACAAGTGGTAGTGGGAGGAAGGGGGGTCTGGGGCACTAGTCCAGTGACATGACCCAACCCCTTAGAGGCTTAGTTAACATCAAACTATTTGTGGGTTCTGCACCAATCTCGGACTCTAAAAGAGAGAAGGAAAGAATAAGAGCAGCGGAGGTGAAAAGTGATGACTCTGATTTTGCATGCGCTTGCAGTAGCTATGGATTAAAGAAAAAAAAAACACAAATGTCTGTTTAGAAATGTGTTTATCTTCTTTAGCACACCCTCCAAATACAACTGCATTAAATGCTCCTGTTTGCAGGGGACTTAACACCTGTGTTTTTATTTATATAAACTCTCTTTTTTTTTTTGTCTTTCAAAAGCGGATGGGATGAAGCTGCAGAATAGGAGCTCCATTATTCAGTATCTCTTTCGCTCCCTCTCTTTGCACTCTCTCTCGTCACGAAGCGTTATTTACTAGAAAGATATCATCCTTACTTTAATCCTCTTAGCGCTGGATTTCGGTTGTACTTACAGCACCATGCACCTGCTAAACTGCCTTCTCCTAAAGCTGTATAAACACAGGCAGCACTGCAGCACCCCAGCCCCAATCTCCCCGGCTTTGGACAGAGGGGGACTATCGGCATGCCTTGTTGTTGAAATATTAAGCTAATGCTAAGTTCCTCTGCAAAAAATGACTAAATAAATAAATAAAATGCCATATTTGAACTAATGGATGATGGGGGGAGGGGGGTAATCCTCCTCCCCCTCAAAAAAAGTTGTGGGCTACAGCTTTAGAGTTAACTGCTGAGCAGAATTTCATATTCAACACGCAAAACTTTGATCTTTAGGTAACGTTACGTCAATTCTTCGAGTTCAGTTTGAGTTCTGTATCACGTGCGGATTAAGTCATGGCCACTTCGCAACTGCAGATATGTGATGATGCATGACTTTCTAGCTTTAGTCAGGAATTGTGGATGGGGCAACACTAGTTTTAGGACACTGTAAAATGCAGCTGTAATCAACAACTGCATCATTCTACCTTTGCATTATATATGCAATGGGGTGGTGGTGTCATAGTGTGTAGGATACTTGCCTCTGGACCGAGAGGTCATGGGTTTGAATCCTACCTTCAGAAAAACCACCACTGGGTTCCTGAGCAAGACCCTGAACCCCAAGTTTCTCCAGGGAGGCTGTCCCCTGTAGTTAGGGAATGGAAGTCACTTTGGATAAAAACGTCTGCTAAATACCTTAAATGAAAATGTAAATATACCCATTCACAGATTCTTTCATTTAACATTGGGCAGCCCCCGGGGAGCAGTGTGTGAGGACGGTACCTTGCTCAAGAGTACCTCAGTGTGCCACTAGCAGTCCTAGGATTCAAACCCACAACCTTCTGATCGCAGGGGCAACTCCCTAACACCAGGCCCAAAGCTGCCCCAAAAACCCAACCCATAATCTTGTCTATATATGAAACCAAATATCTATATAACTCCTGGTAAATCCAATAACTGCTTACAGATGACTGTAGCATAGTTTATGTAAATGCACATCTATCAGCATCTGCTTTTACTGTAAGTAAACAAGTATTTTTATAGTTAGGCAAGTATTTTCTTTATAACAACATATGAACAGCAAATGAACAGCTTAACCTTCTTTCAGCAAAAAAGCAGTGAAATCTCTTTCAATTCATGAAAACAAAACACTAGTTAACAGTGTCAGCTGACATTTCCTGACAATTCTACAGCCCTGAAACGATTGTTTCTGGTAGCCTAGTGGTTAGAGCATTCGCCCTGTGACCAGAAAGTCTAGGTTTGATTCCCTAGGCACTGCTGAGGTACCCTGAGCAAGGTACCGTTCCCACGCACTGCTCCCCGGGCGCCGTGTTCGTAGCTGCCCCCTGCTTCACTTGGTGAATGGGTTAAATGCAGAGGTTGAATTT
>JBBPDB010000040.1:5010354-5022938 GCA_037974465.1 Brachypetersius altus
ACTTTTTCCCTTAGATCTCCTCTTTTCCTCCTCTTTCTCCTTTCCCTCTTTCTCCTCCTCCATCTCTGACTTTTTCCGATTGTTCTCCTCTTTTCCTCCTCTCGTTCTTCCTTCCCTCTTTCTCCACCTTTCTTCCTTTCTGCCTTATTCCGCTTGTTCACCTCCTCTCCTTCTCTCTGCTTTCTTATAGTTCCCCTCCACTCTGACTTTTTCCTCTCATTCTCATTATTTCCTCCTCTCTGCCTTCTTTCCCTCTTTCTCCTCCTCTCTACCTTCTTTCTCTTGTTCTCCTTTCCTCTCTCTTCTTTCCCTCGCTCTACTTCTCTCCATCTCTCTGCCTTCTTCCCTTTGTTCTCCTCCTCTCTGACTATTTTCCCTTGTCCTCTTATTCCCCTCCTGTCCTCTTCTCTAACTTCTTTTCCTCCTTCTCTTCTCCCACAATGTCTATTTTTTATTAGTTTGCAGGTGAGATTGTCATCCACTGCTGTTAGGGGTGTGTGTAAGTGTGTGTGAGTGTGTGAATATGATACTGGCGTCCTGGTTAGTGTGTCTGTGTGAGCTTTCTGCCTATTTACTGGTGAAGACCTCCGTCCCGAACTCTTCAGCAGACGTTGGAGCTTCGTGCTTGGGTTCTCTAAACTGAAGTGACAGTTATTGGCCCCTCTCGCCCAGGAAAAAAAACATTAAGCTATTTCCTGTTGTGTCCCATTTCGCAGTAGGAGTGTATTTCCATGCATTTGATACGGCCATATTCACCGTGCACTCTTGAGCCCAGTCCATAACTCATCCTAGGGGTTGAAATTTACAGCACTCAACTACATTATAAGATGCTCCGTCCGCGCACACCGTTTTATACCTTCTCCTGAAATCCCATGATGCCATTCTTCATAAAGCGCACCACATGTCTGCCTAATGTTTGCGTATGTCTGTGGAGCGCTTCGGCCGAAACTAGCCTTTCCATAACAGGGACGGGTGAGGGAGTTGGAGAAAGTACAGCCATATGTGATGAGGAGCCTCCACCTTGTTTGCTGGAGGTTCACACCAAAAAACGTACGTTAAGGTGAGTTTAACAAGGTGCTAATTGCTGGTTTCAAGTGTCACTTTTATGGCAAAGCTTTCCTCACCTGACTGCTTTTGAGAGCAATCAAATTCTGAAAGTTCACAAGGAGCATTTCTGTCGCACTTCTTGTTTGTATGGGGGATAAAAAAAATGTAGTCTGACCTTTGACTTCCTAGACCATGTGTGCATGTGTTCGCACCGTGTGTGTGCAAGCACATTCATGCATCTGTGTAAGATCCAGCTCATTTGGCCGTGACCCGGCCGCTCCGGCCTAAGCTCTCCCACCCCCGTGGAGTCACACACGCACTCGCGCCGGGTGCGCTGGACTGTGGCCGTGTGATTGGGGTGACCGTACGTAAGCTATGCACGGTCAGGCCTAGCAGACACGGCTGGAATAGCCATCAGCGGCCAATGAAAAAACCCTACGTTTGTCAGAGCATGGATGTGACATAGGGGCTTCTCTGATATCCCCTCCGAGACGGTCCCTACATGCTTATAAATGACAAACATTCCTTATGAACTTGAGCGTATGCTTATAAGGACATGTCTGTCCCTCTGCATCAAAAATCCTTCTAACAGCTTTTGTCAGCCGGTCGATAAATCAGACCGTGGCTCTAGACTTTAGGAAGTAGCCCTTCACAGTTATCACAGCCACACCAATAACCATCATGGTGTGGGTTTGTTATTAACTATTTGATTTATTTAGAGGCTAAATTTAGAAACTTTATGCTCAAGAAAGCATTAAATAGCCCTTTTTTTATAAAGCAATGAGTAATAATGAGCTGGTATTTCCAAGATACTTAACAAGGTCAGTGACAATGTATTGACATTTGTTCCATCTATAACACTATTATGAATCATCATTAATAACTAAGTGAGATTATAAGGCAGTGGCTGATATATGCATACATATGTATGTATATCATGAAATCAGCATTCTTTAATTATTATTTTCCACTCATCACTCACTGAAACAAGCTGCAAAACCAAAACTGCAAATCAGATTGTAAACTTTTAATCAGTGTCTTGTTTAAATGTCCAAGTAAGACAGCAGATTATACCTTGAGTATTAAGGGGTAGCACACAAAATATGATTTTACTGCATTGTGTAATATTATGATGTTTGTTTTTTTGGTTTTCTACACTTTTAACCCTTTTAAAGGACATGTGTAACCCTGTACTCCAGAACTCATTCCTACATCAGCCAATATTGCTCAAATCTGTCCACTTGGTATCATTATGTAACACCTTTACTGACAGATAGTTTGTAGCCGTACTGTTATAATTAGCAGTTGCATAAAGCTGCCACATTTTAACACCTAGTCCCACTTTGTTTTTGCTAATTCCTGCTATTCATCAGTCTTAGCTATATTTATGGTATACTGACCATCAGCTGAAATTAATTAGCCAGCATCAGTGTGGGAGTGTGGGAAGTGCAGTGTGAATGTGGACCTCAGAAGTGCTGAATCTGATGTCTGGAACATCTCAGCCTGTCCAAGAGGAAGTGAAAGCATCTCTCCCGAGCAACTGTCATTACTCAGAGGAGCTGACTGCATCCACTTGTCCTGACACACTGATTCACAGGAGCATCTGAAATTTGGACCACAAGTTCCAATAAGTAATAAAAATGTTTTATTAATTACAGAGCATCAGTCACTTCCGCCCACTGCTTCACTGCTGAAAAAGTGTTATTCCTGTGGTGTTATGTATGATATTGCCATCATTTTGGCTAACATACCACTTTTGATTAAACTTATTTTTTGGAAGAGAAAATACTATAATAATAATAATAATAATAATAATAATAATAATGATGATGATAGTTTTATATTATTATTATTATTATTATTATTATTATTATTATTATTATTATTATTATTATTTTAGAAGTAAACTGAAAAAACAACAGCTCATATTTGAGATCTTCATTTACTTTATTTGTGATAACAAATTCCCTTTAATTCATTTAGGGAGAGTTTTGGTGGCAATCAGAAATTGATATTTTTATGCTCCACCAACACACTTGTTATAAATGCTGTTTCACAAACTTTAAAGAATCTTGGCCAATAACCTATTTAACCCACAGAAATGCTTCTATAATTAAAAGATTTTGGAGAAAAATCCCAAAATTTGGTTTACAAAAATAAAGTAGGTCTTTTATGACGTCGCTGAAAGAACACTTTGCCCCTTCTTTTGATAGTGTAATGAGGAATTGTAAACATGTTTTTTGTCAACCTTGTAATTATTTTAACTGGACCACTTGTAGTCTTTGTATAAAACTGCCACAGAACACTGAGTTACAGTTCTACTGAGCTGCACTCCTTGTTAAAGCCAACAAGTTCAGAAATCACACTGACATAGGACTGATGCCATTCTACCGTCAGGTTGCTACACATCACACACACATACATGGGCGGAGCATGGACAAATCTCGAAGCTTCACGATCTCTGTAAAGACCAGTGATGGACATGTGTGTGTGCGTACACCCTGCTTGTGGCAGTGTCTGTTAGTGTAATTGTTCACACAGTGGGGGTCTTACTTTGTCATCACATCGCTGGCTTGGCTGTGATTTACTTTACCTTGGCTGTCTCTGTTTTTATTGGGTTGAGGTCACTGGGAATCTGGACAGTTTCAGTGTGCAGAACACTGTTAAACATTCAGCATGCTCACACACACACACACACACACACACACACACACACACACACACACACACTCACTCCCACTCCCTCCCTCACCTCTAGGATCTCTGCTGAAGGACCTGTGTGGGTGGGTGTACTTCTTGTAGTGTGCATGTGTATGTGTGTGAAACCATTTAGCTCGCTGACATAATGGAGAAAGGGATGTCAGGGCTGCAAACAGATGATCGGAGAATGATAAAATGTATACACAGCATTGCTATCATCGCTTCTAAATTCACCTTCTATGGCCAATGAACACAAACTGGCAGAAAACCCAAACTGCGATGAGACGCTAAAAACGTCCCTTTTCTTTGCTCGGCCTCCACATATTCTTGTTGACCCATTGCGATATTTGGTCACAGGACTTGCTTGTCGCCTTCTGAATTGTTTTCGTTTCATTCCCTTCACCATCACAGACACCACAACGTATAAACCTTAGTCTCATTTTACTCGCCGCTCGTTCAGCAGCTAGTTAATTGTGTTTAGCTTTGCTTGACTCTGTTTGTTTGGATAATTACAGCTGCAGCCCAAGCTAGGCTAGTGGGCTAGCATGATGCTTTAGCGCTTAGAGAAACAAGCATAGGGTCACAGAGACCACAGAGACCAAAATTCCTAAATGTCTCCAGGAGGATGGTCATGGGTTCTAATGACTTTGATATTCTTCCTGGTTTTTATAATTGCACTCTCGCACTTTAGTCTTCAAGAAGGGCGGCTGGTGGCCTGGTGGTTTGGGAGCTTCCCCTGCGATCAGAAGGTTGTGGGCTCAAATCCCAGGACTGCTATTGGCACCACTCAGATACCCTCAAGCAGGGTACTGTCTTGGTGCTGTGTTCCTGGCTGGTGAATGGATTAAATGGGTTAAATGCAGAGAAGAAGTTCACACTGTTCACACTGTGTGCTATGGTGTGTTCATGTATGATAAATGGACAATTGACTTTAAAAGTGAGATCATTACATCACATCTGATGTAGATATGAGCACTCAGACAGATCACTGAGTGACAGATACAAATCTTTGCCTAATATCTTCTTGCAATTCCCTCTCATTATTGAAAAGTTCTAGTGTGGGTACATGAAAATCAGCTTGGGCTACAGTCTAATTGAGCAGGGAACACACCCTCAGACGAAGATGAAGATGAAGGCTTTCACCTAATATGGTATGCAGTCAAAAAAAAAAGATTTATGTGTTAAGCATCATCTTCAGTTATGCCGTTGATCTCCCCCTCTCTCTCCCCCAATTCTTTCATACTTTCATTTTTTTTTACTGCCTCTTCTCTTTCTTAGAGGAACAAAGCGTGATCTTAGCCCTGGCTTGATCCCTGCGCTCTGAGCGGATAGGTCAGGCCAGGATTAATATTCTCTGCCACTTTGATGTCAAAACCATGTATTGGGGAAAAAAAGAAGGGGGTTGGGCAGGCTCAAAGAAAGACAGTAGGGCATGAAAGCGGAGGGGTGAAAAAGAGGGATAGAAGGGGATAGAAAAGGTGGCAGAAATGTGACGGATTCCCTCTTGGCAAGCGGAGGCCAGATGTATAATCTTGCACGCGGGCCAACAACGTTGGCAAGACATGTGACACAACAAACCGGGGGCTACCATGGACCAGGATTGTAGGGGTGGGGGGTCAAAGAGAGGGAGGCTTTATTGGCCCCTTTGATGGAGTCGCTGGCCCTGAACATTTGAACAATCACTCAAACACAGCTGACCCCCTCGCAGCCAATCGATTGGCTCCGTGGAGAGAGTGGTGTCGGGGTGGCGGAGGGAAAACAAACAAATGGGGCACATTATTGCTGGCAGAAGGGGTCGGGAGGGGGGCTTAGGAGGGTTCCAGAAGAAGGTGCCAAAGGTGAGAGAGCGTCTTGTGGGCGAGAGAGCGCCCTTAATCTGTTCCAGACGAGGGCATGGAGAGCGAACAACCCCCCTCCACCCTCCGCAATAATTCCAGTGAAATGGATCCCACATATCTGACAGCAACACATTTTTGCCCTGAAGGAGAATCCCTGGCTAATTGTAATGTGCCAGAAGAGGAGACACGTGAAGAGCCTACCTATAGTGCGAAGAGCTTTGCTGGGAGAATGTGGGAGAAGGCTTGTATGTGTGTGCTTTCTTTCAGTATTTCAGTGTCTGAAAGAAGGAAAGCACTGGCCTGTGTGTGTGTGTGTGTGTGTGTGCACGCATAAATGTGTGTTTGTTCACAACAACAAATAGGCAGCTTTTCTGAGTCTATCCAACAGCCCCATTGCACCTAAAAATACAGAACAACTATATGGGTCAGAATTCAAAATGCATGTGAATGTGAACAGTATGTGTAATATACACCCTATATAGGCATATTTGAAAGCCAATTATGTTGTCTAGTCCGAAACAGTGGACTAGCTGCCCAGCGACTAGATTATAGTAAGAACGATTAGCTTTGCTACATAGCATAGCTACCAGTAATAAATCACTTAGCTGGGTGCATAAATAGCGTATATGCAATTACATTACACGCAAAGTGTAATTTGTTTTTAATTTTGTAGAAATACTTACTATTTAATTTCTATTAATGTTTATTATACAATAAGCTTAGGGTCATTGGTAACAAATTTTAGCATTAGCTCACCAGGATCCAACATGGTGGATCTGCAAACATGTACATGAGAGTGGAAAAGCTTAATAGTTTGAGTTTGATTTTGATTTTGTAGAGGAAACCAATACTATAATAGGACATTTGTATTTAATAAAAAATAAATAAAAAATCTTGAAGGTTTGTTTTCTGTTTATTAGCTAGTTTTGTAATGATAATATATTTCCATGGCTGTGCTGATTTCAGTAGTCCCTTTCAAACATACACTTTTACCAATACTTAACAGTGATGAAACAGGAAAGGGTTTGGTTTTTGTTTTTGTTGATTGAGAACATTACAGAATTGTATTTAGATGTGATACTAGTGAGTCTAGTGGGCGAATCCTTTTCTATTCATGGATGCAAGCTGCTACAAAAAGAGCCAACAAAGCATCTTTGGCCAGCAAAGCATTCTGTGACGCTTTTTATTTGTCACAAGAGAAAAAGTGGCAGGAGTGTATTTTTGTGCATGAAATGATTTTGTGCATGAAGATTTTCATGGCGAGTATGAACATGTGCATCCCAGTAAGATATGGGTTAAGTTCTGCATGGTGCAAAGCCTGATAACTATGCATAGATTCAATACTTCTCTCTAAAATGTTATTGGGAATCTTTTATGTATCATTATTATATTTTTAAATGAATATACTAATTGTAGTTCCAGGATGGTACATTGAATACACTTGCATAACATGTGATCTACACCGATGCCACATATACTCCTACCTCCCGAAAGCAGGGTTGAATTAGGCTAGATAGCAGAGCCCCATGTTCTCCTGCACTCTCACTTTCTCCTTCAGTAGGAGCAAGGATAACCTGCCGGAAATGTTTAGTGTCCGTCCATCGTCTGCTTTTTCAGTGGCCATTAAAAGCGGGCCGTTATCAGCCTGAGCAGGGGGGCTTCTCCTGACAAGGTGGGTTGAGAATGCCACTACAGGTAAGGCTTCCTTATCTTCTGCTGATTGCCTCAGCACTGGCAATCCGGCTGACGTTGGCATCTCAATCAGTCTTTAAATAATCTGCCTGCCAGAAGGGCTCTCTCTTCAGGTGCCTGCTGAGAGGGGAGGGACAGCCGAATATTAATACAGACTTCAAGCCTGGCGTAAGAAAGCAAATGTATAAACAGAGTCACAAAGCTAGCTGGATTTGTGCGGTTGCAGCCTCGGTGCTTGATCTCAGCAGGTGGTGGTGTCTTTTCTATGTCCATTATAGTGACTGTAAGACTTTAAGTGTCTCTTTAAAAGGGGCTCAGTAAACACACTGTAATTAACTGTTTGGGGATTTTTTTTTCTTTCTAGGACAGAATTTTAATTACTAAACAAATTACGAAACCTCAGCCACAGTCTAAAAAGTAAAGATGCCAAAAAGTATTTTTTGGAGAGATGCTATAGAAGAAGGTTCGCTAAAGGACATGGAACCATATGGTGAATGGCCCAAAAAGCAAACTAGAGCAGAGGTCCTCAGATGGTCTAAATATTTGCTCCAGCCAAGCCCACAAAACTTAGAGCAAAAACATGGAACTATCCAAAGCTCTCTGAGAAATGGTTTGAGAATCATGACTTTAAAGAATCACTTTTAGAACTGAGAAGTTTAAAGTTTAAAAAACATGTAAACAAATAAAATTATGTAAGGGAGAATCGTTGAATTTTTGTTGGAATCTATATCATTCCACATTTAATTTGAAATATAATTAAAGTCTTTGCAATGCCCCGTTCAATAACAGACTGTAATGAAATAGTTTAGGATTCCCTATGCAAATGTACACACTAAAAGCATTTTAACCACAATCTGTGCATGATTTTTTTTCTTAAACTTAAATACGTCATGCTGCATAAAGTATTGTATCTCTGGAGGGCTGTTGATAGCAAGCGACACTTGTCGTCACCCGGTTGGCATTATGTTCAGCTCCGCAGGAGAAAAAGTGCCATTTGCACATTCAAAAATAATGTGTCAAGCTCAGTGCTGTGCCAGATGTCTATCAGCATTTAGGACCTGTGTCAGTTTGGAAAAGAAAAACAAGCGACCCACTGTTGCCAAGTGCATGGCAGCCATGTAAAACGTGGCCTCCCACTCGTTGATGCGCCACGCCTTCTCTGTCATACACACACACACATACACGCACAAGCTCCTCTAACAGAAGTCACCTGTCAGCTTTATTTACACCGCCTGGGTCTGGAGGAAGAAGAGACAGAGTTAACACAGGTAAGAGAGTGTTGGACTGCCAGGAACGGGCCAGGTGTCAGAATAATGAATAATTAATATGAATGACGGTTTGGCTCAGACAGTGTGCGTTTACCCCACCACCCATATTTCAGCGTGACAGTTCAGGGTTCCCCCTCTTCCCCCAAAAGTTGAGAGGAATATGTTATTGCACTACAAGTGTGTATTAGCCTCAGTAAGCCAATATGAACGTCCCAAAGTAATATACGTGTAATGAAACTGTCCTATTCGTGTTCTACCCACAGATGTGTTCTATCAAAGCAACTGTTGGACAAGTTTTACAGAATCATGGCAAATGTTCCATTCCCCCTAATGAAAAATTATAGGGCATTTGTATCACCATGGATACATTTTTCACTGCCACAGTGTTTGTGCAACTTAAGAGTTGCTACATAACATTGAGTGCTATACATAGACTGTGTTAAAGTAGCTAATTAAAACTAAGCAGGTTCAAACGGCACCGAAATTCAATGCCATTTTTTTTTTTGGAGAGACCCACATTTAGTTGGAGAACATGGAACCATACAGAGAATGGTCCTTTAGGGATTCTAAAAAAATAGGTTCTACTATGTAGCTAATTACAATAAAGCATGTTGAAACGACAAAGAAAATGTGCATTGATTGCAATAAAAGAACATGGAGCATGGATAGATCAGTGGTGGAAGAACTTTAAATGTGGTTAGACAGCTTCTTTAAATACTATCTGCATACATCGGGACTCAAAAAAGTCCTAGAAGTTCCTTATCATTCTTAAGCCTCTACCCCCAAGGCATCCCTATTGTTATATACCTTGACACACAGCAGTGGGAAGGCTAAACATACACATTTAATCTTTTCCATTTCTGGAGCCTTCCCTGTGTGCTACTGGTGAGAGCAGTGTCTCCTCAGGAAGATGGAGTGTTGAGCGGGAGCAGTCCATTAGAGTGAGTAAGGGGAAGAAGCCCAGTGTTCATGCCAGTATGTGGAACTCTCATTCTGCCATATTGATATTCCATCATTTCCCCTAGCGCCAGGTCTCAGAACCTCTCTCTCTCTCTCTCTCTCTCTCTCTCTCCTTCTCTTTTTCTGTTTCTCCTCGTTCTCTGACGGTGATTATGGATCTCCCACATGGGGGAAAGGCGCGTCTGGGCTGGAACTGTCACCCAGGGCCAGCTTTGTCTCTTTAAAAATAGGCCCGGGCCCCGTCTCTTGGAAAAGGTCGGGAGCAGGTGGTGTGAACTCATTGTCAGCTCATCGTTCCTCGCCGGAATGGATCATGTTAGATGTGTGGAACTCCTGCGAAAAGGAAAGGGTGGGGGGGATTTTTTCCCTCCTATCCGTTCACAGAGTGAGGAGAAGGAAAGCTTAAAGCTTCCATCAGTAGAGCGAGGATTTATAAACCGCCGTATGGCCGACTAGGGGGTATCAAATCACCTCTCCTTTTTTCTTCTTCTTTTTCCTGTTCACTTTTTTAGCATTCACTCGCTGGGCTGGTTGTATATGGACACCTCTGGAGTGAGGGTGGAGTGATGGAGAATGGCCCCGGTGCTGCATACTGACCTTTCATCACTTCTTCTGACTCGTCAATGGTACCTCATATGGAGCTCCTCGCCAGGAAGGCAGCTGTTCAGCCATCTCGACCTAAAATGCTTCCAAAATGGGGCATCAGCATGACTCTGTACCACAGCAGCCAGGAAGTGATGTCATTTCCATCCATTTCAACTGTTATGTCTGCAAACGTTTCATATTTTGTCTACATCGATCTTCACGTCAAGCAAGCAATTGGATCCATCTCCATCCTTTAATACAGATTTCATATTTCCAGCTGACTGGATTATTAATCACTGGACTCTGCTGATTGTTTAATTCCCATGAACTTGCCTGCTGGTTTCTTTTATGAAAGCCTCCATTCATGCCGCCCTTTGGGCACAGGCCGTGGAATGTCTGGCTGAGGAGACCTCTGTTGTGACATTGTCAGCATGTTCGACCAAGCTTTCAGATGACATAATGCGACATCACTATAATTTTTCATCGCTCTCTCTCTCTTTCTCTCTCTCTCTCTCTCTAGCTCTCTCCCCACCCTTGCTTTTTCTTCATTGAAATTCAAATCTCTATCTACTGTATTTCATCATTCAGCAATGTCAGAAACACAGCCCAAACTCAATATTAATTTAGTGGCTTCTGGGCACACTGGTGTTCCAGGAAACATGCCCTCTATCTTGATCTCTGCAACCTTTGTAATTCCTCAGAAATGCAGAGGGAATTAGAAGCAATAGAGTTCAACAGGCGTTGCTGTAAAAGAAAAAAATCCACTGTTCATGTTATTTATTATTATTTATGGAATCAAACTGTTTATGTCCATTTTGATTAGATTCAGACACCCTTTTGAAGCACAAATTTGGGTTCAAATTGTCATTTGGGTTTCTCTAGCACTTTTATTTAATTTTGGCAGGCATTCACTCTTGTCAGCATGAGAACAATATGTTAACCTATGACGTTTATCCAGACACATTTTGGGATGTTGTGAACCAGTTGATTAAAAGTTTTTTTTTATTTTATTAATCTTTCTTCCACCTTTTTATTTTTTGTGCATAGCATCTGATGACAACAGTAATTTTTCCCATGTGGCAAATTCGGATGTGCTACTATTAGGATGGGAAGTTTCACTCAGTATCTGGTTTATCTTGGTTGGGTTACAAAAGACGTGCTGCAATGAGGATCAGACACATTTGTTGCATACAGTCAGGCTCAGATAGAATTTTGTCAGGTACGCTTGGGATCAAAGAGAGAATTTTGCTGGGCTACAGAGTCCAGGTTCAAACTGAATTTTTTTGGGCTGCAAATGGGCTCAGACAAAAGCTTGCTGGGCCACAGTAGGATAAAGGCAGAATATTGTTGAACTACAGTTCAGACATAGTTTTGTCAAGTTTCATTCAGATTTAAACAGAATGTTTTGGGCAACAGGTACAGGATGTTATCAGGCTACAGTTGAGTTCAAATATAATTTTGTCAGAGTACAATCACATTCATACAGCATTTTATTGGGCTACAGTCAGGTTTGGACAGAATTTTGTTTGGTAAAAGATTCCGGTTGTCATGTTCAGACAGAATTTTGTCAGGCGACAGTTAGGTTTGGACAGTATTTTGTTGGGTTGCAGTCAGATTTGGGCAGAATTTTATTGCACTAATCCCACATTAGAGGGCTGTTTTGCATGCACTGCTCATTCAAGATCCTGCCAAAGCACCTCAATGGGGTTCGAGTCTGAACTTTGACAAGGCCACTCCAAAACCTCAATTTGTTTCTTTTTGGGCCATTCAGAGGTGCACTTGCTCATGTTCTTTGGATCATTGTCTTGCTGCAAAGCACAGTTTCCTTTGAGCTTCACAACACAGACTGATGATCAGAAGATCTCCTGACTTCCTAAGAAAGTATCACTTTCAGCTAAAATAATTCCACACAACAATATTCTAAATGGTTAGGCTCATATTTCAAATCTTTATCCTTCTCCTGGTTAGTAGTTTAGGCCTTGCATTGGTCCCTTTTTTGCCTAGTTTCTTTCCATTGGTGGACTGCTGATCACATATGAGACTGATAATGAGGTATTTAGGTTGTTAGATGTTTGTCTGGGTTTTGTTGTGACTTCCTTTAGGAGCCATCACTGCTCTCCTGGAGGAATTGTGGTAGGCTGGCCGCTTCTGGAAAGATTTACCATTGCTCCAGGTTTTCTGTGTTTGGAGAAAATAGCTCTCGCTGTGGTTTGTTGGAAACGGGTTTGCTCTCACTGTGGTTTGTTTGTTTGCTAGGGTTTGATAGAAATGTCATTGTAAACCTTTCTAGACCTACATATCTCAGTAAGTTCACTTTCAGATTTTTTTCTGATTATGTGCCTCTTGTTGAACCCTTTACATTGCTAGAAAAGGTCTTCTAATTTGATGATTAGATTCAACATGACCACCTAGCTGGGGTTCAATTCAATTAAATTTTATTTATATAGCGCTTTTAACAATGGTCATTGTCACAAAGCAGCTTTACAAAATGAAA
>JBBPDB010000040.1:5023038-5049539 GCA_037974465.1 Brachypetersius altus
ACCCTGGCGGCTGCATTTTGGACTAATTGGAGCTTGTTTATTGCGGATGCAGGACAACCACCTAGCAATGCATTACAATAGTCCAATAGGGGTGTGTCTAGTAGGCCAAGGTATCAACTAAATTTGATTATTTGGATGATTGAGTAATAATAAGGCAATGTTTTTTGTAAACTGTTAAATTATCATATAAAACTGGTTGTTTATGTCATATATAAAGGGTTTAAATTAATTAATGTTGCACTTTATATTGTGATGACGGTTCCCAGCATATACCTTTGCTTTACTGTTATCTTGTTCAGACACCTTCAACTCTTCTTGTATTTACTGGTCTGTCTTCGACAAGTAGTACTTTGAATAATGTGTTATCCATCAGGGAACTGAAAGAAAGTTCAGGTCGGTGTGAAAATGGCATGAAACGAAAGCCCTCAGCAGAAAGGACAGGGATGTCAATGCTTAAAGTGGGATGTCAATATCCTCTTAGGGTGACGGTCTTGATGCTAACCGAGCTATGTCAATACAAATGAGGAGGTGTCAATATCTTTAAAAGCATCAAAGGAACCTTCTCTGGTTGTGTTTGGCTGTCTCACAGACAGAGAAGAGTTGGAAGCAACCAAGTCATCCTTGTTATAGTTACACAACTTTTTACTACTTTTTTCTTGTATTTTTAGTTGTAAATACTGATATCAGTGGTGCTAAATAATCATTTAGTGTATTGCTGGTTTATTATCGTGCTAGGAATTTTACCTAGGTAGAAAAATAAAAATCCTGATTCCATCATTTCCCTTTCTTTGTGATAGAATACTCGATCAGCACTCAATCAAATTGATTTAGCCATATTTACATTTTAAGACTGTTTGTGGTTTGACCATCAGAAAGGCTCACTATCAATCAGCAGTAGAAGAAATGTTGATTTAGTCACTTTCACATGCTAAACATTGAAAATGTGTCTCTAAAGACGGCTGAAGTTTCCATGTATCTAAATAAAGATTTCGCACCAGGAGTCTCTCCACAAAAATGCTGGGGTTTGCAGGCTCCCATGAAGTTGAACCCAGGGTCTCTGCAAGTGTGTGAGAAGGAGAGAACGAGAGAGAAACTTGATGCATTGATGGGAAAAGAGGTCCTTTGACCTGTCATTTTCTTTAGTGCTGTTGACAATAGCATGGAGGACAGACAGATGTTGTTTTGACCTTGTGCATCTTTCCATACACACTAACAGATGAATGTGCGCTGTGTCATCAGCATCCATCATCAGTCGGTGCTTGTCTAGGAGCAGTCTAGACAAGAACTAGATTCAGTGTATCATTGGTACTTATTTTTTTTAAAAAAAGATGCTCAAAAAGCTTCAGGTCAGTGGTCAAGATCACCTTTGACTAACTCTATGAGGTAATTTCCGAATAATATGACTAAACCCTGTATTATATTAATAATTAATGAGGGATTCATCATTATAGTAGTATTATGAAGCAGTTACTTCCTTTGTTTTGTTTTGGTGTCAGTGCACTCATACATATTGCTAGACAAACCATGCTATATATGCGTTCATGCGTAGTGTGATAAACTACCATTTTAACGTGTGTGTATCTGTACGCGTGTGAAGTGGGCTTTGCTGCGGCTGCCTCTCTTGTTCCCCCAGCTGTCCTAACATGGTGCTGTGTTGACTGTAAACACAGCTGCAGGTCAGAGGCCCAGGCTGGTCAGACTTAGGGTCAGAGAGAGCAAGAGAGAGAGAGAAAGCTTCTTTTTTTATATTTTACAGCCAGAGAGTCAAATGCTATAATTCAATGTACAATGATTTTGCTTGACATTTGGCATAATGCAAACTGTGAATGGTTAAAGAAGTTCAGTTACTTGACCACTAAAAGGACTCTCATTTTGCTGTGTTTTATTGCAAGTGTTTAATTGTTCATTACATTTACTCACATACATTTACATTTCAATGTAGAAGTCATGACATAAAGTCATTACTGTTATTTTGCAATAATAATTACACAAAAGGTTAGATTAGATTTACTTTCTTCATCGACAGGTCTTTCAAATGTTTACCCCTAAACAAGAGATAATAATAAAATGTGCAAAAATAATTGGAAGCTTGGCATCTGTATCTTCTCAGTGGTTTTGTTTAACTTCTTTATTATTTAAATGTATTAAAAACATATTTGGTATCAGTGCATGATAGAAGCAAGTCTGCTTGCATGATGTGCAGCCATTGCCTGCATTAAAAGGTCGTGGGTCATTATGATTGATGGACAATGTGATGACCCCTTCATTCAGTTCACCTTTTCTCTATATATTTTCTCTCTCGCGCTCTCTCTGGTATATAAGTAATATTATCATAATGTTATGGTAATGCGCAATATTGGATCAGTGGTCAAAATCCCATTCCAAAGCAAAATATTTATGTCTAATGTTTAATTCATATAAATGTATTGTAAAGTTGTCATTTCCAACATGTTATGAATAAATTCCTGCTACCACAGTATGTTCAAATCTAATGTGATGAACTAAACATTACGTATAATTCATGCACACGTGTGTATGTGTGTGTGTGTGTGTGTGTGTGTGTGTGTGTGTGTGTGTGTGTATGTGTGTGTGTGTGTGTACACAAAGTGAGGGCTTAGCTGCTACACTTGAAGCCTTGGTGATGGTAGCACTGGGCCCCAGAGGAGCGATCAGTCCCAGCTGCTTGCAAGAGGCCACAGCCAGCCCAGGGGTCAGCGGGCGACACTGGGGCCTGGCAGAGGTCAGGGAAGATGACCTGCAGTCATGGTGGTGTGAAAGGTTAGGTGTCACCCTGACACCTTAGCATGCTGGCTGAGAGCTCTTTTCAAAGCCTTGTAGATTTATAGGTACTGATATCGAGCGCTATTCACCATCTCCATAGCCTCCACTAATGCACATGTTCAGAGGGGTCACGTATGTGGACCAAGGCAAAAACAAAGAGATAAAATAACCCAAAGATGTGTGTGAGTGTTTTCAGGTGGTCCTGCTCATTCAAAGGTACATACTGGAAGTAAAACAAAACGGTGTGTTCTGTGTTTATGCATGCTGTGATGAGCTAACCTTAGGCTAGAAACACTCTTCATAGAAGTACATGAATGCAAATGATTTGTTTCAGGCTAAAATGAGTCACAACCCAATTCAAATTACAATGCAAGTGTAAACTGCATTCTGAGTGCTGCAGCAAGGGGCACTATTCCAGCAGCCAAGCCTGGCTTGTACCTCCAGGCTGCTTTTGTCCAGTAAACTGTCATGACCTGTAGTTTGCCAGGTCACAGAACTAATTTGCCTGCATAAACATACGTATGATACATCAGCACCTCTTCATTTTAAAAGAACAAGCAAAGCTGTCCAGATCCTGCTCTGATTTGTCCCCTATTGCTCCCCCGAGTACTGATTGTTTCGCAAATAATAGCGTAGTCAGTATACAGTCAAGGGATTCACTTTGATGAGTTGCTGCATTTATTTTCTGTATTGTAGTAACCAAAGTTTTGGGTTGAAATTAAAGGGATAAAATCTTGAAATGCCTAATTGGTTAGGAATTCAGGAGTAAGACGGAAGTCCTAATGTGTCAGATTATCAACCAGCATAATTAGCGACTGACACCCCAATTAAGTTTTGATTTAAAATGGGTGGGATAATTTCTCTAAATATAAATGTCACACTTAACCTGCTGGAAATGTAATATGCATCATTGCCTGTTAATTCCAGCAGTATTTTCACAAATGGTTTATATGGAAAACAGCATCAACAGGTCAATCCTAGGGTACACCACTGTCTTAAACAGGATTAGGCGTTTCTGTTGTCATTTGTGTTTATTTCAGGATAGTGCATGCATCTCTGTGGGTTCTGTCTGCTATTGTTATACTAGATTATTGTTATTAATGATAAATTCTAATACTGCTAACATTATTACTATAAATTATTCATTGCTTTCTTTTAATTAGGTGTGGCTTATTTATTACATATACTTCGTATGTGTGTTGGCTTAGTTTTACAGAGGTGGATATTAGGCACTATTCACATCTCCACAGTCAGCACTGATGCTGTTCTTCAAAGGTGGTCATTTTTATACACGCAGGCTAAAGTAGACAGAAATAATACACCAGAGGTGAGAGAGGTCATATTTGTTACTAAACAAAACCGTTGTCCCTAGCAACGAGACTTTTTACGTCAGATTCCAAACAGACATGAGGAAGGTCAATGGGGCCACCCCCAGGGTATGTCAGAAACTGTGTGTGTGTGTGTGTGTGTGTGAGTGTACATGTAACCATGAAAGGGAGTGCAACCCCAAAGAGATGGAACAGATGGAGACAGCGAGAGAGAGAGGAATCTGAGAACGAGAGAGAGAGAAAAAGGGGAGGGCGAGAACAGGAAAAGCAAAGGAAATAATCAAATTAGCTTCTTTCGAACGGAACTGGAGATGCTACGTGCTAATTTTCCCGTGAGAACGTTACGGCGCATACGTGGCGCTCGCACACACAGCTCAAACATATTTACCCCTCGTCGGAAGGTACAAATTAAATTAGCCCCCTCCACAAAGCCAGGATGCTTGCCCCTTCTGTTCTGATGTCATGGTGCTGGGGTGCATGGGGCGGTGGGGGGGTTGTGGCATAGCGTCCAAAGCGCATTTATCTTAGCCACCATTCATCTTCTCCTACACACACCAGTACATACTCACACACCAACACGAAGGATGAAAGAGCCGCCTTGCCCCCCGACACTTCCTCTGCCTGCTATACATAGCCCCTGTGCTAGGCATTATGGGAGCTGAGGGCAGAAGCATGGTCAAGGTCCTGTGGTTTGACTGAAATCAAATGACTGCACACTTTCCCCTTTGCCCTCAATGTGTGATAAAAATGAACAGAAGTAGGTTTCAAATTCAGACATTTGCTCAGGCCTCTGAACCGGTAGTGACAGTGAAAAGTGAATGTCTAGATTCACTCTTTTGTTCACCGCATCCCATTTTAAATTTACTGTAAAGTTTCCTAGCTTTTGTATGCGGACATGTCCACTTTGAAATAAACACATCTGCTGATACTAATAACCTGCTTTTTAATGATATTGGATCTTTGTATGAACTGTTTTTTTTTATTTGACCATAGGTGGGAATGAATGGCCCAGGGTGAGTCCCTGATTCGTACCCGTTGACCCCGGGATAGGCTCTGGGTACCTGCAAACATAGTGAGGATTAAGCGGTTACAGAAAGTGAATGAATGATTGAGTTCCATATACAGTCAGTGTAATAGGAAGTTACCATTTGAAGCATTTTACCAGTTAAGGATTGTTATGTTTGTATAGGAACACAAGAACAGGAATGAGAAAATACCATTTTTAAGATAACAGTATGTGTCACAGTGTCAGAGACCACATACATCATTTTTAGATCAGTTGACATCATAAATCAGTTGAGGCAGGTCAGTGCAGTTCACATGATGCCTGATTGATGCCGTATTAGCTTCTATTAGCTGTTAGCTACATTTGCGACATTGCAAAACTGATTGAACAAACTTTGGATGCTGCACATGACTCGGCTGATCGGCTACATTTGTGGAAATGGGAAACGTGTGTAAATTTTGGCCAAACTATCACTTCAGTAATTTAAATACAGTCTCTCTCTTTCACACACTCGATCTCTCTCGTTCATATTCTTGCTTTGCTTCAGGAAGTAATCATTTCTGAAAAAGGTGAAGGTGTTTATTTCTGCGGCTGTGAAGGAGCCCAAGGACATCATGATTCACTTTTATAATCAAGCCTATAATGCATGGTCAAGTATTTGGCAACTCTACTGCGGCAGAGATGGGTTGCAGCTTTGTGGCTCTGTGACTCGTCCATTGCAGAGTGTCTGCGTGTGGTGTGTGTTTCAGGGAAAGAAAGCGCGAGAGAGAGAGAGAGAGATCAGTCCATATGTATAACCTCTTCTACCCTCTTGAAGACAATTTAACATTCTTTCTTGATTCTCTCTCCTCTTCCCTCGCCCATTTTTACAATACGAAGCCTTGGTGGATCATAACTGCTTCCAGACAGTGCACAAGGACAACAGGCAAGGAAGAAAAAAATTCACCTCAACAACATCTCTCTGTCTGTGTGCAGCACAGCATCTGCTTCCAATGACAGCTGCCTTGTTTCCATCGTCCTTCTGTAACCTGCAGACCAACACTACAGTTTCAAGGACAGACGTTCAATGCACTGATATTGTGGCTTCTAAATTCTGGTTATAAAGGTTAAATAGGGGGCTTTTTCACAGTACACAGGTCAGATGGTCCAACTTTATCTTTAATGTGTCTAGTAACACTTTAACTAAACATGTAACAGCAATTAGTGATATATTCACTGTTACAGCGGGTTGACTATGATGCAGCTCATGTAAATGGAAGGTTATCATCTTTAGTCTTTACATGTAATTATATAGGAAATCATGTTTAGTATATGGCATACTTATAGAGTATAGTATACTTAGAGGATACATATGTGTAATTTCATAGACTATACTACTGTAATCCTTCCATAACAGTGAACACATCACCAGTCATTGTTGCTACATGTGCTATTAATGAGACTTACATAGTTATTAAGGTTGTTTAATAAAAAGTGGGACCATTCAAACTATGTATACAGGCTCAGTAAATACTGTAAATGCAGATGCAAATACAATACAGAGGAAAAGTATAGGAATGCTTTTAGCCAGTGTTTAGTGTTAATAAAGAATAATCATGACATGTCGAATGTTCATATTCAGTCACTATGATAGTTTAATTTTGCTAATTATACATAAATATCAAGTATAATAATGCGAAATGTACATATTTTAGTATAACTCTTGGGAGAAGACAGTGACACATTATGTCCTGTATGACTTGATTTAACCCTTGAACGATCTCTTGCCCGTCTGCGTCCCCATCTTGTTTTGGAATCTGCAACCACAGGAAAGAAAGGCATCCTCAGTGCGCTGGGAAAAAAAAGAAACTACAATCCCCCATTGAGAATATCAAAACAACAACTTTTAATAAAGCCACAGTCTGAGGGGAAATGCCTCATTCACATAAGACACTTGTGTATCCCCCCTTTATCTGAGATGAGAAAAGCGGAAGCAGCGGTGTGTTTTTTTGGAAATCAGGCTCCTGGCCATGTGAGAACGGCTTGTGTTAGTGTCTCCTATTCCCCAAAGAGAGGTGGGAACATGCAAACAAACAATTCACTGGAGCTCGCTCTCTCTCTCTCTCCCTCTCCCTCTCTCTTTCTCTCTCTCTCTCTCTCTGGGAGTGAAAAGGGGAATAGAAGCCGGGTGAAAACTAACAGCTAGAATGCCACTTGTAGTTTGTTCTTTCTCTTTCTCTCTGTCTTTCTCTCTCTCTCTCTCTCTCTCTCCCTCTGTGTATCTTTTCTTGCTTTCTTTTCCTCTTTTACATGTTCTCTTGTTTTCTCTGCTTTCATCCCTCCATATCTGTCCTCCTCTCACTCTATATTCCTCCGTTTGTCTCTCGGACTCACTCTCTCTTGCCTCCCCTCCTTCACTACCCTGTCCTCACACGTTTTCATTTTATTTTTCACTGCCTTTGTCCCTCCATCTCTCATTTTATTTCTCTCTCTCCCTCTCCCTCTCTCTCTCTCTCTCTCAGATGGCCTCTGCCCCTGACTTGACACTGCATTCTGTTGTCCAGTTCATTACAAAAGGCCAGTCACCGCCGCTCTGCCCGCTGGACGTGTAAACAATGCCATTGTTTACTGTTTTTGTTTATTATAGCGGGAAGAGATTAGTTGTTATTGGTTTTCTTCTCAGCCTGAAGGAGGGAAGGAGCTGCCATTCAAGCACACACACATACACACACACACTCCCTCCACCATTCAGGCTGTCACACCCTTGTCAACTCCAATAACAGCGCTCTACCTGAAGTATGCAGATGGGCCCCTTTTGTGGCGTATTTTGGGCCCTGGACAAGCGGTCATTCTTTTCGGCCCCGCACCATTCTAACGGCAGCCTCAGGGCTATCCCCAGCCCCGGCTCTGCTGGGGTCATAGCCTTTCACCCTCTGGGGCTTGACTTCTGCCACCATTGCCTGACAAATCACCCCCCCCACACACACCACACATACACTCACACACACACACAAACACACAAAGGGCTGCTTGAGCTGCAGCGTGAGAGAGCTGGCCCTACACCAGCAGGGCCGAGGCCGCTAACACTCCTACTTCTTTTTTCACTCTCCTTCCAGCCGGCTGTCGGACAAAAAAAGAGAAAGGAGGGATGCCGAGAGAGGAAAGGAAAAAAGGGAGAGCAAAGGGCCAAAAAAAGGAAAAAGAGATGTTTGGGTCCTTTCATTTAGGAGGCACAGTGATAAATGGTTGCCCTTTTGCTTGGCTGTGTGCTCCCACCGTTTGCTCTGAGCCCTGGGTGACAACAAGGGCTTTGAGAAAGAGAAAGAGAGAGAGAGCGAGACAGACTGAGGGAGAGAGAGAGAGAGAGAGCAAGACAGAGAGAGGCAGGAGCAAGTGGACAGTTGTTACTTTATCGTTTTGAGGATTTTTTGTTTTGTTTTGTTTTGATTTTTTTTTTTTATTTAGCTATAGCTTATGTGTGTATGTAGAACCAACACGTGTTGTTACCAGCTCACACTTTTTTTTTTAAAAACAAGACATTTTAGCTACTTTTTATTGCTTTAATATTGTAAAATATTAATATTGTTTGTTTGTGTGTATGTGTGTGTGTTTTTAAATATAGTATATTTACTATAATGCTTTAAACATTTATAAAGCCCAAAAGCCATACTGTTTGTGTGTATGTATGTATGTGTGTGTGTGTGTGTGTGTGTGTGTGTCCGTGTGTGCGGATGCAGTAAGACACGTCTCTTTAACAAAGCTTGAAAGGGAGCAGCGTTGGAGGGAGCCGCCTGCCAGAGCCGTGCACTGTAACTTTTCTTAGCAGCTTTTTCCAGCACATTGTAGCTGAGGGGCAGATTTGGCGGTGATGAGGTGAATTTGATTTGGGGACCTTATCCACCCACTGGTGCAAAACCTTGGCACTAACACTGCCTGTGTGTGTGTGTGTGTGTGTGTAAGCTATTTGGTTAGTGCAAAAACATACCAGCTATATTATGTACACTGTATGCAAAAAGCATTTCAGTGCATCTTGTCATCTTTCTCACTTTCAAAAACAATATTGTTATAAGATTGTAAAATAATTTTTGACCACAATTTAATTTCATTTAAATTTTTCATTAACACCAGAGCAACCAGTATCAATAAGATCACTTAGAGCAAATTATGCAATTGAGAGCGTTACAATCAAGTTAATTGGCTTCGAAAAGCTTATTAATGTCACATTTAATAATAAAATATAAAAAGGGAGCTTAAAAAAGCCCAACAACTTTTCACAAAAAAAAAGGATCAAACCGCAAAAGCATGAAAGGCCTCAGCGAATGCTATTAAATGTATATTGAGTTTAATTGTGAGGAGCCCCCACTGGAAGCAGACAGTTCGTGGGGGCTAGGATTACACGCTGCTTTAAGCCAATGCTGTGCTACAGAAGAGGAGTAAATTGGTTGGCTATCGCTATTCAGAGCGCCTCCCCTCCTACCCTTAGCCGGGGAAGTCATGATTGTGGTGTATTCTGCAGAAAAGCACGGGGGTAGAAAAGTGAAGGTTATGCTCCCTTTTTTTGCTAGCTTTTCCTCCATAATCCCACCCTAGAGGCTCAAGGAAGCAGCCTCGGCTGTGAGCGCTGAGAAAACACAGCAGCTTTTGGTGGGATCGAGGCCCGCTAACTTGCTAACTGACACAATGCAACTGTATTACTTAGATTTTAGAATGTGTGCGGGCACAGGGGGAGGTAAGCAGAGGCACTGAAATCTCTCTCTTTTTCTTTTATCCACACACACACACACACACACATTTGTTTTTAGCCCATACCAGGGTATTAAAAAATGTGTGTATATCAGGGAATGAGGTCATATCACATGTCATATGTGTAGTTTCTATATATAGCATACATTCTAAATTTACAGTGTAAAAGGTCAAGGTCAGGAGTATTTTATTATTTCTGATATTGTAGATTAACCTGGTCTTTCTACAAAATCAAGACATTTTCATCTAAAAAAACACAGATGCACACACAAACTTTCAGAAAAAAAAGGCCCAACATGCCTTAATCTCCACCCTTGCCCAGTGGCCCAAATTTAATCCAGCCTTTGATCCGCCCCCTAATCTGAGATTACAGGCCTGAGGCAGAGGGTGGGGTGGTGGGAGCTGAAGAACCTCTCTCTCTCTCTCTCTCTCCCTCTCTCTCTCCCTCTCTCTCTCTCTCCCACTGGGAGACTGGCAATTGACATGGGCTTTGGTGCCCGCTCCATGGGCGGGCAGAATTAGACTCTAATGCCAGCTGGGAGGCCACGGTGCACCCAAGCAGCTCAGTCAAACCCTCGTTGGTCACAATCGGAACAATCGGCTCATTCTTTGCTCTTCTGTCACTCATCAGGAGGGAGACACTGCTGCTGTCTGTTCTAGATTGAGAAGTGGTCTCTCAGGACTCCAACAGTAGCCAGAGCTGTCAGTATGCATTATGGAAAATGCACTGTCATGCTTTGCACTGTAGTTAAAGGAATACTCCAGTGTTTTTCACCCTAATCTCCATCAGATGCATCTGTAGTGTGTTGTCATTTACCGATGACACTGCATTTGATACATTTTGTGTCCTTCGTAAAATAAAAGAAAGCTTGCTGGCTCACACTTCTAATATATGAAATAGGAATAGATGCCTCAGCATTTATACATTGACTTTTATTGTAAGTTTTTGTTTTTTTAAGTAGTGGAGAATTATTGGCCCTAGTACTTCAGTAGATGCCACAGATAAAGATGCTGGAGTTCATTGTGATAACCCCAATGCTGTTACCTAGACAACTCGTTTTCATGCATATAATATGATATTCACAATCCACTATTGATTAGCCTTGGGTGATATAGTGTAATCCAGAGTGAGCTTCAACTCTGATAGAATGAACAAAGAAGGAACTGAATACACCATCCTGCACAAAGGGAAAGACTTGCAGTAGTTAAGGTTTTCAGAAAGCAAAACCAAAGCTCTGTTCTCAGCTCTGCTGCTGTTTCAGCATCTTTTGAGGCCTTTGCATATGAAAGCACTCTCCGACGAGATGCCCCACATGAAGGAGATGCTTTGGCCGCAGTGGCATTAACCAATTTAGCAGTTTATACAAACAGCGCAGTCTGTGATTAGGACTGGGGTTTCCCTACAATAATAGTTTACTGCAAGGCACATTGAGAATAATTGGGCCTAACCCAATAAGGGCTGAAGACACAAGCCATTGCTGTCTAAGAGGCCTCCTGTCGAGTGCTGGCCACAGCGCCGCTGAGAAAATATTTAGGCATGGATTAGATTAACATTATGCCCTACCTTGATTTATGAGGCTAGAGTATCTTAAACCCATACTTAAGTTATAGTTATGTTGCTACACTGTAATTATGATGAACACTGAAGCAAAGCATAAAACAAGAGACAAAAGACAAATGCGTATGTATTGAGTTTTCTGCAGAACTACAGTAAAACTTCTTAACAACATCTATCAGCATAAAAACTAAAGCTTGTTACTTTCTGTCTTTATTAGTTATTGTCATTTACTTTTTGGGATCTTTTTGTTAAAGTTATGTTAATAACAGCTATATAATGTAGGTTATCAGAATACATAAAACTGATTAAACTTTTTACTGCCTCTGATGGCAAGATATAAAATAGGATGTAAATATTACATGGTCTAATTAAACACTTAAGATGTAAACAAAGTCAACATAAATTCTTCCACATTAGTAACATAAAGCCAAACTGAATCAATCTATCAAGGCTACTTTGGGGTACAATGGTACATAAAATTTAATGGAAAAATGCCACTGATGTAAATGATAGTAAGCTGGCATAGTAAGCAAAACATAAATGTGAATAATGTAAAGTGAAAGGCAAAATAATCATTTATTTATGAGTTAAATGCCGTCAAAATATGTAAGTTAAATTCCGTCAAAAAATTTTAACCAATTTAAAGCAGCTACATTTCACACCCTGCTGTCTGCTGCAGCATGTTGTGACTGCTTCGTGTCTTGTCTTTTAAACTTTCTTTATTTTCAACAGTTATTTCAGTTCATTATTGTCACTATTGTTTCTGTATGTTGTGGCAGTAATTTCATAAGCAATTTCCTCTGGGATCAATAATATTTTCTGATTCTGATTACACAGATGAACAAAAAAAAAAAATCAGAAACACATTTTCCTAAACCAGTATATGCTGATTTTCGATCTGCTTTCAGTTTTTTCTGGGGGGACTGTATTTGAAGTATCCTTCTGTAAATGCCTTCAATAATGTATTCTTCCTGAAAGCATCCTACCTTATGTAACATTATGTTTTCTGATGACTTCCATTAATATTATTTAACCTCACTGTCTGGTTTTCTATTGACTCACATATCCAAGGTTTGTACACTTGCAAGGTTAGAGTTCAGCCAGATGAATTAACTGCTACCCAAAGTGGATTTTTCATGACCACATCCTTTCATATTCAAGTGAATTGGCCTTTTTGACGGGCCATTCTTTGTTCTCAATCTGACATATTGCTTCTGGTACCTAAAGGATGACATTTATAAGACTTAATGACACCGATATGAGCCTTTAATGACAGCTGACCAATGTAAAGTCTTATTCTAACCCCACAACAACTGATGCATGTTGCAATAAGCCTTTATTAATGTTTACACAGGTTTATATTGGATCTCATGAAAGGTTTCTGTAAGCATCATGTAGCTTTATGAACACCGCCCCTCTGTAAAGTGTTACCAGGCCTCTTTTCCCCAGCTTTATATCAATTATATAGTGTTGGCAGTGTCATAGGAATCATGCAGTAAAAGGTCAAGAGGTGGCTGTAGCAGCTACAAAGGCAGGTCAATAGTATTGGTATTATACCGATCAATGAAAAGGCATTTAAAGATTGACCTTAGACCAGATGTGGACTTGGGCTGTGGTCAACATAGAGGTCATGTGGTATGATTAAACATGAATGTGAAATGATAGTCATTTACATGTCCAATGACAGGAAATGGACCCAGATCAATGTATCAGTGATGTATAGGAAAAATGTTGGCCAATAGGTGTTTATTACAGGTACAAAATTTCCAGCAGCGAATAAAAGATAGATACTGAGAGGACTGTGGATCAATCAGAAAAGCGCATTTTCACAAAGTCAATAAGACTGTGAGGGCATCGCTCAAGTACACAAGAAGTACCCGATAGAAGAGTTATTAAGACATAGGTGTTTAAATACTATCTAAAAACCTTTACCCTCACACACTCAAACACACACACACTCAACCTATACACAAGTGTTTTAGTATTCCAGAACATGCCAGGATATCCTGGGATATTTCAACATATGCTCCACACATTCTATTTAAAGGTTTCTTCTCACTGTCTTTCTTTCACAAACACACACATACATGTACATCTTATTAAAGGTCCCGTGACGTGCTGATTTTTATACTTTTAGATAGGTCTTAGTGGTCCCCTAATACTGTATCTGAAGTCTCTTTTCGAAATTCAGCCTGGGTGCAGATTTACAGCCACTTAGAGCCCACAATGAGATTTCCCTAGGATGCACCGTTTCTGTGTCTGTAGCTTTAAATAATAATGAGAAGGAGAGAGGTGGAGCATGGAAGAGGGTGGGGGAGGGGCCAGCTTGTGGCCACTGTACCATGAGCTAATGTTTACATTGTATAGCAATGGCTACTGCGGTCACATAGCTGGTAAAAGACAGTCGTATTGGTCTGTAGTGAGATTCGGGACATTTCCTTGATAGCCAAGCAGGTGCATATAACCCAGTTGCTGTAAGACTTCTCAATTTTTACCTGTTCTCATCTGATCAACCTGGTTTGCAGAGGTGCTCACTCACAGTCATTTCAATGAGGGGAAAGGCAGATATTGCATGTGCCAAAACACTAACAGCAGCATGGTTGTCCAAATAACAAAGGAGTACAACACTAGAGTAAATGTGTGTATTCACACACCATTCACACACATATCTGATGCTATCTACCTTTACATTTACGACAGTAGCCTCCAAACTGGGCTGTTAACTGTTAGGTGCAGAGCTAATGTTTCAGCCACATTCTAAGGGTCAAAAGCTCAGTAGCCATATACAACAAAGCAACAAAATTATAGAGCATTAAGTTGACTTACTTGTCCGAGGTTTGTAGCTGAGCCAGGGAGAGTTGGAACTTATCCAGACTTAATTTTCAGCCGTTCAGCAAGACCAGCTCCGTATTGTGTCGGCACATTTCCAGAGAAAATAAAATTAACCCACTGGTTCTTCAGAGGCTCGCATGAAGGAACTAAAAAATAAATGTGTGCTCATTTGTACATCCAGGCAACAAGCAACTGCCATGCTACATTCGTTTGCAAGCCATGATGTCTCTAGAGGAATAAGTGGTTTCTCACACATAGCACTGACAGTCAGTGCAGCTATTTTTTACGTGGGGTGTTGAAATTCTCTGGACGGTCAAAGCATGAGAAAGGGGAGGTAAACTTTCCCTGTATGATGTCATACGGAGCCAAAATCCAGATCAGGCAATCTGAGCTGTTGTTCTCTCTCAGGATGATCAAAGCACGTTTTACACCTCTTGCCATTTCTAGCCACTGCAGGACCATAGGCAGGCTAGGGGAACTCGTATGAATGTTTAAAAAAAAAGTGAAATTTCTTTGTCATGATACCTTTAATAAATGTTTAAGTATGTCATAACACACACACACACACACACACACACACACACATACATACACTAGGACATGCCATAATATCTTGCACTAAATGGGAATACACTTGTATAATCCTCTTTTCACACACACTCACACACATCTTATGAACTAACAAGGATAATATGGAGGAAAATATTTTGTAAGTATTGCATTTTTAAGATACTTAAGCAAAATTAATACACATCTTTGTACAAGACACATACACATATGCTCTTTATTTGCCACAAGTCATTTAGTGAAGTTTGGTGGATAAGGAATTTTGGTCTAGGGCTGTTTGTCAGGGTTTGGTTTCAGTGAATGGAAACAGCATACCGGAACATTTAAGACATGATATTCTTCCACTTTTGTGAAAACAGTTTTGGAGAATATTGTTTCCTTTTCCAGGATGACTATCCTCCTCTGCACAAAGCAAGATCTACAAAGAAAAGTTTGATACAGTTTTGCACAGATGAACTCCAATGGCCTGCACAGACCCCTAACCTCCAACCCAAATGAATACCTCTAGAACCTTTGGAACTAATTGCGAGCCATGCCTGTGGTTTTAGAATGAGATGTCTAACTCACATAGCGCATATTGATGTGACAGTCAGGCGTCCATATACTTTTGACCACCTCTTGCACTCTTGCTGTGCAAATTCACAGATGTTGTTGTTATAGTAACGAGCAAAAGGCCAGCAATTTTATGTAAGTCTGTGCCCTGCTGCTCCCAACTCAATAACACACACACACACACACACACACACACACACACATTCCTACACCCTATGCATTAATGTTTAAACATGTCATACTCAGTACCACCCAGCATACGCATATACTCTTGGGACTTAATGCAGACTATGCTCCACATATTCTATTTCAAGGGCTTTTCTTACACACATTTACACACCTACACACTATCCACAACACACACTCATTAACTCATTTCTGCATGCTGATGCCAGTCAGCAATGGAAGCAGTAGTGCTGTAGTGCTGAGCCGCCTAATTAACATGGCGGTGCCCTGAATGGAGCCATTGCTGTCGGAGCAGCTGCTATGTGTGAAATGTGCCATAAATCCATCTCACAGTTAGGTGTGGAGACAGCACTGAGGAGTGACACACTGTTCCAGGATCAGACACTCAAGACTAACCTACTTATCTGGGGACAGGTTCTGTTGTCCCAGTGCTAGACTTATTAATTACCAGAGAAACCATAAATCTGGTCTCAGAGCAGTTTTGGGCTGGAGCTTCTATCAGCACCAATTACAACACACTATGCCAATTTGTATACAGTTCAGTGTATGTTTGATTTCGACTTTATCCAGTGGTCAGTGAACCTGGTGCATTGGACCAGTTCTGTTTGACTAAGGAAACCACCAAACTGTTGGCCATCTGGGCCTCCTGAGCAGGAGCTGGGCACCCCATAGCCATGTCTATGCTTCTGATTCAAAAGAACCATATGTTTCTGAAATGATAACTTATTTGTGTTTATATCCCTATTTAGGCCACAGCCCCACCCATTCACACTGAAGTTATAAAGATTGCTTCTTGAACGAGACACAATATAGGGCAGCCAATTAGAAAAGAGATTTGAATCTATCATCCATAAAGGCACAGTTTCAAAAATCTTTGAATGGTTAAAACATTTTTTGATAGGAAAGTGACAGTTTGGTTCATTTTTATTGGATTTACTTTTTTTTATGGGTTTACACATATATGTATGTACTATATACTGGAAAGCATATCTGTGTTTATTCGAATATTTGAGTTGTTACGTTATTTAACGTCCTAATTGCACCATAAAAGAAATTTGGAAAGGCTGCCTAAGGACGTTTTGCAACTTGCCATATGTTCGTCTGTAGGGCAGTCAGTGAAAGGGCCTAATGAGTTATTAAGTTATCTGTAGTCATTTTTTGACTGTCGAGATAACATCAGAACCTGAGGCAAAAGGTCAGTATACGGTCAAGCAAAGTTTTTGTACACGTTTCTCCATTTCTTGTTTATTGAGGTATTACATCAGTATACAGTTAAAATAGAAGATCATATGAAAAGTCAAAATATTGTTTTTCTAACAAAGTTATAGTTATAGTATATAGTTAATGTAATAGTGTGTGTGGGTGGGTGGATGTGTGTGTTTGCATATGTGTGAAGGGAAAAGGAAATGCATTGCTTTACTACTGAAAAGTGGAAAGACATGAGTGTAAACAATGATGATACATACTGTGTTGCTACACTACACTCTACAGGTACATGTTACGTAAATTCTAATGTAAACTTACGTAAATGTCACCCTAAAGGTTTAAAACAGTTACAAGTGTACCTTGAATGAGAATGAAAGGAAAAGAACAGTAAGTAAAATAAAGGCCAGGAGGCGAGGCAGGGTGCGCGCAAAATAGTTAGTGCACCTTAAGATAAAAATGATTAATGAATATACTATTTTGACTGATGTACGCTTTACTGGGGTATTATTGAAACCAAGTACTTCTGTACTTACTCAATTATTTCCAATAGAAAAATACACACTTTTAATGCTGCACAAATTCATTTAGACTTTTCTACAGAAAGGCTAAGGTAACAAGGTAATACATACACACACACATACACACACACACTCTCTCTCTCTCTCTCTCTCTCTCTCTCTCTCTCTATATATTTTTTTTTTTATTAATATATCAAATTTCATATACACCTAAAATTACACTGTATATCACCATGTTAACCATATGCATTTATGTTGTTATGAGCGTGTGTTTGTGTACTTGCCTTTTTACAGCAACCGTGTTTGATAGACATGACAGGTGACCACCCTTGACCGCTGCTGACCTAGCCTCGATTTTAATGAACACGGATCATTGTCCAAGAGGGAAAACATCTTTGGAGCAACATAAATACATTCACACACACACACACATACACACACACACACACACAGCAAAAGACCCTGAAGTACAGTGAACTCATCCAAAGACGCTATCCTTGACACTGTGTAATATGATTCTTAACCCAATTTCACTTGCTGGCTGCAAGGACAGATTGTGCGAGAGGTTGCCTGTAATGCAGATAGCACCTCATTGTAGGCAATTACTCTAAACTTGGCCTGCTAAGCCTTTGGGGGGGCTCAGTGCGATTCCGGGGCGGAATAAGAATGGTGTCTAAATGACTTGGCATGGCAGTAATGTAAATGAAGCTGGCTCCGACACCGCCAAGGTCACGGATCCAGCTGTCAGCTCACGTTTGGGAGTAATCGTTTACGGGCTCTCGCTCGCCCTGCTCCTCGCTCTCGCGCCGGGTTCATTCTCTCCGCGTCTGTCGTGCGCCTCTCCCTCCATCTTCTATCTTGCTGTGTCTCTCGCCATCCCTCTAGCTCTTCCTCAATGTCATGTCCACATCGATGTTTCACACAGAGCTGGTCAGTAGCTGTAGGAGACATTCACACACTCACTCACACACACACACACACAAACTCCAGGTTAACTAGGTAAGCAGTAAGGGCCCTATTGCAGGCCTATGTTTCGGTTCCTCATTCCTCATACCAGCAGCAGTGGTTGCTATTGTTCAATCTGGATCTGATGTTTTAGGAATGTTCAGGAAATCTAATTATTCAATTAGTTATTATTCAAATGATTTCAAATTATTGTTTGTAAATTGTGAGCTTTAAAGGATTTCAGGAACAAGCACAGCATCCCCAGATTTCACCCTCAGCTACTAAAAAGTAAGATGAACAGAAAAGAACGTATGTATGTTTGCTGTAGGGTGGCATTTGTATTTTTATTTTTGTTCGATTCATTCTTAGAATCTGTGATAACATTATTTTGCACTGTTGAACACTGTGTTTTCAGAAGCAAACGGCTTCCCTCGCCAACTGCTAAACTGTTAACTGTTAAAACAAGCAGATTCAGGTGTCTAGAGCCCCAGAGCAACTGAGTATTCTTTTACAACTGAAACATCTCACACATTTTGAAGCCACTTGACATGTATTAGAGTACTAAATGTTCAGCATGTAGCTTGACTGTGGACATGACACAGTTGTTTACTCTGCCACATATCAGCCGTCTGATTGGTCATAGCTCAGCTTGTTTGCATGACGTTTGTCCAGAGCGAGAGAGAGAGCAGTGTTTCCAATTTTTAGGACTTAAAATAGCTTGATTTTTAGTGAATGTTTTAGTGAATGTTTTATTATTAGAATCAGTTCTATGATTTCAAAACCAGACCAACGAATTATCTCAGCCCTTGTAGTCACTGTAGGACTGTAGGGCTGTGGTTTAAAGGTTTATGGTTAATGACCTTGCACTCTTCACCTAATTTTTGTCTTCATTCTCTTTCTCATAGCACACACACATACACACACACACACACACACACAAACACACACACATGCATGTGCCACAAGCCACATGCCCACCCCAGGCCTACACCCAGCACTCCTCACCCCTGCCATGTTAAGAATGCAGCAGGTTGCAGGGTTCAAGTCCGGCGGGCGGGTGAGTGGAAACAGCTGGTGCACCTCTCTCTCCGTTCCAGGGGCTCCGGGGGGCTCCAGGGGGGCTCCAGGGCCCAAGACTTTGCAGCCCTCTCAGTTACACACCATCATCTGCCTGGAATCCCGAATTTCCTGCAGCCAGATCAAATGGCAGCCTCCTTCACTGCGGCCTTTGATATATGGACACCCATTTCGCCGGCCCCTCAGCATCGGGATTTGCGCTTGACAACACAGTCAGTGTCACCTCTGCTTCATACACACACACACACTCACACACACACACAGGGCAGAACACACACGCGGCAGCCCTCAGCCCTTCCGAAACATTGGGCTCCTTTGAGGGCCCGCCCAGAAGTTATTTATTAAATTGTTGTGTGCCGGGATTGTTTCAGGAGGCCTGCTTAGTTTTGGATTGCATGCGAGATTTTCCAATTATGTGCTTCATTTCACCACACTGGTGGGGGGAAGGTGAGCCCCCCGGCCAGATCAAGGCCAGAGGACAGCCCTTTAATAACTACCCAAACAAGGACACATTACCTCTCATTTGTCCTTATTCCTTTATCGTTCTGGAGTCTTTGATCTGAATTCGAGCCGGCGATCTTTAACACAAACACATCGCCGGTGGAGTCCAAGCCGGCTCTGTAGCAAAGAATATAACGCATGAGCAACTTTAGGTTGACCACTTTTTCACTGGCTGCCCTCACATGGTTTGCGTTAGCGACGAGCTGATTGACAGCTGCTGCTGCTGTTGGTTGCTAGGAGGCCTTGGAGGATTTTCATTGGATTATTTTACAGGTAATAAGGAGAAGCTGGCCGCAGCAGGCACGGAGGAACTATCAGGATTAGCAAGCTTTACTGGGCCTTGCTTTCGCCACGTTTTAGAGGGGTGCACTGGGTCGCCTTGGGGGTCCGCAGGCATGATGGGACTTTGACAGAGTGGCGCAGCGTGAGCTTGGCCTCCGACCAAACTACTCCTCTCAGATTCCGTTAATGGATAACATGAACCCTATCAGTTTGTCACATGTAGTCTCGTGAAGGAGTGTCGAGTACAAATTGAGCGTTTTGTATTCGTAATGGATGTGGTTATAAAAACACGATCTCATAACTTCCTGAGACAGGACGTTTTGTTTCAACCCTTCAAACTGCAGGCTGATATTCATCAATGTTAAAGGGATAAAGGGATTTATTGATCTTTAAGGGATAGTTTGCTGATTTAACACACCAAAATAGATGCCCTTATCTCCAGGTATAGGCAGAAATTTCTTTGATCAAACTTCAAATACTAGTGACATAATCAAGAGTTAAAACAGTTTCCAGCTACAACAGGCAGAGCAGTAGGTGTTACTCTGTGCTGCCCAGTCAGGGGTGGTGTGTTCAAAAATTGGTACCACATGTTCCAAAAGACTTTTTGGAGTTGTGGGGTGGAAGATGCTGATTTAAAAAATAATGCTCATTGGGGTGCCTTTTTTGTTTTCAAAAAGTAATAACATGATCTAAATATCCTGACAAAAACAGAGCTGTACGTATTTGATTGATTTAGTATACATTCATAAATGTAACCAAAAGATGCATGTTGGAAGTCGCTGTTTTCCAAAAATAATGATCATGGAGACTCCAATCAGGCATGGAGCCCGGTGGCTGGTGACTGGTGTTTAGGGAGTTGCCTTTGTGAATAAAAGGTTGTAGGTTTGAATCATAGGTATGCTAGTGGCACCACTGAGGTACCCTTGAGTAAGGTACCCCACACACTGCTCCCTGGGTGATGTGTTCCTGACTGCCCGCTGCTTCACTTGGTGGATGGGTTACACTTTACAATCGGTTATAAACATGTAATTTTTTGGGGCTGTGGTGGCCAGTTTATAGCACTGTAATACGGCCATTTTTCAGGTAGCCTACATAGTTTGATTGTATAGGTCAGAACAGTGATGGTCATCCTTTAAAGGCTTATTATTCAGGTTGGAACAAAGAAATTAAATTCGAATTAACGAGAAATTGTAGTGCTCAGTTTATTTTTTTAAAAATAGTAATAATATAATAATAATAATATGACCTAAATATGAGGTATGCAAGGTATCCTTCCATAAACTGAGCTGTGATCATTAAATTGTGTTTGTATACGTTCATAAAGTTACACGGTCAGGTTACATTAGATGATTTTTGTTTGTATTTCTTTCATGTAATCGAGGTAAAATTAGCGTGGTGGCACATTTGTTTTAAACTGTCAGCCTGTCTAGCTTCAACTGGCTCTCGTCCAGCTCTGTAACATAGCATTAGCATTTTAAACTGGAAAGCCAGTGTCATATACTGGCTTTAAATGTGTGCTACAGTTTCTCATTAAGTTGAATGAGACTTTTTCCAACGATTTGTAATGCTTTTCCAGGTTTGCAACAGCTGCTAAGAAAGGACACATTTGTGTGCAGAGCATGGACAGGTCAGTTGTAACTCATGTTATGAAGTTACGAGACTGTATGGGCCCCAGTTTGAGCACTTAGGTTTTTAAGGGTTAAACCAAGGAAGAGAAGTTCTACAGAGACTTACAAATATATTATCTTGGTGATAGTCCCCTGCAGATTATTCAAGTTAGGAAAACAAAAAAGGTTTACATGCAAGATAAAATTAAATGGCCATATTAATCTGCACCTCTGATGTGGAAAAAGGTTAATTTTCTATGCCATGATGGTCTATGGGGTCGGAACAGTAAAGAGTCTGGCCAGAGAAAACTCCAGTGAATAAAGGCCTGTGTCACTGTGTGATTTAAGAGCTTTGTTTTTGGACGAGTTGCCCCGTCATTAATATAATTCATTACTCATGAAAGTTTTTTTTGTCTTGACAATTCATCAGCTGGACTTTTCTTTTTGGTTCTGGAATAGTGGAGCATTTGGCCCGCCGGCATTGTTTGAATAAACCGGAGAAAGGGTGGAGGCCTAACCTTGGCCCGGCTGGGGTCGAGTGTGGGAAATGAATCGTTTTGTCTTTTTTTCCCCCTTTTTTCTTTCCTTCTTCCTCTCTCTTCCTCTCTTTCTCTCTGTCTCTCTCTTTCTTTCTATATGACTTTCAAGCTGGAGGGGGTGGCAAGACATCGAAAATTTATATCCGAAAGCAACTGGAGTTTAGGGGGGGAGGGATGGGGAACAAGAGGACACGCACCACCCCTCGCTTTCTTTCTCTCTTTCTTCATTTCTTTTTCCTCCCTCTGTCATTCCTTACCAACGGTCTCGGTTAATCGCATAAATCACTGCAATAAACTGGCCTCAGCATTCAGCCAGTACAACATGACCAAAGCATGACCTTTCTGTTCAGGACCTCCTGTGACCCTCGCGTCGGAGTTCAAACAGTCAACTGCAGGTCACAAGTTGGAGATTGTGTGTGTGTGTGTGTGTGTGTTGTGCTGGAGATTATAGGTTATACAGTACAGAGTCTACCACAATACTCAGAAGTACCCAGCACCATCTTGCAACACACACACACACACACACACACAAACACACACACTGCACTTTCCAGATACAAGGTTTCTTTCTCTGGCTAGTTGTCTGTGCTATGGAGCGAGTAGATGTTTCTTTTGTTATCCTGCTTCTATCTATTATTCTCTCTCTCTCTCTCTCTCTCTGCTGTGTAAACACTCAACAGGGCTGGTGCGCTCCACACGGTGCAGTGAGAATAAAAGTGATGAGCGAGGGAGGAATGTTTGACAACTATTTTAAGCTGTCTATAAAAGCCATTAGACAGATAAATGGTGGATTTGCTGGCAGAGGACAGAAAGAAAGGGAGAGTGTAAGGAGAGCAGGGTATAAGTTGGCTCTGATCATGAGGGTGATTATGAATGTTTGATTAATGGTATTGCACTGATAACAAATGCTATCTTTCTCTTGTTTTCTCTTTTACTCTTTTTTCTTGCTATGTCTTTCACTCTCTATCACTGTCTCTCTCAATCTGTTGCTTCCTGTCTCTCTCTCTATCTCTCTCTCTCCCTCCCTCTGTCTCTCTCTCTCTATCTCACTCACACACACTTTCTCTTATTTTCTTGTTCACTTGCTATGTCTCTCTCTCTCTCTCTCTCTCTCTCAGGTACACCCCTGACTGTTCTCTCTGGGTCAGAGGTCTGTAGCCTCAGTGGTCTAGTGGTCCGAGCTGCAGTGAGGGTTAGAGTAACAGTGCAGGCTTTATTTACTCTAGCTGAGAGCGCAGGAGAGATTTGTCACTAGACTGCTTGCACCGGGCCTGTCCCACCGCCACAGATGGCCCCAGTGCTGCGGAATTCCCCGCATCCCTCCTTCCCTCCCTCTTCTCTCCTCCTCCCCTCTTTCCCTCCCTCTCTTTAGCCTTTTACAGTTCGTTTGTTTAGCAGGATGTCAGGCCCCAGAGGGCATGTGTCTCAGATATGGCCTCTGCCTTAATCTTTGAGCCTTTGCACACAGCACCACTCACACTGACCCGCTCCCCCTCGCTGATAACGGCCGAGCAACGGAGCAACTAATGACAGGATTTAAGTAGCTGCTAATGGGAAAAAGACAGTTTATTACTTGATACGCACATGTGTGCTATATTTACTCATTAACCTTTAGAAACATACCGCTTTGCTATATTATATAAGTTTAACGATTACATATTTTACCTCAGAGGAGGCCAAGCTTGCAGTGTTATTGGATAAAAATAGGTAGTGTCTGTGAAGTTTAAACCTTTGTTTCCACATCCTTGTCCTGGAAGCCCCCTGCCCTGTACATTTTATTGCTTTCCCTTTAGTTACAAAACTCTCTTCGGCCCTTTAAGGGTTTGTTAATTAGCTGATTAGCTGGATCAGGTTTGTTGCATGCGGAGAAAACACTAAAATGTGCAAACCAGGGGGGCTCCACTGTTTTAAACACTGGTTTAAAGGGTTAAAGTATCGTGAAGTGACTTCAGGCCATCGCTTCAGACATGTTCTCTAGCCTTTATTGAAGTAAAACATTGCTTTTTGCTCATCAAGCCTATATATTTCACTTTGCTTATTTTCATTCAGAGTATCTTGAGTTCAATTAAAACAGGAAAATTGCTTGTTAACACAAGAAGCCTTGTTGTTTGTTGAATTGACAAAGAATTGTCTTCAGGCGGTTTCATGAGCATGACCCATTGTTTTGCTAGGAACTTTTTTTTTCTTTGCTAAATGTAATTAAAGCCAAGCTGTTTCTTTCGTTAATGCACTTCAGAACATTGATGTGGCCTAAGGTGCACTTGATCTTGATGGAGCTAGGACGCAACATTTCAAAATTATTGCCAGAAACCAACAAAACACAATGCATGACCTCTAGTCTAACCAAGCAAGATTCTCTAATATTTTACACTTGTCTTACAGTGGAATATATTGAGCTGCAAAAATATATTACGGGGGGAAATGTTTGTTTGATCCTCCTCACTGGACATTTTTAATTGAAGAACATGCATCTGAAACTGCATTTAATATCACTTTTATTGATTTTCTTTTCGACTTTATGACAATCATAGCTGTTAACCAGTAAATACTAAATCCAGGGCTTATGTCTAATTTCAGTTATCCCTATTTGACCTGAGGGCACCATCTCTTCCTAAACAGATAACCTAAATCTCTCTCTCTTTCTCTCTCTCTCCCCTCCCCACCTCTCATTCTTGACCCAGAAAACCAACAGCACCCCTAAGGTCACAATCAAAGTGTATGTAAGAGCTTGTGTGTGTGCGTGTGTGTGTGTGTGTGTGTGTGTATGTGTGTGTGTGTGTGTGTGCGTGCGCGCGAGTGCATCAATGTGGAGGAGTGAGCAAATCTGCTGCTTAAGTATCTGATGAAGCTCGCTTGTCGCTGATGGCATCTGGCTCCCTGCCAGAGCAACAGATCAGTTATGGAAGCCTGAAGAAGCAAAAGGGGAGAGCGAGAGAGAGAAAAAGCAGAGGAGGAGTGCACATTGCCTCTGTCCTGGCAGGTCTCCGGCTCCAGTTCTACTGATAGGAGTTTAATCAGGCCTAATCTGCTTATCGGCCTCCCGCGGCTCTGATCAAGCCTCAATAACTTAACGGAGGGCAGGCGCTCCTCACTGCACAGCCACTCGAAAGCATAAGGTTGGCAGTGGGGTGGGAGGGGCCCGTCCCTTTAATCTGATTCATTCAAATAAACAATGAGGATGTTTTTTGAGGGAGGTGGGGATGCTTCGTAAACCCTGCTTTCATGATGCCTCCCCTTGTGATCCTTCAACTTATTTTGAAGCGTTTTGGTACAGTTTCAGATGCCTGATGATAACTGGGTTGATGCTACAGATCTCGCAGGACACTCAAATGCCAAATGGGTTTTATTTGGAGTGATGCCACAGAGGAACTTCATAAGGTTCAAGGAACCTTTCAGAGGATGGTTCTTTGAAGAATAATTGTGAATAAGATGTGCATGTATGAAACCCCTTTTTGAAGTTTAAAGTGAAGGTTATGTACCTTTTTTCCCTTGAACTGGGAATCTAAGCCAAGAACCATTAGATTTTTCTTTTTTGTATTCAGAATGGTATGTCCTAGGCAAATTCCCCCATGGACTGTGGTGGAGTGGGACGACTCAGATCATGGTATAACCTATTGTACTCTAAATTAATCCTGTATAAAATAATAAACTATGTTGCACATTCTTGGTACAGGCCTAATGGGTGTACCTGATACCTGGCCCCACCGATCAAAAATATGTTCCACGGCCCATGAATTTGCCTAATTTGCTGAGCAATTAACCAACTGTTTTTTTTAACTGAGGTTGCACAGGCAAGCATTCTTCCATTAAGTCTTGACTGTAATGAATCATCTCATCGGCCAATTCTAGGATAAGGAACTCGATATACTTTACAGTAAATCACAGAGTTTTGTGAGCTCAGCTGGAATAAGAAGGTCTGAGGTTACAAGTTTTCCTATAAATGCTATGGAATAATTTAAGGTTGAATTTTCTTGCCATTAGCTGAACATTTGAATACATTTAGATCTTTTGCTTCTGTATGGAGAAGGGCTTGCTCTCATGTCCTAAGCTGACCCACACAAATCATCTCCACTTCAGTCTTTTGAAGAGAGAATTAAAAGGGGACAAAATAGCAGGAACGTTTAGAAATAGCATGACATTATGATGTCTAATAGTCCTGGATGCCTACCTTCACTTTTGTAGAAACCCTTCCATATATATATATATATATATATATATATATATATAGGTGAATAAAGAGGCAAGAGAGGGGCAGTATAGTTAGTGCAAGGGGAATCTACAAATGAGCTCACAA